>JASJUZ010000160.1:0-317271 GCA_037159825.1 Tupiocoris notatus | reverse complement strand
GAGGGAATAGTTTAATCGAATTAAGAATATTCAGCACTCCATTTTTCCAATTTGCATTTCTACCGCAGCCGTGATTCTAGATCGATACGAAGAACCACGTTACCTCGTGTTTAAATGACATTCTGACGGATGACTGGGAGTATAAAAGAATGAAGAGACGTCGAGAGCGGACACATGAGCAGGAAAGATGAATGTTCTTGTAGGCGCGTTGTAAGAGGAATGTTTGCGGTCGATGTACCACGTCAGACATGGGGTTCTGGAGGTGAGCACGGGCGGGTTTTAATTCCGCTTTGTTATTATTGTCGGGAAGAACTCGCATTTTGCGCTGAGGGAAAATAGAAACGGGGTGGAAACGGAGGGACGAGCTAGGGAACTACCCCTTGGCTTTCCTTCATTGTCCGACACCTGATGTTCTGTCAAGTTCGGGCGAGGAAGCAATATCTCAAGCGCTTGTCCGCCGTTGAGGTGCTGCAGTGCTCAAGCTGGGGGATCTCTTTGTTTTGAATATTCCCGCAACACCAGAGCCCTTTTGTTGCTGAGGCTGATGCGGCTTTTGTTTCGAAATGTCGAAATCCGCTTGAAATCCGCAGGTGATCCAGAATTTATTCATTGTTCGCGCCCATAAAGCGCAAGAAGACGTAAAAAGCGATATTACGGGGTTTTGAAACGGAGTAATAAATTCTATACGCGTTTTTCGCGGAATAAAATGAACTTCTAACCGAGAAATTGCCGGCGCGAATTCTTTCAGAGCGAATTCCCTCATTTCTTCCCAGCATCAATCACGAGGGAGATCCAGCATCAATTAAGCGAGGCGTGGAAAAAATTAGGCTAGTACATTACATGGGGAAAAGGGAGTGAAAAATTGAGCTGGCCGCCGATGTTGAGTGGTTCTGCGGAAGCGGAAAACGCTGAAGTCACAATAGACTACACGCCGTGCACCTTTGTTCGACTCTGTCAACCGCCTTTTGAAACATGTTTTCACACCAAATAAAGCATCAAAAGAGGGTTGCGATACTGTGCGTTTGGAGGAAAAAAGCGAAGCTATCAGTACCTTGTCAGGGGGGAAGAGATTAAAAAAGGCAAAACCGCAAGGGAGAGAAAAGAAAAAAAAATCCGCACTAATTCGACCACAGCAGTAAATCAGTGGCTTGGAATCGGTTCCCGTAGGAAAGACCTGGATGTGAGTTTTTGACTTGTCGGGGCCCCGTTGTAGGGTTTGAAAATGGATTCGCAGTGTGTCCAGGGCAAACAACCACCACGCGCAGTCCAAACAGATCTCCCTTCTCATTTCGCGTTTATATAACGGATGGCAGCAATGATATTTAACGGTCGTGTTTACCTGTCACACTTCGGGACGACCCCACATTTTCGGATACGGGTGCCTGCCCTATTCTACCGTCATCAGGATTTTACACCCGGTTTTCCACACGCTATTCCCTCCGTTTCGTGCGAACTTCCGTTTTCCGCGAGTTGCAATTATGCGAAAACAAAGGGGAGATCGTTTCGCGGGCGCAAGTCGTAGGCCTAGGTAGCGGCGGTCGTCATAAATCACTCGTTTGACTGAACCTGAAAACTGTCCTTTCAGTTGGTGACGTTTTTCCGGCGGTAGAGCTTTTCGCGAGAGAATAAATAATGAACGTATCGTGATGTTCAGCGGTCTTTGATGATTTTATTTTCGATTTGAAGAGACCTATCGAGAAACGGTTTTCGGATCCTTGCTATACCAAGAAGACCCTTTGGAACAGGATTTATCACTCAAACACTATCTTGACAAGTCTCCTGTACATTATTTTCATCACGTTGCCAACACGTGTTAACCAGGAGGTGAGAAGATCACGGATTTCATACGAACAAACGGGGAACAGGTAACGCTGACCCGACTCCACCATAAATCTCAAATGAACGCATCTGGCTGACAAATTATGACACCTGCTAATCGCTTTCGAGTATCCTAGAAATGATTACACCTTTAATAATCAATTTGGCTGGTTAATTAAAAAAAAAATAAATTAATTAATTTAAAAAAAAAAAAATGAACTGGCTGAATGACTGCTTTGCACACGCTAGAAAAAATGAAAACTCTAGTTTCATTGCGTATCTCCGCAAATATAACCGACGTTCATCCGAATTTCTGTCTTCCTTATTTTCAAAAAAGAACATGAATACTACTTACAGTGATTTTTTTCCGCTTAAGAATACTCTTTCCTTCGAGGATGCTGTAAGAAAACATTGATCCAGCTGTCTTCACAACAATCTCGTCGCTCTTTGATATTAATAACGGGATCCCCTTCCGTGCAAACAAAGCGTTGCATCAAGAGAAGACCTGACGATGCGAGCATCAAATAAAACCGAGGCAATCTGAAGATGCTCGGATGCCGAAGGCGGATAAGGTTAAGAAAATTAATTCCCGTTGGAAAAGAGGAAACGTTTTGTGAATCTATCGGCATAAATTAGAGGCTGAAGAAATAATAGAATCGACTCGATTAAAGAATGGCTGAAGATCTTCGATGATGAAATGAATAGGACAAAAGATAGACTAATAGGCAGATGGGTGTAATAAGATAGAGAGAGAGAAAATAATGTTCCTCCATTTTGATAGTCAACGCTCCATTTTTCAAAGATTTTCGAAAAAACACTGTTTTTGCGAGAGAGGGAGAGAGAGAAAAATGAATAAAATGTGCCAAATCGTAAAAAATAATTTTGGTTCGTCGGGTGAAAATATTCCACAAGGAGGTCGAACGGAAAAGAATCTATCGAAAGAGAAACAATATTCCAATGTTTGTGGACGCGCAAGAAGAGCCGAGTAACATATTTCACAAGAGTCGACCACTTCACTTGTAAAAGCCGTCCGTATCGGATATCATTCCTGTCAAAAGACAAGAGTGCACCTACCCTCTCACATCTCGCATCCATCAAAGTCACGAGTGGTACACATTTGCTCCGTAAGAAACTTGGGAGAATAGGATCTTCGGTGAAGATTAAAACGCTGACCGAAATAGAGTGAAAAATTGTGAACGCCTTTCGACATATTCTTATCTCAAGTTGGACTCGAGATTGACACTTAACTTGAGGGTCGACTGTGGAATAAAACTGCTGAATAATACGAATTGTTTCAAGCACTCACCTGCAACAGGGGAAAGTTGATTTTATTCAAATTGCCACGCGGTAAAATATCAAGTGATGGTTTTATGTTTTACGGACGAGCGAGATCTGTCACGGCGAGGGACGAATATGACGTGACTGATGGTTGCAAGGGTCGTTGCCGATGTGGAAATGTAAATGTATCACTGGCAACCCTCCTACAACACCTTTCAAATGCACGACGTAAAACTAACTAACGAGCAAGGTCGTCGAATCACAGCTAACCCCTTGTATCTCCTTTTCGTTTCGTATAACCCTTCGCGAGCGGCCAACAAACATTTAAATGAATTTATCTATCACGAGGGAGCCATTGGGGTTTCTTACCCTTCCACGTACGAATATCATAAAAGCATTAAATTCGAAACTAACGAGCCATCTCTCCCAATGGCAAATATTTGATTCAAACGGTTCTCGTAGCGAAAACAACCAGCAGTATAAAAAACGAGATCCTATAAAGACGATGAGACCAAAGAATAAAAGTATTTTCCTTTCCATCAATACAGTTGACTTCAAACCCACGAGCATACACCAGTTGCTTAAACCAACTCATTTTGGTTCATTATCGTCAGAAAATAAAGATCCCACCAGGATCATCCAAATACTTCGTGTTCACCTACGCAATTCATACTTGAATTACGCGCCAATGGAGACAGCCCAACCAACAGCTGACCAGTGTCCAGGCAGTGGAGACTCAATCGTTGGGACTACTTTCCTAACTACAGAAGCAACACTGAACGACTACGCAAGCCTGTGGACTTTGATGTTCTGTTGAACCTTTTTCTTTGTTGTGTAACGTTCCGCCTACTGACTCACCACTTCCCTCTCTTTACTTTACTTTGTGCTCTGTGTCTTGACTGTATAGTTGTTGCGCTACGTGAGCCAAGAATACGATTACTGTTTTGTCGATAATATAATTCTATATTACACGTTCGTTCTATAAGTACACGAGTGGACTTTATTGAAAAGGTAATTATCTGAATCTTTATGTTTAAAGATAAATGTTTATGATTTACGACTTAAACATTTACAGCATTTAAAAGGGACTAATTCGTCGCGGTACCGAAAAATGGTTAACTTAACCTAATGATTTTGTGCCCACGCTCGTTTGTGGTTGACCGGCGGCGTTCATCTCCGAGTTTAGCCGCGGAGACCGAGTATAATCCAATTAGGGATAATGACTAGCTAAAATCTTTCTGATGGAAAAATACTTACAGTTATAGAAATGAATGCGCATGCGATGTGGTCGGAATATTTCCTCTGTATAAATAGTTTCTCTCTCCTCGACTTATTTCCATGATAAAGATAATTTCCGTCGAATTAGTGGGACTACTAGAGGCAAGCTGACTTCGTTCTTATTTTCCGTCGTCTGTTCTTTTTGTTGATTGCATGAAGTTCGTATGTTGACTGGAATGAGTGTGTAGAACTGTATTTTTCATTGGTCTTGATGTGGTGCACACACACGTGACATAAAAACCAGTATAATTATTCTGTGTATTTGTGCGTTTATGGAACGCTGTTCGTTGTTTCAATCGTTTTGCATACCCATCGAAACGTTGAACCCCGAACATCGAAAGGATGAATTTCCTGCATGATCGTACCAAACTCAGCTAGCAGTATACCGTACTTGGTAGATAAACGAGCTTCCCTGCTAATAATAAAAGAAGCTAAGGGCGATGTTCAAAACTTGAAAAGTAAGGGTTAGGTATGTACCCTTCCACTGGTTTACAGAAAGTATTTTAGCTAGATGCAACAGCACTATCGGTGAACAATTGTTGCTTATAGAATATCCTAATAAATGGGTCTCAATGTTACCGTAGGCCGATATAATCGACGGCGAAATAAACACAGCTTTGTATCGAAAGCCTACTCCTTTCCGGGTGCCTACCTGGGAATCCGAACATAATTTCGGCCCGGGGTTCGGCATTCGCTGACTGGAACGGCCGGTAGTTCTGCGTGCTTGAAAGTGTTTATGCTCACCGTACTTTGTTCTCTCACAAAGTCATACTTGGATTGGAAAATAGTATTTTTATTAGCACTTACTATGAAAGAATTCATTTAATTGTTGAGCAATTCAGTTTCTAAATTATTATTTATGAAGGAATTAATTCTATTATTCAGCAATTAAATTCCTAAACTGTAAATTCAGTTTCTTAACTATCAGTTATAAGATAGAATTCATTTGATTATTCAGCAATCCAATGTGAGCAAAAATACCAGTTCCTGTTATGACAAATTTGGTCTGAGACGAAGAACAGGTATTTATAATAGTATGGTAACATATGAGGGATTATACAATATACAAAATCGCTTCGCATACCTAAGCGACATAATTTGACCGTAGAAACGAGTGTACCTAAATGCTGTCAGATAATTATTGGAATTAAAGGCCATCACACAAACACCATTCAGATCGGATATTTGGGACTTTTTTTGTAGTCGAATAAAATATCGAATTAAGGTGTTGTGCAGATTGATATCTTTACGACTTAGCTGACGAGAGATAGATGACAGTGTAGCATTGATATTCATATCTTATTTCCGATTTAGAATGAATAACAATGGTTCATGAATGCTTTTATTTGTTACTATAAAAGCTTCTGTTTTGTCTCGACAGCTCTGTTAAACAGAATATGAGCCATTCAATTACGCCGGAAAGGCCAATGGAGGTGTCAAGACCTCAAAGAGATGACACGCCAGAGCTATTTCTGACTTCTCGGCTGCAGAAAATGTTTGACGACCTGGAAGAACGATGTTTGACTCGGATTGAAGCCCGACTTTCAAAATTCGAAAGAAAAAGCGCAAGTGGTAGGCCTCACAGCCAGAAAAGTGTTAGTGACCGACTAGCCAAGTACCATCGTTCTCCGGATACACCAGAAAGAGAGCGGCCATTTCCTGATTATCGATCTAGGAATGACCGAGACAGAAATCCCAAAGAAAATGACTCGGCTGCTCGCAAACCCGATGAAGGATCTAGGCGAAATCCCGAACGGCAGACTCCCGAACTGAGATCTGAAGAACGCTCTGCCGCGGATGATCGACGTCAACGCTCGAGGTCCACATCTAGTGGTCGCTATTCTCGATTTATGACCGAGACTGACGAAAAGCCCACCGTGAAATCTGTTGTTCGACAGGTGACTTACCGGTCGAGAATGGTCAACGAACTCAAATTCAGAACGGTGATGGATAAATTGACGACTCAGTCAAATTTTAAAATGTGGAAGCGCAAAGTCCTAGGTTCAATCGATGAACAGGACTGTGGATTTGTTGTAGACAAAGATAAATCTTTGCCGAGCCAATTTTCTGAAGATGAGATCCCACTTGTTACCAAAAAGGTGAAATATTTTATAGAGTCATGTCTGGACGATTATCACTGTAATCTGATGGGTGAAAGTGACCATCCAAGGGAGATGCTCTCGATGCTATCACGAATGTTCCAACCTACAACCACCCACCATCAGACTTCAGTGTTTGACCGATTCAATTCGATGCAATACGACCCAGCTGCCGAAAAACCAGTCGAATTTATCTCCCGATTTAATGATGCACTGAAGGATGTAACGTTCATCAACCCTAGACTAGCAAACGACGAATATGTTCGAGAGACGTTCCTTGTGGCTATTCGAAACTCCACGACCTATGACAGAGTAAGGCTATCAACTCGTGATTTCAATTTAACAGACTTGAAGTTGATGCTAATAGATGATGAAATTCAGGAACAGCAACATGGAAACAGGGCTGAAAACCGAGCCCTAAACGTCAGGTTGGTTTCGTCATACGGTCGAGGTGGCAAGTTTAGAGGTAGAGGTGGAAGAAGAGGTCGTGGCGGAATCAAAAAGAATAAGCTAGGGCGCTCTTTTCCTAAGTCTTCGGCAGCCCAGGACCAGCAAATGAGAAGACCTACAATACCAAAGGCTGAGAAGGAATGTTCTTTTTGCCATAAGAAGGGACATGTTGCAAGTTCGTGCTTTAAAGCTCGAAAAACTTGTTTCAATTGTGACCAACGGGGACACATCGCTCGTGACTGCCCAAAACCACTCTCTGCAAGGCTACAAAATTTGACAAGACCTTCAGAAATGCGCTTTGCCCAATCCCAAGAGAAGAGAAGAGCTATGAAGCCAGAACTCATCAAAATGAAGCTTGGACAAGCCAAATTGCTCCAGAAGCGTTATGAAAAGGATGAGGAAGCAGCTTTCCTGATCACCGGTAACAAGGAGGCTGATGACGACGCTGAGGTTTGGGTTGTCATTGGACAAAACGAGAAACGAAGCAAAGATGTTTCAAATTATCTTGAAGAGACCGGTGCGGCGTTGCAGTCTTCTGAAGGTAACACAACATCCACTAAATATCTTAAAATGGTAGCGGATTCAGGATGTACTGAGCATCTCTGTAAGGATATTAAGGTTCTTTCAAATGTTAGAGCTTTAAAAGAACCGAGGACTTTTAAATGCGCTAATGAAAAACAGGGTGCCGACCTAATAGCCAAATATGAGGGAGAAATACATTTTATTGAAAACGGGAAACCTGGGCAATTGAAAAACGTTCTTTATGCCCCAAGTTTGAGCTCAAACCTATTTTCAATTAGAAAATGTACTCAAAGTGGAATGAAAATAGTATTGAAAAAAACTTCCATAGAGTTTCGTGGAGAAAAGTCGGATGAATTAATTAAGACCGGACATTTTCACCGAAACTTATGGTGGGTTGAATTCGAACTAACAGGAGTACCTAATTTGAAACGAAGTAATCCTGAGGATTTTTGCGACTTAGGGATTAAAGTACCTAGAAATTTGGGTTTCACTTCGCAAGAGGAAATAAGAAATGAAAATATCCATGACAAGGCGGGAGGGAGTACCATGCCTTCATCTTCAGCTATTCAAACAATTGCTACTCCAGTTAGTTTGGACGATAAGCTACGTAATTTAGATATGCAAGCTATTTCAACCAAATTTAAACCAAATCTTAGAGAAAACCCAGGCGCTCTGTGGCACCTCAGATTGAACCATGCATCAAAGCGGTATCTCGAACTCGCTAGTAAATTTGTACCAGAAATGAAAGGTGTGAAAGTGGGTAATGAAATACTTGATTGTGAAGATTGTGCGGTAGCTAAAACTATGAGAAAGTCGCATGATAAAATTCGCGAACGATCGGCAAAACCATTTGCTTTGCTACACTCCGACTTAATGGGGCCGATCTCTCCTGCACAGTTTCGTACAGGAGCAAAATATATTGTGACATTTACTTGTGACTTCTCAAGGTACGCATTCGCTTATCCAATACATGACAAAAGGAAGTACATCTTGCCTTACGAAAGTGCTTGGAAAATATAACCCTACTTCTAAAAGACAAACATCCTGTCGTATCAATTCGAACTGACGGAGGGTTAGAATACAAAACTGCGGAGATGAAACGGCTCCTGATGACTGAACAAATAACCGTTGTCACCTCACCACCGCAAACTCCTGATTTGAACGGTTGTAGTGAGAGACTAAATCTGGAAATTCAACAAAAGGTACGAGTGAGTTTGGTTTCTGCTAAAATGCCTTTGTCCTTTTGGGGTTACGCATTAAACCATGTAATGTTTGTGCATAACCGCTTACCTAATGCATCTAATGACTTTGTTAGTCCTTATGAGATGGTTAAAGGAAAAGCACCCGATTTCAGATACATAAAACGGTTTGGATGTCTAGCAGTTTATGTAAACAATAAGGAAAAAGCCAAGTTTGCACCTAATGCAAAACGAGCTTATGTGCTAGAATGCGGTGAAACAGATCTTCTTCTACTAGATGAAACCCGTAAAACAATAGTGCGTTCGTGTGACGTTCAGTGCCTTGAATCACAGGTTTACGGTGACTATGTAAAAGATTATCCGGAGGAGGTTTCAGAGGTACTGAAACAACTTGTCTTCTGTTTCAAAAATGATGAACCAGAGGAGGAAGAAGTAAGTACCTCGGAAAACATCATAACTGAAGAAAATGACAAAACACTATATCTAGAACCGAGTAATTACTCCGAAGCGATTTCTTCGCCAGAATCAGACTTTTGGGAGGAGGCAATTCTAGAAGAATTGACTTCTCTCAATGATAGTAACACCTGGGAGTATGTTCCAAAATCGTTACTTGAAAAGGGTACCCGAATTATTCGATCTAGATGGGTACACAAAAGGAAACAAGAAATGGACGGTACTTTTAGGTATAAAAGTCGACTGGTCTGTAAAGGTTTTGCTGATAACAATACTTACGATGAATCAGAAATTTATGCACCGGTTTCTAGATTAACAGATGTACGACTTGCTTTGTCAATAGCTAATAAGTTAGACCTAGAGATATTTCAACTAGATGTGAAAACTGCCTTTCTGAACTCCAATTTAGAAAAGACAGTGTACATGCACATACCCGAAGGCGTAGTAGAGCTCTCAGATTTACCAAATGACTTCAGAGAAACTCACGTCTGTAAATTGGTGAAATCTTTGTATGGGTTGAAAGTCTCTCCAAAGCTGTGGTACAAAAAGTTCAGCTCGGTCATGTCAAAAATAGGCTTCTGTAAGTATCCTCACCAAAGATGCATATTTCGATGGGAGGATACTGATGATTTTATGATCATGTTTATATATGTAGATGACTGCCTATTGTTGAGTACTTCTGAATTAAAAGCTCTAGAAGTTATTCGACAACTGAATTTAGAATTCGTAATGAAGAATATCGGCTCGCCGAAGAAATTTCTTGGATTGGAGATTTCTCGTAACCGTAAAGAAAAGAAAATTTTTATTCATCAAAAATCCTTCATAAACGAGATTCTACAAAAATTCTTACCGGGTAATCTGACCTCCTCGAATATTCCAATGTGTCCATCAGTAGTGACTTTGTCTGAACAATACAAACAACTTGAATTGAATGACACATTACCTAACGTGCCATATAGAAAGGCAATTGGCTCTCTTCTATATCTACAAAATGGGACTCGACCAGATATTTCTTTCGCGGTCAACTTCTTAAGCCGGAAACAGGGAAAGCATACTAAAGATGATTGGAATAACGTCCTAAAAATCTTTAGATACCTTCATGGTACAAAAGATTTGGGCCTTATGTACTCAAGTAATACTGAAGATTTCAAGGCATTTTCTGATGCCTCCTTAGGCACCAATGCCATGAACGGTAGATCAACTACTGGATACACTATCAAAATGTTTGGAGACCTTGTAATGTGGAGATCCAAGAAGCAGACTCATGTTGCATTATCGACTTGTGAATCTGAGTATGTTGCCATGTCCAGTACTTGTCGGGACTTGATAAGTATTGGTAACATGTGTTTGTTTATGAGTAAAATCAAATTAACACCAACTCTTTATGGCGATTGTAGACCAGCGAATTCTGTAGCAAAAACAGATGATTCGAGAACATTAGCCCATGTTGTTCGTCTAAGCTTTCATTACGTGCGTGAACTCTTCCAACAGAAAAGAGTGGACATACAGTGGGTTAAAACTAATGATCAATTAGCCGACATCTTGACCAAACCTTTGAGCAAAGACAAATTTGAGTATTTCAGGAATTTATTGTTATCACCTTTAAAGTGAAATGGTTAATTAGCCTTACCATGTTTCAGGTGAATGGAACTAAAATCCCTGGCTCTTCGGTTTAACGAACTGTGAGAGAAAATTTGTCTATTGAATCAGTCTACCGGACTTGAATATGTCAATTGGACTTGACTCTGTCTACCGGACTTGAATCGGTCTATTGGATTTGAATTTGTCTATTGGACTTGAATATGTCAACCGGATCTTAAGTATCCATTATGCTTAAGGTATTGTGTTCAGGTATGTTCTCCAATATAAATGTTTTTTTTTTGTGTGAGTCAGTTTTCCTCAAACATTACCTATGCAAGACAAACGGTTGTGCACCTCAGGGTGAACGTTGAATTTATGCAAATGGCTTTTATACACGGTTATGATAATGTCTTGATCCGTGGTGTGATGGAGGGAGCGTCAGAAAATAAAGATCCCACCAGGATCATCCAAATACTTCGTGTTCACCTACGCAATTCATACTTGAATTACGCGCCAATGGAGACAGCCCAACCAACAGCTGACCAGTGTCCAGGCAGTGGAGACTCAATCGTTGGGACTACTTTCCTAACTACAGAAGCAACACTGAACGACTACGCAAGCCTGTGGACTTTGATGTTCTGTTGAACCTTTTTCTTTGTTGTGTAACGTTCCGCCTACTGACTCACCACTTCCCTCTCTTTACTTTACTTTGTGCTCTGTGTCTTGACTGTATAGTTGTTGCGCTACGTGAGCCAAGAATACGATTACTGTTTTGTCGATAATATAATTCTATATTACACGTTCGTTCTATAAGTACACGAGTGGACTTTATTGAAAAGGTAATTATCTGAATCTTTATGTTTAAAGATAAATGTTTATGATTTACGACTTAAACATTTACAGCATTTAAAAGGGACTAATTCGTCGATTATCAATATTCAATTTGGACGTTACAATCCGATAAACGTTTCGTAAAATCCAATCTTACGAAACTAGATAGCTAAATCCTTGAAATTTTCACCAAAAATCATGCTTGGTCTGAAAATGGATCAATTCTTTAGCAAATAGCTACCTCAATTTTCAGGGTATTTTTAGGGGACTTTGAGGAGGCGAGTTAGTATTTTCCAATTTATTTGAAACATAGGTGTGTTTGATATAAATTTATGTAGATATTTAACGCCGAATCGACTGAGAGTATAACAGAGTCGATAGCTTTTATGGTTCTCGAGTTATCGCAGCTTTTATGTGTCATATTCGACATTTTGAGAATTTTGGAAAATGGAATTTTCGGAAACTCGAGAATTTAAAGAGATTAAAAAAACTATATTTGATGGAATGTTCATAAAACACTTGCTTAAGCTATATCGTGAGACCAATAATTCAACTTTTAATTGTATAATTAAGTAAATTAAAAATAATAAAAATTACGATTTTCACCAGAGTGCCCCTTGTAGTACCAATCTGTTTTTAGGTGGGAACGTTCACAAATGTTCGGATAAATTACTATCACATTAGGATGGCCTTCATAGAACATGATTGAAGCAAAGTAATTACAAACCACTGTGAAATAATTTGCAGCGTTTTTTCAGCTGGTGTAGTAAATTTAAAATTTTGGCAGGTTTCAAATTATTTTCCACACGAAACACCTTAGGTCGATCATTTTCAGGGCGGGCGTTCATTTCAGCGGTAACTGGAAAGGAAAACGAGCGAGCCCTTGGGAAATGAGAAAGTCTAAATGCAAGAAGCGAGAAAGGAAGCACCTTACGCCTCATTATTCCCTTTACTCCCGTCTTCTACCGTCGTTTCTTTCCGTTTCCGTAGCTACGTCGTCAGGTGCCAGGAAAATCTGAGGAATTGAAGTAAACGCCACTTCGGGGACAAAAGGAGCCGACGATTTTTGAAATCAGAAACTCTTAAAAAGCCAAACTTTTGGCTGATTTCAACTTATTTTTGTATAAAATTAAGAAAAATTTTGTCTGCTGGTAGCCCTCCAATTGATATTGAAAATATGAGAATTTAGCTGTTCCGGGTTGAAAAATAGCGCACTCGCCTTCAACAGTACTTTGATTTTATTTTATCTCTATTTTTCCGTTCTTCAAGTCGAACTTGACTCGAGAAAATTCTAATTTTTAACACCTTCGAACAGGCTCGCCATAAAGTTGGCCATTGTGGATAAGCCGAAAGAAAAACAAAATTTTATAGCGCGGCGTAGGAAAATTCTTGGATTTCTTCGATATTGAAAAACGAAAGAGTTGTTACTAACTTTTGACAACCGCAACCTTAATACCCCTTCGATAGTTCGAAAACCCGTCAGTCTAGCGATGCAAAATGTGGCCAGATAGCTCGAACTTCCAGAGACTCGAAGGTGAGCCCGTTTCTCTTCTCGGCTAAGTTTCGGGGTCGTCAAAACTGTTTTATCGCCCAACTTCTTCGACATTCGTCGATCGAGGTACCGTTGCTTCCTTCCTTCCGGTCGCCTCGCCCTTCGTTTCGTTCTTTATCGCTTCCATTTTTGTCTTGAAAACTTCAGCCTACAATTCCCTCGCGCTTACTTTCTCAAATTGACTCTCACTCCGACGAAGGCTGAGGAATAAAATGATAAAAACGAGATGGAGGGGAAAAAAACGTGGCAATCATAAACATCAAGCGACTTCCTTCAGTTTTCTCGAACACCGTTCCCTCCAATACGACTCGAGTATTATCATCGTAAAGAACAAATCTCAACGATTATATTTTCCTAACAATGCGAGGATTGCGTTTTGCGAGAAAAATAAAAACACTCTAAATGAATTGAATCCGCCAAGCTTATTAAGCTAAAGGCACGATATACAAAAACGTCTTCCGAATTTCCATTCGGATAGCGTTATCGGTTTCTATTACCGAATTGAATTCATCCGGCGAACAAACGAGTTTGTTTACTCGTTCGTAAAAAGTGAAAACGATCGTTTCTGGATCGGTGACGAATTTGGATTTTTCGAATTACTTTGGCATTTAAGAGAACGAGAAAAAGGCGTATTTCGGATATTTTCAAACCGATAAAGCGGTATTAGAACGGCTTCCTCTGCGAAAGCTAACGAACTGACGAGAGGGATTTCCCACTCATTTTTCAACTCTCGACTGTGGAAACAGAAATTTTTTCCAATACTTGAAGATGGCTGAAGGGGCGAAAGCGCAAGGTATATCAGGGTTTAAATACGAGTAACCTTGAATCTTTTCATTGTATATTATACGGTTTACCCTTTTGACTTTTTTGATTTTTCTGCCATATTTTACAAGGATTTCTGAGGCCTTGGAGACTTGTTTGAGTTCGCAAGCTATCTAACCTGGCGAATATTTATTTTTCCAGCGCTTTCACCATCAAGTCCTCGCCGAAGAGCGTATAGAAAATCAGCTGCCAGCCTTGAAATTCTCATCAAACAATTATAAGAAACATTTAGCGTCTTCGTTGCGAAGGCGTCTAATAAACATTACCGACACTGGTTGGAATACCGAAGGGAAAAGTTCGAGCGTAGCGAAAAACGGCAGAAACTTACGAATGAACCACCTCAGGAACTTCGAAAGAAAGGGTTCGCTCGGTTTTCATCGCCATTTTTGCCTTACCGCTATTAACATTCGAACTGGAATCTTTCTTCCCCCTTGTCTCGTTCAAAAGTCATGACTCTAACTCGGGGAACGGCCTTTCCAGAGATTCGACTTCGTAGCAGTTCCAGACCCCGATGCCTAGGCCGTCGTGTTTCTAATTATACAAATGGGTTTACAGCCTGTATAACCTTTTGTCCCTTAACTACTTCTACTATAGCTCGACCTTAGCTCCCTCACTATCCTCGAACAAGTCACATTTTGTCTTTTTCCCCTCACTCTCGAGAAATCCGAATCCGCGCACATAACGCCCGAAGATAAAGTCTTTATTTGCCGAGTATAGCAGCGGCCTCAACATAACCACAGTCCCGGATTACGTTGATATCCTTTCCTTCTCCATCGTTTCCACTTGCGGCGGTTTTTCCCTCACTTTTGCCTTCAACCACTTTACTCTAGATTTATCAGCATCACGGGTTTTCACATCTTCCTCTCTCGCTCTCGCTTTTGTAGGTATAATAAAGAGTTATGGGCTGAATAAAATTGACTAGCTTTTTCTCGTGCTTCTCCGCTTTTCGGCTTTCGCCAGTTCCAAGGATCGGTATTGTCAATATAGTCAAACTATCTTCATAAAGAAGTGCAATAAAGAGCTACAAGAAGCCTTTCAGGTGATTGGACGGATATAATAGCGAGCAGATGAATTTATTGAATTGTCGAGTTTGTTGATATAAGGCTTGAGCGATTATTAATATTATTTTATTATTTTTATTATTGAATGTAAAAAGCCATTATGGCCATTGAAAGGTTTAGAAAAAAAATCGAAGCACTGAGTTGCGACAAAAATAATAATCTAGCTATAAATAATATTGGCATAGAAGGATACCTATTTAGGAGCCGTCGATTTGATTCCATTAACCGGACAAAATTCAGTATATTTAATTTATTTTATTTTTACAATCATTTTCTAATTTTTACCATTTTATTTGTGTTATTATCATTTTTTCATGATTATTTATTATTTTCTTTTGATAATTTGTTATAAATAATATATTATTATTTTATTTGCGTTATTTATAATTTCTTGGATTATTTATTATTTTCTATTGGTAATATATTATTAGTTTATTTGATATATTATTAATATAAATATTTTATTGGCGATATTTTTATTTATTTATTTTTCAATTTTATAACTACTGTTGTTATTATTTTTTTTCTTCATTTTAGATAAGGCTGGTAGTTTTGTAATTTGTTTTACTCACGTGTAAAAATTTGTCATTCGGAATAACGTTACCCTGATTCATAGTTTATCAGGTGATTATTATTTATTTGTGGAATTGGTATCACGAATTCGGTACAATCCTACACACAAAATGGACCTCTAGTACGGCCGAGTGACATGTTGGACTGTCGAGCGGATTTTGTCGAGAAGAAAGCAAGAAAAAGCCGCAGGAAGGAAAAGAGTCGTAAGAGACCTTATAAAGATGAGCCTAACGTTGTTATCAGACCGAACAGGCAAGAGCTTCCTTCGCGTAGGACGACAAGAGCTATCTTGATGCCCTCATCTTGACGTATGGTAATGTCGTATTCCGCGAGCATAGGGAGCGGTCGGAGGGCGGTTATGCGATGTTGTGCGTGGTATTTCATTAAGATCGGGACAGCAAGGTAGAGGTTGGCTGGTCTGGATGGGAGGACCACCTTAGCCGTGTATACGTGTGTGCCTGCGGTGGGGAAACTTGTAGTGGTAAGGCAAGCGAAGGGCTTCGGCGCCAGGAAGACGGTCGCCTGCAGGGGGCGGCATCGTCCCTCCGTCTCTTTCTAGCAAAAGCCCTTTTCCAGAACGTTTCTCTTTTCTTTCCCAAAAACCGTAGCCCTTTAATTCGACCACGAAACCACCTCAGATTCTCTTCATTCGTATCTGCATTCGCTTCTTTACCTCTGCTCGTTTAAATCCTCGCGCTAATAATAAGGAAAGCAGCTCTCCTGTGGATGTGCATTAGCTGAAACTCAATTTCAAAACGTTCCAATTTTTATTCCTTCGACAAGGATAGTTAAAAAAATACAACGGGCGGGAGGTTAAAAAAAAATACAATTCTTAAAATCCGAAATAAAACGATTGATGAAATTGTTCGTAAAAACTGCAGAAAAAAATCTCACAATTTTTCGACTTAATTTATGTTGAGCAATACCCTAAACATTCGATATTGTCTGCTTTGCGATAACAATACAATTTCCTATATAGGCAGCTTTTTTTGGTTTATTATTCAATAATAAACCATTGTAATCGCCCAAGAAAAAAAATTTTATAACCCCCCCTCAAAATTTGATGTTTTACGTTTCAAGGCATGTAGAATCCGAATATCCAATAAAAAAAATTCTGTCTGTCCGCCGTACGCCGTACGCCGTACGCCGTCAACACTTTTCCGGCCAAACCATAATAGCTACATTCTTGAAATTTTCACCAAAAATCAATCTCGGTCCTACGACGGCCCAATTCTTGAACCAACTTTCTAGCTCAATTTTAAGGGTATTTTTGGGGGGTTATGAGGGGGAGAAAATTCATATTTTCCACGGTTTTCAGAAAAATGTGTACGAGGTATCAAATTATATAGATTTTTTGACGCTGAATCGAATGAGACCATCGCGGGGTCGATAGCTCCATTGGTTCTCGAGTTATCACAGCTTTTGTGCCGAATTTGGGAGATTTTCAGAAATTTGACATGAGGGTATAACTCGAGAGTTCTTGGAGCTATAAAAATCGTTCTATACTCATTGGAATGGTCGTGAAACGCTCTCTCCAGCTGTACCGTTAGGCAAAAAATTTAGTTTTTAATTAGGAAATTAAGAAAAATAAAATTGAATAAAATTACAATAGTTGCTACGGAGTTTTCCCCCATAGTTACAATCTGTTTTTCGGTGGGATTGTTCCGAAATGTTCGAAATAATTACTATCACAAATGGATAGTCTTTCTAAATCAATATTGAAGCGGAAGGAATAATAAACCACTGTACAATCATTTGCAGCGTTTTTTACAAAGCTAGAATGTTAACGAAAGGATTCGCGGTCAACTTTCTGCCATTGCAATCGCCCCTTGCTATGATCTTCATTCTTCCAAGTATGACAACAGCATAAAACCATCCAAGCCCACCACACAAAAGGTTTTTGCGTAATATTTCGAAAAAAAGGCTCTTTATAGTCAATGAAAAGCGAGTGGGGTTTTTATTTTTTTGCCCAACAAGGTTCCTTTCAACGACAAATTTAACCCTCGATAGAAAGTCGAAGTTTGTTTATTTTTTCAATGGGGTTTATTTTATCTCTTCTTAAAACTATGCAGATCCACTCCGCGAATGCTTTCAAACCATTGGATAAGGTTCAATACAGAAAAATCCAGGATTTCAAGTCGTATGGAAACTGTTCCTTCATCGCTTTACGAATACAGTCTTTGGAAAGTCAATCAAAAATAACATAAAACACCTTCAATTTAGAGGGCGCCAACTTCGTCGCACAATTTCCCGTCGAGCGAGAAACGCGGAGGGAATAGACAAAACCGTTTACCATAAGACAGTCGATATTTCCGAGGGAGCTATCCAACAGAAAATGGAAACCTCGCTTTCGAGAAAAGCGATGATGGTTATTATACGAGTCGTTTAACAGTCAGAAGGATCAGAAGGAACAGCTAATAGACTTCATCTTCCATTTACGTAGAAGGTAGAAGGGAGCCGAGTTTCTCAGTTACTGTTCTGTATACAACTATGTTTTCATTTCCGTCTCTTTACCGCTTCCAAGGCGTTTGAACCCTCTTCGTTCCGTACACGTTTCTCGGAACGTAATTGTATTTCGAAAGTCAACTCGAAGAGCACTATCATCTTAACTCGAGTGCGAGCAGCGCTACGAACTTCTTCGGCAGACCAGCTCCTGACAGGTTTCAAGGCTTTCGCCTGTCGTATACTACAAGTCGTATATCCCGGGCGTTTCGCTTTTCCCAGTTTTCCTCGTGCGAGGCCGTACGTGGAATAATTTCCGAATACCGTTTCAACCGCAAGCCGGAAAATGTCTTCTCCGCTCGGAAATCGATGTTCCTTTAGTCAACGCTCAAGTCACCGCAGGAAGTATCGTAACACAATATTAGTTTTCACAGTTCACGGCAATACGGTTTACAAATGGTTTGGAAAATACTGAGAAAAACCTATTGATCATGCTCGAAGGCCTAGATCGATAAGAAGACTAAAAATCGCTCTTGATGATGTCCGTTGGCTACGAAGACAAACATTGCAATTTATTTCATATGATGCCTTGCTGTGACTCGAGCCGCTAGAATCACCAATGGTAGGACAGTTCCACAGTTAAATATCCGTTGGTTCCAGAACGAAGAAAACCCATAATAACATCAGTCCCTGAAGCCTAGAACGAAGAAAACCCATAACATCAGTCACTGAAGCCTAGAACGAAGAAAACCCATAACATCAGTCACTGAAGCCTAGAACGAAGAAAACCCATAACATCAGTCACTGAAGCCTAGAACGAAGAAAACCCATAACATCAGTCACTGAAGCCTGGAACTTGCTAGTGTTTCAAAATGCAGGACTAGTATCTTCAAGAACAAACATAATGCAAGGATTTATAGCATACAAGCGATTTCCAGAACAGAACCGTCAGCTCATGCCAGGCAGGGAAGAATATAGGGAAAGCTAACCAACTGGGTTTACCAGCGAAAGTAAAAACGGGGGAACTCAAAGCTGGCTAGGTGGATTGATGCTTTGTCAGCTCGAATCAAGAAGCTTTCGACTACACTTGACCTAAAGTCCCTTCGTCCTTCCAGTCTTATCCGATCCCCTCTCGATAATGAATGTAAATCTGAGCAGAAGGTCGATCTTAACTTTTCTCCCTGTCCAACTCTGGGAACCTAACGTCTCTGTCTGGGATAGTATTCACTGCAACCCTTTCACAGGATGCGAACAGCCTCCTCTCTCTTCTTCCAATTCTGTTATTGAGGTGGCGAGGGAAGGAGACCGGACCTTTCGGACGTTGGAGCTGAGAAGCTCGGGAGCGTTCCCATCTGGTTTCGGCCTCCAACTTAGTCAAAACAGCTTTAACCCTGAATAGCACACTAATGACCAAGTTGGTCACAATGACCCTTTAGGAAGAGTCCAAGAGGGGTGGAAATAGGAGGTGAAGTCCAAGGGGCTGCGCTCCAGCAAAGCCTTCACTTCTTCTCACCAACTGAAATCTCACACTTTCCAGCAGCGATCCACGGAGTACATTAACTTGTTACTCGCAGCTTACTATTGTGTTCCAGCTCAAAAACAACTTTCCTAGAAGTGGATTTAATTAATTACACGGGAATTCGCAAATTGTAAACTTGACCGTTTTCCACCTTCGGCCTTGCGAAAGTTTTCCTCGCCCGGTTGCGAATTCATTTTACGGAAAACAATCGGGCATCGTAGCTGAGTAAATCCTGGCCCGCTCGAGGCATGAATTAATTAGATTCATTTAAGGTCTCACATTTCACAGTAAGCTCCAACGTCTTCCTCGTCTGTCGTAGCCAAGGCTCCTTTCGCGAAGCACTTCTCTCGGAATATCAACTTTTGAAGAAACTTGGAACACTCTAACGTTTTCAAGAGGCTCCTCCCATTGTTATACCTAGCCAACAATAACTACCACGTCGCTCTTTTGCCGCCCTTTCAACTGCCAGGCAAACTTAGAACATGAAACTTTGCAGTCTCAAGTCAGAACTGTCCGGGCACTGAACAAGGTTTTTATGAGGTTATGGGTCAAGTGATAACGGCAACACGATTGGTAAGGTTTTAATTTGATATTTTTTTTTTTTTTTTTTTTTAATGTCACAGGATGAATTACAGCAGTTAACCAATAGAAGAAGAGAGAAGAAGGTGGAGAGTTTTGAATCACAGGTTGCAAGGTCTCAAGGGAGATGTCTCAATGGACATTTCAGTGAAAATGACTCAGAGACGTCTCGCTGGGGATGTCTCATAGACGTCTCATTGGAGATTCTTGAAGGATGCATCACTGGAGATGCATCTGAGACGTCTGAAAAACGCCACACAGCTTTTTATAACGTTGAGACGAATCAGAGATCTGTCATGTACGTGTTTCAGCTGTGTGAGTGGCGTTGCAATAACAGCGGACTGTTTTCTGAATGGTCGTTTAGAATAGAGTAAACCAAAAAAGTCCTTTCCAGTTTGAACGAATTCGGTCGAAAAAAAATGATTGGCACCTGCTATGAATTATTGAATCTCTACATTCGTCCGTTGAGATTCACGGAAGAAAAGGAATATAAGAAATATGAAAAAGTATGCAGGATAGGGAAAATATCATGTCGTCATAATACGTGTCCTGAACTTGAGATCAGTCGTTCGGAAAACGCACGTCAGCAACGTGAATACACTTCGGCGGAGCGAGCAGACTCAAGAGGGTAACGCAGCCCTCTTATAAATATTTCAGTGATTGGAGCTACCGAGTTCGGCCGTACACGCTGGTTTTTTTTCTTTTTTTCAACGTATTCAGGGGTTTTCCGCTACTGCGCGTAAGCTGCAAGAAAAATGCGCCGAACGATGCGACCCTTGCGAGATCAGAGGGGAAACAATGTATCGATGAATCAAGAAAAGAGCAATGATAATTTCAAAGTGAATAAATATATTTACCCGGTCGCATTTTTAGTGCGCTCGGAATATTACGACCTGAGTACCTACAAAAGATTTTCTATTGCGATGCGATGAAGCGCGTAATTGCCGTCTTAACCTTGACTAATTGAAGCGACACAAACGTGACTAATAGAGATGTGAAACTGGCTGTTAAGCAGAGCGATAAAACGTGTTCGAAAATAGCTATTGTTGAACGAATTGATAAAAAACGCCCTTCCTCTTCCTTTGTTGGCGTATTAGTCATAAGTAATAAAGTTAACGATTCGACCGACGGTGCATTCGTTTGAGGGGCTAAATGGGACAGTTCTGCCGACGAGGTTTTAGTTGGGCGATCAACCGAGAAAATAAAATGTCAACTCGAAATTGTGTTTGGTAGACGCGGAAATGCGAGGAAATTATGGAGAAAAATTGTCAAAAATACTCGACGCAATTTAATCATATCAATGATAATTTAAAAACGCTGCAAATGATTGTACAGTGGTTTATTATTATTTCGCTTCAATATTGATTTAAGAAGACTATCCATTTGTCATTTTAAATTATTCCGAACATTTTTGAACGTTCCCACCGAAAAACAGATGGTAACTATAGGGGAAAACTCCGTAGCGACTATTGTAATTTTAATCATTTTTATTTTTCTTAATTTCCTAATTAAAACCTAACCTTATTGCCTAACGATACAGCTGGAGAGAGTGTTTGACAACCTTTCCAATGAGTATAGAACGATTTTTATAGCTCCAAGAACTCTCGAGTTATACCCTCATGTCAAATTTCTGAAAATCTCCCAAATTCGGCACAAAAGCTGCGATAACTCGCGAACCAATGAAGCTATCGACCCGGCGATGGTCTCATTCGATTCAGCGTCCAAAAATCTATATAATTTGATACCACGTACACATTTTTCTAAAAAACCTTGGAAAATATGAATTTTCTCCCCCTCAAAACCCCCAAAAATACTCTTAAAATTGAGCTAGCAAGTTGGTTCAAGAATTGGGCCGTCGTAGGACCGAGATTGATTTTTGGTGAAAATTTCAGATTTTTAGCTCTTACAGTTTGGCCGGAAAACTGCTAACGGCGTACGGCGTACGGCGTACGGCGGACGGCGTACGGCGGACGGACAGAAATTTTTTTATTGGATATTCGGATTCTACATGCCTTGAAACGTAAAACATCAAATTTTGAGGGGGGGTTAGAAATTTAATTCTTGGGCGATTACAATGGTTTATTATTGAATAATAAACCAAAAATTGTACGTCGTAAAATCAATTATCTTCTGGGACGAAGTACTACCTCGAGACTACTGCTTTATAAGTTGAACTGTCGGATAAAAACTTGAGAGTTGAATTATTCTTGAATAGAAAACTAATTCTGGATTAGGAGGATGTAAGCTTTTGGATATTTGAAAATAGAGGAACTCTACTGTTCGAAATCTGAAGGACAGCTGGTAGGTTTTAATTTTGGAAAAACGCGTTATTTAATTATAACCCTTCCATAGTACCTTCTAAATTTCTTCCCCGCTCGGTCTAGTCCACTTAAGCGAGCGCACTTGAGATTAATGTATTTTCATAAAAGAGGTTTTTGATGGAGCGTCGTACAAGGGGTCAAGTTTTAAAAGGGGAAGAGAATCCGAGGGTGAGCAATTAATAACGTGTAGAAGTATGAGAAGCCGATAGGGAGGTAAGAGGCGAGATTGATTACTTTTATTATGGACAGTGAGTGGGCTGTTGAGGGAAACGTGTCAACGGTTTCTTGAGCCCAAGTGCGTTCATATAGAAAGTATCTCCAGGAAGAACTGAACAGTCTCAATATCGAAAATCGATTATGATGCTAACAGTCGCTGGTGTGAAGTACATAAAATATTGTCAAACTATTGTAAAGTTGATGGGTTTTGAGGGGGAGAATGAGTCGCCTGGTTTTTCTCCGCCTCAAAACCCATGGACTCAAAAAAATGCGACGACAAGAAAAATAATATATTGTAAAGTTGATAGAGAGGAAAAATTTCCTTTCGTTTCGTACTCCCTGCCGACGAAATTGAAATGAAATTTATTCGTCATAATTATTATTATTAGGTATACAAATGAAAATATAGAAGCGTTATGAAACACACTTGGTTCGAAGAAAAATCGGAATATTTAGAAATTCGTCGTTGAAAAATCTTTAAAAAAACGATAATCTTCCGATTTTTTTTTTTTTTTTCTATTCGGAATGCCAACAGCAAAGCAGTTGGAATTCCTTGGGCATTATGATATTTAAAGTACACTCCTGCTAGCCCCGATCAAAGGAGGAAATCAGGAGAAGGATTGCACAAGGAGCATCTTGCGAAATGCAAGGAATCCCCTCGAAACCTTCACCCTCGCTGTTCGACCCTTGATACACTATTGGTATCCTATTAGAATCTTATGTTTGCCTTGAGGAGCTTTCCGAAGGGGTTAGAAACAAGAGGTCTTCGAGTTATGCATATTTCGCCGCAACTGAGGGGCTTCTATTGGCAAGTATCGAATGATTCTCTGTTGAGACGGATAATGAAGTATTATGAGATCTCTAGAAGCGCTCTCGACACCAGTTTGGCGGATTTCTTGCGCTGATTGACGAAATACGTTCATGAACTTACTCGTGATCCAAAATTTTCTCATCTTATCTAAACATTTTCCCTGTGAATTCCCTACAGTTCATATCTTGTCACGGAGCTTGAAAAACGGATAGAATCTTAGCCCCCAATAATGTGAATTAGTTGTATTTCTTGACAACTGTATTTTAGTGGAAACCAACGAGTTATGCAGCTCATTTATTAAATCTATCACTAAAAAATTTTTTGAACCGCTTCAATTCGAATAATGACTGGACTCTAGAAGCTTTTCAAATATTCAAATTGTTCGCTTTATGTGAAATATTTTTCTTTCATTCTTCGTCACGATGAATAATCGCCCGGTGCGACCAACCGCTAACGTATGTTGTTCCTGTTTCTCATCTACTCGCTTGTCGTTTCTCGACTACAAGATTCGAGCGCGACGTTTTTAAAATAAAATAAACTTTCACGAGAGATATGAATATTCAGAATAGGACACTTCGCGAGCAGTCCACGTGTAAAGCCGAACAGCGAAGGGTTGTTTGGGGAGAAAAAGACAAAAAATAAACACGAGCGGACTCAACGCCCAACGAATAACTTTTTTTCCCTTTATTTAAAAATATAAAATAAATTTTCGAGCGGTTCCATGATATTTCTTACAAGAGGCCCCCGTTGCGGGTTGAATCGATGAGGGGTCCGGGGTTGTAGCGTGTTTTAAATTGTGTAGCGACGCGGTGACGGAATTTATCGCGAGACAGGGGTTGGCTTTTCAGGGGGTAGGTCTGCCTTCGCGTGCGTAAAAGATATATGGGTGCCGAGATTCGTAAATAGGCCAACAACACCGTGTGGAGTATCGTGGGAATATGGAAGTGGGAGTAGGCGGCCACCTCGCCGCGGGAGATGAAACAAAGCTAGAGGTGAACTCGACGCACACGCAGCTCTACAGTGTACGACTTATACGAAACGCTTTTCGAAGCATTTGGCTGTTTTTCAAAAAACCTACCCCCTTTCAACGGGAGGCCTTCCTGCTCTGATGGAAAACTGAAATGTAAATAAATTTTTAACTCGCCGGAGTAGGTCGTAATTTACCAATATGTACAACGTGGTTTATCCGCATGCAAACTTACTCTGGCGAGATTCGAAGGGAAAATGTTTAAAAAATATATGTTTTAGGGATGAAAAGAATTACTACCGAGTAGTGTGACTTCGATTATTTCGAAATGATGACACCGCATTTTTTTCTGCAGAGTTTTTAAGAAAAGTCGGACTTAAGGGAAAAATCGGACATTCCAGAGGAAGTTGGACAGTCGGGGAGAAGTTGGATTTTCGGGAAAAGTAGGATGTTTAGATAAAAATTTGAACTTTCCAGGGAAAGTTGGTCATTCTGGGAAAAGTTGGACTTCAGGGGAAAGTCGGACGTTAAGAGAAAAGTCGGATTTTTGGGCAAAATTAGTCCTATGAGGGAAAGTCGGGCTTTTGGGAGAAAGTCGTACTTATAGGGAAAAGTCAAGAGTTTAAGGGAAAAATTGGACATTCCAAGGAAAGTGGGATTTTCGAGGAAAATTCGGACTTTCGAGGAAAATTCGGACTGAGGGAAAGTCGGACTTTCGAAGGAAACCAAGACTATTGGGGAAAAGTTGGATTTTTGGGTAATTCAGACGTTTAGGGAAAAGTTGGACTTTCACGGGATTGTAGTAAATAGCAACAATAATATGCTGTTCAAATTCAACCCTATCATTCCGATTCGGAGACCTCGGTCAACTGGAATAAGATGGAGTGACGTGAAAGGGGACTGGGAACAGTTGGGCGATTGCTTGGAGAAAGAGATGGAAAATTCAGCAGGAGGAACGCCCCATGATTCCTTTCCATCGTGCGTAGAAGATGACCGGCTGGCGAATCGAGCTGGACAGTATACGTGTGGAAGTGCGAGGAGTGAGGAGTTTGTTGACACAAGGCTTAACCTGCTTGATGGATTACCGGTTCGATTAGGGTTGAGATACTTCCCCTCCACCAACAACCGACTCCTTCTTAGCTCGCCTTTCCACTACGCGAACACAATGTTTCAATTACATGCCGTCCCCGCCAATCAGCTCTAATGGGCGAAATGCTCTCCTCGCCGTCTTTAGCCCTGTCGAAGGCTTCCGTAGATCCTCGAAATTGCTTATACCGTCTTTCTTCGACCGAAAGTTGCCTCCTTTAGGGTCGGTGTAGTTTCTCATAAAACTAATGGTTAACGTCGATGATAGGTTAGAAAACTGGATGTGAATGATTCCACAAGGAAGTTTGACGGGACAAAGGCTTTCCTAGATTAATAGCAGAAAAAATAATGGATATTAGTGATGAATTGAAATTCACACCGGGACATGGTTCAGGAAAAACGAACTATCATCAGCGGTTGAACAACGTATTGTAAATGTCTGGAGCTAAATAGAAACTGTTCGTTTTCTTGGCGTATTAAAATTCATCGATTCGAAATAACGAGTTGAGCGAAGTAGTGGGATAGAAAATTGCTGGATATAAAGCGAGGTCGAATCCGATCATTTTTCGAAATGCTATCTACCTCGGGGAATCGCGGATATTGAAGAGGAAGCTGATTGCATACGAACACCCGGGGCTTGGTTGAAAAATCGACGGAAAAGTTAGAAGTCCGGGAAAAGTTAGATTAGGTACGAGGCCAAGTTTCGCTCGGCGTTTTTCAGTTCTTCTTAAGTCGCTCATTCAGTCTATTTCTCCCGCTTCGAAAAAGTTCCCCATCCAATACCTTGAGCTAATACCTCGTGTATTCGAGACGTCTTCTTTCCACTGAAGGGAATCCCGATGTTTCTTCTCCTCGAGGAAGCCGTTCTTCTATCGAGGCTGTATAAGAACTGACTCAGATATTTCATTATTAACCTTCCCCTGTAACGGTATCTTCAATCTTAGTCGCTCACGGAAGATCAAATCCACGCGAGTTTAGGTTGGAGAATGAAATAGGGAACAGCGGGGACGGGGATTCCGATATCAGAATGTTATTATTAGCCTCCTCAATCTTTTATCCCCATCTACTTCCCCAGCGTTGACTTGCTCTCCATCAGCCGGCGAGTTTCCCGTCTTCTTACCAAATACTCGCTTCGCCTCCGTTATGCCGATCCTCCGAGAAGATTCTATGCCTTTTCATTTATAAACATTTGTCTCGAGTCCGCTCATCTCTCCTTCGCTTTTGCCGATGTGCTTGGAAAAAATAGGAAAATCAACTCTTGCACGTTATTGAACTGAGGAATCTGATATAATGTCTTTCATATTGAAACGGGCGAAAATTTTTGACGGAAAGAATCGATTTTAATGCCGCCGAAAAATTTTATACACAGTGGAATGATAAGATGGGAGCGAAATTAAGAGCAAAGCGATAGCCTCGTTGAAAAATCTATGACTATCGTCAGGATATTATCTGATTGCTGTTTTAGTAACATAATACATTGTTAAATAAATATTTATATTACTAATAAAATTAATTATGATTAAATAATAAGTTAAATAATAATTATACAAATATACATGAACTATAAATAGGTAATAATATATTTCTAATGTTGGTAACACTTATGCTCCAAATAGTATACATAAAGACTGCAGTGGGCCATATGGCTCTCTCTCACGTATCCAGTTTGTCATGTAATGTCTATGTGCTCAAGTCGTTATAAATTATCCGTCATTATCTAGTACATTCTTACTATTTCTATACCGGCACCCAACAAAACAAAAGTAAAGCCCATTCTCTTTTAAATTTGAATAAAATAAAATTAAAAAAAAAACGTTTTTTATTTAAAAAAAAAAAAATCAACGTCTCATTTAAATAATCAATTAATGTGAAACGGTCATTTAAAAATTCGAAATGTTTTCAACACGAAAGAAAACAATTGCGTCGAATAAGGAAAATTACATTCAGACTAAGCCCCGCACAAAGGCGCAATCATAATTCAAATTTAATCTTCTGGAACAAGAACATAAAGGAACGATGGTACGGCGTTATTCGTATACCTAACTGTTCGGTGGCTGGGCGTAATGAAAGAACGTGAAGATCTCGCCGTCGGGATGAGAGACGGTAATGGAAAAATACATCTTGCGGGTCGGAAGGAAAATGAGGGCTCGAAAATGTCGACACGGATTAGAAGCCGGAAGATCGCTCTGCCGAGGTGACAACACAAACGTCAGGGAAAATGATGATGAGAACGAGGGCGGGAAGTGAAAAGCGGGCGTGGAAAAAACACGATGCCGGCGAAAGGGGACGGAACGCGATGAAGTTGATGATTACGCCATAATCCGGGGCACGTCGTCATCTTGATTGTGCAATTGAAGGAGTCAGCAGGCGAAGTCATCACCTGAAATGTCCTGTTCGTGAATTTCGAAAACCAAAAGCTCTCATCATAAGGCGATTTCTGCGAGGATAAAGTTATTTCGGCCGAAAATTGCAAAAACTATCGTCTTAATATCATCAATGTTATACCGATGGAATTGCCCGGTTGGGAATCGGAAGATTGGAAATACTTATAAATACTCAAGAATTAGATGAGGGGTCCAATGACAGCACCAATGATTAATGTCTATGATGAGGGGTAGGTTTCTCGAAAGGGTTTCGGCAGTTGCTCACTATTGGAAGATGGAAGTGAAATCCGTGGGTCGTCGAAGGACGGGAGAGTCTAAATCTAATTTGGTTGTATCCGGCATCTGGGGGACCTAAACCCATCCCCTCGCAAGTTTCGCCCAAGAGCACAGAAAGGGCTTGCAACTCGAATCTGGCGTTCCCAAGTTTGCCTCAAGTGGACAGGGGTGTTCCTTCGCTTTTCCACGAAACCTTCCTACAAGAAGAGAAACTTGGGCATTGGCGGAGGATGCTCAGGAACCTTCTGCCGCGAAATGGCTTCAGGGGATCTGCCCCAAAGCGAATGGGCAAGTGAAGAGGATGAGGTGTGTTTTTTAACCAGTTCCTATCCCGATGACAATCAGTATATCGCCTGAGAAGCGGCGAGACTTGACAGATTATAATAAAGTTGAGGGAATTCGCCCTTTCATTTTTCAAAATGGTGAAATTTTGCAGAACTTTTCTTGTTTGCTTGGAGTCAGCTTCCTCTTGTGTGCATGCATATCAATTAGCTCAAGTCAATTCTCTCCCACGTGGCATCGCCTTTTATTACTTCCAATTCGACTATTCCATTTTGAAAATGTGAAATCGCTGAGTGATTCTCATCAAGACAGTTTATTATAAAAACTTTTTGTAAATAAATGCAATAAAAAATATAAAAAAATAAAATAAAATGAAAAAAAAAATTATTTTAAATTGTTTAAAAAATAACTCTCGGCCTCACAACGGCTCAATTCTAGAACCACCTTGCTAGCTCAATTTTAAGGGTATTTTTGGGGATTTTGAGGGGGAGAAAATTCATAATTTCCAAAGTTTTCAGAAAAAAACTTAAAATTGGTATCAATTTCTATATACTTTTGGATGCTGAATCGAATGAAACCATCACGGGGCTGATAGCGTTGTTGGTTCTAGAATTACCGCATCTTTTGTGTCGAATTTGGGAGATTTTCAGAAATTTGGCATGAGGGTGTAACTCGAGTGTTTTTGGAGCTATAAAAATCGTTCTATAATCATTAAAATGCTCGTCGAACACTCTCATCGACTGTACCAAAAGCCGAAAAATTCCGATTTTAATTAGGAAATTAAGAAAAATAAAAATGATCAAAATTGCAATAGTTTCTACGGTGTTTTTCCTTATAGTTACCATCTGTTTTTCGGTGTGAACGTTCACTAATTTTCGAAATAATTACCAAGTCACAAATGGATATTCTTGAGAAATCATTATTGAAGCGAAGGAATAGTAAACAATCATTTGCAGAGTTTTAGTTGGGATTGAGTGAAAACCAAAGTTGGATATTTCTTGGTACGAAATAATCAGTAGGAATTGTCACCACTGAATAGGCAATCCCAATTCTAATCCCCAATACATTCTAGTCATAAACTCTTCGTCCTCAATTACCACCACCTTATACAAAATAAAAACGCTAAATTCCCCGTGCGATTATGCGCGTCAATAATACCGAATTATTTCTCTTCACTGCCTGGAATTCGTCACACGGCCAACCCTTTGGACATTAGTGGCACTCTAGCAGTCTTGTGATATCTCATCGTTCAATCATCGCAGGGGAAAGAGTCGAACCGTATTGAAGGAGGATGATTGAAGAATGAGTCCCATTTTCGATCCACGAAACAAGGTACCAGCTCTCACGAAGGCACTAATGCGACATGACGTCACTGAGCCTCATCTCGCTTTCCGGAGCAGCCTGAAGGCATCGTAGAAAAGAAGACAGAGAATGGCCATTAAACCCTTCCCTAGAACCTC
The DNA here is from genome assembly GCA_037159825.1 of Tupiocoris notatus. Taxonomy (NCBI): domain Eukaryota; kingdom Metazoa; phylum Arthropoda; class Insecta; order Hemiptera; family Miridae; genus Tupiocoris; species Tupiocoris notatus. The sequence goes on along the minus strand of JASJUZ010000160.1, from coordinate 287,411 downwards.
GTGAAGAACGATTACCCGCCCAGCGTAAACCTCCATAGCATAGCTCGGAACAGAGGACGCCATTGAGTCAGGGCCTTAGCTCCTATCCCGTGCGGGGCCAGGAACACTAACTACCGTTGTTCGGTGATGAGTTGTCGAGGGAATTAAACAGTCGGGATGAGACCTGCCGGAGTGCGGTGGAACGGACTGTAACCTCTCAGAACCGATAACATCAGAGGACACGATTCTTGCCACATCCTGCCGTGCCTTTACGAACACGAAGCGTATTTTTCAAGCGTTGAACTCAAGCCTATTCGAGGAGAAAAAATAATAATCGAAAATCGGGGGGGAAAATTTTTCAGCGCATAGAGATTGCAATATTCGCGCATTTTCAGCTCGAATCTCGTTGGAGGGGATTGAGCAATGAATTCAGCCAACCATTCAAAAGCTGCGATAACTTGAGAACCATTAAAGCTTTCATTCGGTTCATCGTCCGAAAATCTATAGAAATCGATACCAAATACACCTTTGCCGGAAAAACGTATTTTTCGCATTTTCTCCCCCCAAACGCAACAAAAATATCCTCAAAATTGAGGAAACTATGGTCAAAGTATTGAACCATTGTCAGACCAAGATTGAAATTTGGTGGAAATTTCAAGAGTCTAGCTGCTATAGTTTTCTTAGAAAAGTGCATTCATTCTGCATGCATTGAAAGGTAAAACAGCGTATTTTGAGGTGGGTTAGAAATTTTTTGTCTTGGCCTATTACCATGGTTTATTCTTAAATAATGACCAAAAACAGCGCGAATTTTAACTTGAGGCGGATTTTTATTTGAAGCGTATTTTAAGAGTTCATTTGTTTAATTCTAAGCTTTCGACTTTTAAATGAAGTAATCGCATTTTTCTGCTCCAACACACATGTATTATTGTATTTATGACTACGACTCCCACAGCCACAGGCTTAGCCTATAGTAGGGCAAAAATGATTAATTTATTTTCTACGTCACACGATTCACTATGCTTCTTGATCGAACGAATTCCTTCTCTCGTTTTCGGACTGAAAATAAAATCACAAACGGAAACTCCGGCCAAACTTCAGCGGTAAACTTCGAAATTGAACAAATTTCCAGGTGTATTCTTGTAAAAACAACTAATCGTACGTTGGACCGAATGAAGTTGACGAACGAGAACGCGAGTTCGAGAAAGACGCCGCGCAGACGGACTGGGTTAATTATCAGATCAAGGTGACACTGACGGGTGGAGTCGGACAGCAAATAACGATTATTTACAGACTCCTGACAGAGCTAATAGACTGACAGCCGACTGTTAGGGATGCCCTGCTTCTGACAGGAACTGGCGGTAAAGATGAAGAGGAAACGGGGGCGAAACCGTTGGCCTAGCGCCGTCTAATACAGCTCAGCGTATAGTGGATAAAAATAGTATTTTTGTCCAACATCAGGTCTTCCCACCTACTGCCACCCGCGACGCCAGAAATTTCAAAGAACGTCAGGTCGGAGATACCTAGCGTTATCGGTACTACTGAAACGGCTCGCTTTTGAGACAGATATGCTAATAGCCGGGTTAACTGTTCGACAATAAATTATTGCAACCATTCGAGAAAAAATTCTAAATTCGATGTTTCTCGATTCGTCGTTCACGGATCGCCGAATTTCAATCTATTCGCGATCGTCAGTGGTTTTTAGGAATTGGCATTTTCAAACCAGAGGTGTGCATATTTCAACAAGTACTTCCATGATTGAGTCGGCGGATAGGAATAACCAATTATAAATCGGAAAAATCATTCGGAGCCCCAACGTTAGAACGAAAGAATATACTCAGAAGACCCAAAAACGTATAAATACACCAATTACGTTAGTGGCGCGGAGTTACGGTGTGAAAGCGTAGCGATGCAGAAGACGTTTTGTGGAGTGGATCATTTTTAGAGCAAGAGAAACTAAAATGAGAAGAAAAAACACGAAAAATGCGGATCACTTGGAAGTACGGAGTGTGACACTAACGATAAAAAACCTAGCACCATCCACTCAGCGTAACAAACTTTTATAGACTTCGAGAGATCGAATATATTGATTTTTGCGGCTTGTAAAAATCAAAATACAAAATATGCACCAGTGAAACAGCGAAAAAACCTCGCACCGTGGAAGTAACGCGTGTAAGCCAACAGATAAAAAATTAAGGGACATCTGCTCGTCATAGCGAAAATTTCGAAACCTCGAATGTAAAAAAATTATTCATAGCCAGCAAAAACCAGAATAGAAAAAATTCGAACGCGAATATTTGGAAAGTCGTCTCTGAAATCCGTAATCGGCTAATTTTGCGCGTTTAGTGGGAGAAGGTTTTTTTCTTTCGTTTTTCAATTATTTTTTCTCAGAGATACGGCAACTTTTGTCATTTTTTGACAACGGACAGACAAACACTTGTTCTGGAAGTGTTTCCGAGCACAGTACTATGAAAAGTTCATGGTAATTCATTTACGTTCCGGATTCAACGTTCATAAACGTAAACGTAGGAGTAAAAAATTAATTTATGGGTTTTTCAAATTATATTTAAAAAAATCCCGATCGATCCATGATTTGAAAAAGTATTATTTCTCAAAACGAAGACCAATACCAAAGTCCTATACAGATCTTAGCAGAAGATTCGCCGTCAGATTCCGGAAATTCAAAGCATTCCTTCATTTTTTAATAAATTCGAAATTTTTCCAATTGTTTCACTACATATAATAGACTATAATATTTCGCACTTTAATCGTTTCGTCCACCACCTATTTTCCCTACTTGTTCACAATTCATCGAATAAATTACCACTGAACTTACGATTCCTTATTTTAAAAATCACAATTTGGGGGAAATTATCTGAAAGGACACTTACCTTGAATTGCTGGCTCCACATCTTCATCCGGGTCGCGGTTCGGTTTGCCTGAAATCAGAAAATCAACATGTCATCCTCTAATAATGATTTACAAGTCTCCAAGACCCTATACCGATCTCATTTATCGTGATAGTCAAACGGCCATCATTTTCGAAGATAAAAATTCAACCTTGTACGCATATGTGGCCAAGAGTGTAAAGGACAGTAAAACGTGATTACACTCTTTTCCAGATGAAGGCATCGTCCGTTTACGTCCCATATTTCTTAATTTTACGACCTTGCGATCCTTAATTCCTCTCTCACGGAAGGGAACTCGCTCTCTCGGTTAAAGACTCTCCCTCCTTCATGAAAACGCCCTTCGTGTATAGTTTAAGACCGTGGAAACGCCGTAAATCAAAAGCCAAAACGTAAAAGAAAACACTCAACGGTTGTTTTGGTGGCTTTCCTAAGCTGCCTTGAGCGACTTCTCGGTAGAAAAGAGGACGGAAAAGGAAAGTCGGAGTGAAAAGCGGTTTTTTCTTCCCTCTTCCTCCTGTTTTCCTCCCGTCCCAAATATACAAACGTAATGCCATAAGGGCAAAGTGCCTAGCAAGGTAGCTTGCGATACGCTTTCCCGCGCCCGAGATAAGGCCTAAACTGGCTAAGCCTTCTGGCGGCCCTCCAAACATTTTAACAATGTTACCAACGGCGAAGTTATTCCTCTTCGCAATCTCTCGTCGAGGATTCTTCGGGTGGCCTTCTTTTCGTTTTTTCCCATCTCTCCCTAGGCGGAGCGTATATTGCCTCAGAAACTGGTTTATGGTCCGCTCATAACTTCCATGTTTGTATTTCTCGTATGGCTCCAGGATGTGGTACTCATGTCACATGTGCTCGAGGGTATTGCTAATAGTGGGAAAGGGTAGTAACCCGAGAGCCTTAAATTTCGATGTTATATACGCGTTATGTTGATTGCTCCGAGAATGGAACATCTGTAAATTGTTTGTAATACCCCAAGATGTCTCACTAGCGCCGGAGTTATTGGCATGGTTATTCGTGTGTGGTCTCGTTATGGGGTCGGCCTTCGAAAGATTGTAGCCTTGGGAAAAGTGAGGCTCTGTCTTAATAAAACGAATCTGGAATATTGATCGGAACATACTTGGAAATCGTATTTTTTCATCAGGCCTTCGTTCAAGTTTTATTGCGCTTTAAAATTTTATGACCCCGTTTTTCGAGAATTTTGGCCTGTTTTTTTTGCAAATAACTTCTGAACTGTTTACTTATACATGGTATATTACTCAGAGGAGAGGAAGAGCTATCCTACAATTTGGTGTATTTAATTATATTTTTATGTTATGTCCCCGAGGAGCTATTGAAGAAAACTCAAAGCAAATTTTTCATTTAAAAGATGAATACATCTCGAAAAAAAATTATTACCCACTTTTTTATTTTCAATAGATTTTTAATTAAATTTTCTCAATTTGCTTACACAGGACAAATTTTTCCAAAATTCGCGAACGTGACGTAAAAAAATTCCAAAGTTGAAACTTCAAAAGTATGAAAATCGAAAAAAAAAATTAATAGTTGTCAGAATTTGATGGTTTTCACTTTAAATTCGAATTCTACGTCTAATTTCCTGCAGGAATCATTAATTAATCAAATTTGAACAGTACTGTAAGTATTTGCAACGAATTTTCAAAGTTGAAGAACGAGTAACGTATAGTACTAAAACTGGGAAAAACTAATGTAGCGGTCACATTTCCGCCGTTTTGACCTCAAATTCGGATTCAGCGTTAAATTTCCTATAAAATAGCTTTTAAATTCGCTCGAAAACGAAAATTTAATTTTTCACCCTCACCGGAGCTCGAAATATCGGCCGGTGAAAAGCTCGATTTACGGAAAATAATTTCTGTGGCGCTGTTTAAATTTTTTTCACCAAACTTTTTGCTATGTACGTGTGTAAGGCGTCCAAATGAAGACTCCTGCATATTGAAACAGTTTATTCACATGAGTTTTGACCCCAAAAAGCACGGTTAAAGTCCAATTTTCGGGCTTTCAAAAACTGATTTTTTTGGACCACTTGCGGATTTTTCCGAGAAATAAAAAAAATCACAAAAATACATCTTGGTATGATACAACTTTCCTGAAAATTTCAGATTTTTATCTTTGTTGAAAGACGAGTAAAAATTCGTTAACTGTTTGGTTGAGAAAAATCGCAGGGGTACCCCTTGGATTTTTCGCGAAAAACTTTTTGAAATAGATTTTGCTCAAATTCAGCATAATGATAGTTGATGATGTGTATATCAATAATATATGCTTCATTCTTTGTTTCTTTCGCACCAAATTGATGAAAAGAAGGTTTAAAGTTGAAAAAAAGTGATTTTTTTCGTTTTGACGTCAAATTCGGATTCAGTGTTAAATTTCCTTAAGGAAAAGCTTTCAAAATCGCTTGAAAACAAAAATTCAATTTTTCACCCTTACCGGAGCTCGAAATATCGGCCGGTGAAAAGCTCGATTTACGGAAAATAATTTCTGTGGCGCTGTTCAAATTTTTTTCACCAAACTTTTTGCTATGTACGTGTGTAAGGCGTCCAAATGAAGACTCCTGCATATTGAAACAATTTATTCACGTGAGTTTTGACCCCAAAAAGCACGGTTAAAGTCCAATTTTCGAGCTTTCAAAAACTGATTTTTTTGGACCACTTGCGGATTTTTCCGAGAAATAAAAAAAATTACAAAAATACATCTTGGTATGATAGAACTTTCCTGAAAATTTCAGATTTTTATCTGTATTGAGAGACGAGTAAAAATTCGTTAAATGATCGGTTGAAAAAAATCGCAGGGGAACCCCTTGGATTTTTCGCCAAAAATTGTTTGCAATAGATTTTGCTCAAATTCAGCATAATGATAGTTGATGATGTGTATTTCAATTATATATGCTTCATTCTTTGTTTCTTTCGCACCAAATTGATGAAAAGAGGGTTTAAATTTGAAAAATGTCATGTTTTCGTGTATAGCCTACTAATATTGTTGAATAACGCAAAAACGGTTGAAAAATGGATAGGTATATTACACGGGGAAAATGTGGACAGTTAAATTACCTATCTTCTGGCATAATTACACATCTGAATTGACGACTTTGTGTTACAGTTATCCACTGTGCAAGTTAGCCAATACTTTATGATACTAAGTACGATGCAAAACCCACCACCTACATACCACATTATAGCAACTACTAATAATAATATCTATGGGTTCCCACTCTCCATACACAAATAATTATTTAATATACGATATATAAATAGTAGTGAAAAGGACACTACCCCCAACTGCAGGAGAGGTGGAGCCTTACAATTATCGAAGAAAATGTACAAATTTCATATTATTACATTAAATTCTACCATTCTAACTCAATCATATTTCATTATTTCGGCTCCTTCTAACTGACCAATTGTGGTACCAGGTTGAATATAAAATCATTCGATAAGACAAAGAGGCGATGTTAAGCTGTAAAGTAGTTGATATAGATGAGACGATCAATCTTCCAAGCGAGGAAAATGGCACACGATGAAACCCTCGGTGTCCTCCCATTACGGCAACTTAATCCGACAATATTTCAGGATGATTGTAATGGGCGATGAATTATGCAAGATGTGAACTTGGTCTCGGTTATTTTCGGGAATTCGTCCGACAAGAACGACCCCTTTTCGCCCTCGGTGACGTCTCGTTTGTGAAATTCGTCGAAAATGAGGAAACCCTTCAATGAATACGTAAGTTATTGAGCCAAAGAACCGTATTTTGTAATACGTTGTCGAAAAATGGGCCAAGTCCGACGAGGGAAATTAGCGAACTTCAATTTCGCAATTGAACAATATTCGTTCGAGGTGAATTCGAACCGTAAACGAAAAAAGCGGCCTTCTTTATGACATGCAAATAAGGATGCACTCGTTGATAGCCGCTGATTTCCCTCTAATGCTCCTAATGGTGCGGGAATCTTCAACGTAGAAGCACCGTAATCACCACAGCTTCACTTGAGCACGGCTCAGGGAAAAGGGCTCGGTTGCTTACTCCTACCTTAAATGCCACTTCATTTGTCCCATTAGGAAGCTCTTAGGCCGAGGGGAAGATGATGGGGTTATATAGCCTTTATTCTCAACAGTTTCATTACTCCTTTTCCATTTTATGCGAGACGTTTTCGTCAAATTACAATTCTCCGCCGCGCAAGAAACCGATCTTGGCCAACATTTAGGGCTACGGGTGTAGAAACACGGGAGCGCAATTATATTTCTCCCTGAATCCATTTACAAGGTAATTTCATCTATTGTTCCAGCCTCTTCGAGATAAACGGCGAAATAATTCATAAATCCGAAGCATTTAAAAGTTGGAATTTTTTCTTAAAGGGAACGAGCGTAGAATTCGAAATGGAAAATGTTTCGATGGGTTTTGGAAATTAAGATATCAATCAATAAACCGATCGCTTTCTCACGGCGTTCGATAAATTATTTTAACTGTTTGCATTTTAACAAAAACTGTTCTCACCTCGTTTAAATTTATTTCCATGCGATGAACGATTACCAGTATCGAGATTACCACGAGTGATTTATACGTTATGGCCGTTTTGTTTAAAACAAACTAGCCTCGCATTTAGGAGTTAATTTGCTGTAATAGTTTTCTGGTCTTAATCTAGACTCGGTAACAAATGAGCTCCAAGCTCGTACGTTGAGCCTCCCCTTTCGAGTGCATTTATAACCGAGGCCGTATGTTAGTTTCGTTCGAAACAAGCGCCTCTTCCTAATTTATATTGTTACTCCGTAGTTGTTAGTAGGTCGGATTAACCGTATAGAAGTTTATTAATATCCACAGCATATTTCGCGTTGTCCAGCAGGGAAAAGTGGACAGCTCGGAAAGGGATTGTCCGATTTCAACTATAGAGGCGCCTCGGAGTCATTCTTCTTCCGGGATTCGGAGGGTTATTAGCAGAGATGGGTGAAATACTAATTTCATTTCAGGATGATTTGTGTGGCTAACAGAAAAGGGGTATACGTTTCAACTGAGAGCAATTATCGCCGGTAGAATTCCTTCAATTGCTTCGATTGGAGTTTATTCGCGTCTTTAATTTGAATTGTTATTCAATAATAAAATATAGTAAAGGCCCAAAAACAATTTATATTAGTCTTTTTACAAAACTCGACGTTTTACAATTCAAGGTAACAAAAATAAAATCTGTCCGGTTTTTTTTTTTTTTTGTTTTTTTGGACAATACGAATTTTCTTCCTCCCAAAACCTCCAAAAATGCTCTCGAAATTGAGGTAGCACTTTTGTTGAGGAATTGAGCAATTGTCTGGCCAAGAAGTCAAAATTTCAAGAATTTAGCAATCTTGAGTCCATCAGAAAATTGTTGTCGGCGAACGGACTGAATTGTATCGTTTATTATCAATAATAAACCAGTGTAATCACCCAAAAAACTTTTTTTTTCAAACTCCCTTCTCAAAATTAATTTGTAGTTTTGCGTTTCAAAGCGTTTTATAGTTATGCGTTTTGCGTTGAATTCAAATATCCAATAGAAAAAAATTTTATCGGTCCGCAGTACGCCGTCAACACTTTTTTGAAGAAACTATAAAAATGCTAAATTCTTGAAATTTCTGTCGAAAAAGTGAAAATGCATTTTGATCTGTCAGTCAGTTCAAACACAAGGAAGCCGAACAGAATAATTAAAAATTAATATTATGCTCCCATAAGCCATAATTGTGTCTTGAGTTATCTCCTGAGTTGGCCGGTGAAACATTTTGGCTATCGTGAACCCTTGGGATTGATCGGTGATGTCAGCGAAGACTTGTAGTGACATTGAAATAGCACGTACTGGCCGATAGTTCTCAATACTACTCATATATTTTTACAGTTGCAAGAGGGCAAACATTTTAGCTGCTCAAATTTCAGTTCAATCAATTTCGCCAATCGGCAAGACAATTATTGTTTTTTTACAGCATCGGTCTCCTAAAGAATCGTGAAGTATTTCGAACCCTACTGCTTGTCAGGTTTAATAAAGCCTTTAAGTGAAGGAAGGCGTAGAAGGAAGGCCTCCACCTCGCATAGGATGCTCTCATTGAAGGAACGACGAGAACGGGAAGGAGACCTGAAAGGTATAATGGTGCAAGATTGAGGAAGACACCTCAGCCAGATGGGGCCCAATTGACCGCATAAGATTATCCCGTCTGATTGGTCCCTTCCTTCTTATCCTTAGACACACACCTACACCCGTGCAACTCCAAGACTTACTACTAACATAGTTGTACGCGGGTGGCCAGCTATAACTCCTAGGTTAAAGTCGAAAAGGTCACTCGAGATTTGATCGCCTCCTTCAGAAGTCGTTGCCCTTTCACGCCGAGGAACAAAATGGAACTGGAAATTGAAAAACGTTCTTCATAACGAAGGCCGTATTGAAGCTGATGACAGGTATAAGTAATCGAGTATTCAGGACGAAATTAATTAAATTACTGCCAGATAATAGGTTACCTTGAAAATACTAACATCGTTCGCATCAAGAAGAACTCAAATTCTGAAGAGGCTATTAATTTTAAAGAATGCGAATAAATAGCAGAATCCAGCATGACATTAATTTCCAAGAAAAGACAGATGGAACTGGAGAACGGACAACAATAATAAATAAAAAAATTAATTCGAGTTTTCGCCAAGTAACCGGATCACTATAAGTAATGATTCTCGTAGAGGGAGTTTACTATGGGCCGCTTTTAACGAAAAGATCTAAAACGGACCTTTTCTGCGTTGTTTTCCCACTTAATCTCCGGCCGAATACATTAGTAACGCTAACGAAACAAGGAACAAGTTGGCGGTGATCCGCTACCATTAGTCGAACCGTTTTTCCCAAGAACTCCTGAAGATAAATTCCGATACGGCCGGCTGACAAGAAAAGAAGAAAGGGGTATAGAAAACGCACGGTAAATGGGTAGAGCAGGACGATAACAGAAGGTTTTCCGAGGTTATATTAGAAAAAGGAAAGAAAGTGATTTTTCACTGCCCGACTATTCCCATGCGGAGGTGCATTACAATATTGAATGAGGTTCCGCTCTTTTTCTGGCTCCCTCGCATTCCTCCCATTGGTGCTCTTTTGACCCTGGGGAAAACGCGGGTGAAAAGGACCCGCAAGACAAATCGTTTCCAGCTCAGGAGCAGTCGTCGGTCTATCATTCGGAGAGGCAAGGAAAACAGATTTGTTTCAGAAAACAGGATTAGGCTTCACCTGATGCATTTGTAAGCACCGGTTTCCGCTGAATGCTTCAGCAGCTAATGCTTCGAGGTGATGCTGATACGAGCCTTTCTCTCGGCTCTCGTTAGCAGAAATGTTCTTTGGACTTAGTCTTCCAGCCAAACAAGGGCACTGTAAAATAGGCCATTTTCAAAATAGGCCATTTTCGAAATTCGCCGTAGAAAACCAACAAACGATAATTCTTGGCGACTTAGCGAACGAACGTCTTGGAAATACCACTAACGTTTAAGGTCAGCTATGAATCTTCCGTGCTAGTGCTTCTTCTAAGCCTCTCCGTGAGCGACGTAATAACTAACCATTAGAGCAGTTCAGCTTCCTTCAGAGGAGCCGTTTTCACAGATTGAGATAGAGAGCCGGAAAAAGTGCCTTCAACGCGACGAATCGAGAAGAAAAAATAGCTCCTTAACCGTCGGTATAAAATACGGCCGGCCGGCGAATTCTACGGGTCAAGGGTGGATTTTTCCCATGATGGATGGTAACCTTCTGCTGAGTGGATATCCAGGTGAAGCTGCTAGTATCCATTTGTCTTCATTCGCAATGACAATGGCCTCTCTCAGCATTTGTCAATTTTGATAGAATCTTATGGCAAGAAATGACAATGGAATTTCTTCCTAATTATGTACATACAGGAATATCTAAATACACACAAACTATCAATGGGACAGGATCAAAGGAAAAGAACAGCAGAAAGGAAAAAATGTTGTAGTGGAAATTCTGAAACATGGGTGCAAAAATCCAAAAATATCTCATACCAGGTTCATTTAAGGAAATATCAAATATCGAAGGAAAAGAAGAGCAGAAAGGAAAGAAGGTTGTAGTGAAAATTTTGACGCATGGGTGCAAAAATTCAAAAATAATTCATACTCGATTCATTCGAGGCCAGGCAAATAGAGATTTTTAATCGGAGCACTTCGATTCGATACTTCTAATGACAGTCTCATCAGCCTTGTCGTTCTGTCAATATTAGAAATCTTTTTTAAACCCAATTGACGCATTATTCGTTTCCGAATTCAAACTGAAAGCGGCAAACGACGCCATCGCGTTCCTGTTCGTATTGTTTATGAAGAACTGGCGTAGCCCTAGGCAATGAGCGGTCGCATCGTAAAAGTAGCAGGAAAGCATCTAATAACGAGCTGCGGATTTGAAATAGGTCAGCAAGTTGAGAACGCCCTGGGAAGAGGTTCGACTGGGATTCAGCGAGGGCCTCTTTGTTTACGACTCCGGCTACGGACAGGGGTGTAAACCGCAAGAAGTGGCCCCGGAGAGGGTGAGAGAAATATACTGTATTTACTGAGTTAGGGAGTGCCCCTGGGGGCGATGCCCCTCCCACCTGGCTATCAGCTTCTAACTACAGAAACCTCAAGAAGTGCCCTACCAATATAGTCCCTGGGAAAACGGAGAGAATACGCGGTCAAAGAAGCACTGCCGGGATATTACGACGAGCAAAGAGGGAGGGTCGGTCTTTTACTTCGGTTTTCCCTTAGGGGGTTTTCAGATCAGCCCTTTTGGACTCCTCTCGCCCACGGGCCAAGTGAGAAGCTTATGAAGGTGTTCTTTGTGTTCCCCAATGGTATCTCCGTGTGCGCTCGTCGTGTCGGTGAAATGTGTCTCGTAGGAACTAGAAGGCTTTCAGTCGCCCATTGTGCTGCTGAGCTGAGTCTTAGGCTAAGGAAAGAAGGTTGTATGAGTTGCAGTGTAAATGAGAAGTTGATCCCGCTTTCAGCAACTTGATTTTCCATTTCCAGCCCCACCTTGGAACCGAAAACTCAGCGCTCTTAGAACTCTAACTGCGCTTGTATCGCTAGGAAATTTTAACGAGTTCAAATTATCCTGGAATCCGTTGAAATCATAATTAAATTTAATAAAAATTTTCCAAAGCTATTCTAAATCGCACGATAAAATTTCGTCTTCCGAAAAAATCCTGAGATAAATACGAAAACGAATTGCTCAAAACTCTAACAGTTCCCGCGTTCCGAGTTTATATAACTGCCGAAGAAGAATTTCTGTAGAATATTCCCGAGAGAGGTTTTTAACCAGGGAAAGGAACGAAAACGATCAGAACCATCTGCAACTCGCAAGTTTACTCTCAACAGCAATAACAGCGAATCGAGATGAAATTGAAGTCGGTAAACGATAGGAGCCAAATCGGATAATCGATTGAGACAACTCAACCTGAGATAGCCGGATAAAGATGGCGGGAAGGGACGCAGAAAAAGTTTTAATAACAAGGCGAAAAGAGAAAGGGAAGCACAAACGAACCTGCTGTACCTAGTTATGAACTTTTTTTCATACAAGGACCAGCTAAACCTGGGATGAAAAAGGATGAAAAAATTAAAGCACGCCAAGAGAGGGAACTTCAGGAGCGACGGTACAGAGGAAAAGATCTGTTGAAAAAAGCGGACGGTGCGAAGCAGAAAGAGCGGGGATACGAAATTAAAAACGGCAAATAACTCAAAGAGGTAAACGCACGAACAAGCAGATCCAAACAAACGCAAAATAAAAAAGGTCTTTTAACTATGCCGCTCGATCCAGTGAAAAAAGTAGCCCGGCGTATACGTTTCAGGGATTCTTTCTCCGTGAAAGCCTCGGCTCGGGGGATTTCTTTTTTGGCAGGGCAGAAAATAAGTTAACTCGATTATAAGGATTTGAAACCGCCGAGAGAATTTATTATGAGGAGTCAGATTAATAGAGATTCGGTGCAAAACATGCAAAACTGATTATCCTTCCCTCGATGAACGTTCGGAGCTACCGAAGGGACGGGATGATTTTTGAAGAGTGTAAAGACTCGGTTATCGTGTCGGCTTGTTCCGAAGTTATTAGTAATTTAAAGAGAGCACTCGCTGAATTTTTTAAAGAGAAACGATCCGCTTGCAAGTTAAATTTCCTCTGGGGAAAAATCTGTAAGCTATTTCCTACAAACCTTTCCAATAACCTCATTTCAAGGTCGCGTTCTGCACGAGAAAATCAAAGATGGGTCATAATAAAATTAAAATAAGCCTGCTAGTTGTAGCACATTAAAATAATGCCGGTGGAAGTATTAAATCTGCATGTTTTCAATTCTTCAGCCCTATAAGAACAATCGAACGCCTTTTTCAACTCGAAATCCGGGCTCTATCTCCGGTGAATCTACGTTTCTGCCGATGTGAATGAAAAGAGGACGGCAGAGAGGAGCTATATAGAGATTTAGAGGCCGGAATGTTTTAATGAATAATAATTAACGCGATATGGTAGGAAGATGGCCCCTTGAGGGTCTTATTTTCTCTTCGCCCTTTGCGAAATGAGCTGAAACGTAAAGGGAGTGAGATGGGTGTTTCACAAGAATGATATTTTCGTCTTTACCGTCTCATCTTGGAAGGCGTAAAAGGCACGGGGCTAAGAATCATCGAGTCATCTGCATAAAACCACCATTAACTCGAGAAGAAAGTAAGCCGTAAGGGATGAAAAGAAAAGGCGAAAGCGGGCCTGAGACTACCGGGATAAGCTATGTGCAGAAGCGTTGCTGAATTATGCGAAATTTTGCTCGCAAATGTTTGCCACTCAGCTGTTTTCATTGTTTTGTCGAATTAATGTTCCGGAAAACAAAACTAAATCCGAACCTCGACTGTGATTTTAATAGAGAGTTTCCGTAAGGCCTTTTGACACGAGGGCACGCTTCGGAGTTGAAATGCGCAGAAATATACGAGAGCGTTCACACGGAGAGCGGGAGCGAGTGATCATGGGCGAGAGGTTCCTAAAAGGTGCGCGTTTTCCCGAAGAGGTCATCGGTTTCTAGCTTGAAACGCGTAGAGTTTAATTGGAAAATTCACACGAAGAGCGAACTACATCCCTAAACATTTTTTTTTTTTGCACGAAACACGAAATATTTTAATAACGCCAAGTTACGGTGACACTTCCTATGCAGTAAGTACTCTGTGAAATGGATTATTTTTTACAATAAGGGGACAAAAAAAAAAAAACACGAATGAAATAACGAGATATGCGGATCACGTAGAAGTACGGAGAGTGATTCTAACTATAATAACCAAGCATCATTCACTCGCCGTAACAAAAATTTCAAGACCTTAAGTGTTCGAATATATCGGTTTTTGCGGCTTGCGAAAATCAAAATACAAAATATGCACTAGAAGAATAGCGAAAAAACCTCATACCGTGGAAGTACGGTGTGGGAACAATAGATAACAAATCAAGCGTCATCTGCTCGTCATAACTAACATTTAATGACCACAACCGTCCAAAAATATTGTCTTTTATTGCCTTTAAAGAGCAAAATATAAAAATTTCGAACGCGAATATCTCGGAAGCGCTGAGTGCTATCAGCATGGCTCTAATTGCAGTATTTGCGCTTTCTATCCGTTAGGTGGCGTCTTACGCCCTGATCTACAGCAGCATCTTTCATCTCGATTCCCCTGGAACATCCAGGTGATGGTTGACTGAGCTCATTGTTAAGTTTTATGGTCCTTTCAAAAACATCATCTCTCTCCAAGAAGACAAGTCGCCCATTGTTTTACCCTACCGTTCCCTTATCTCAAGACTTTTTTGCTCTCCAACTCCACTCGGCTTCTTCATAGACGGTTTCTCGCCTCAATTTTCTTTCCACCCTTTTGATCACCTTGTTTTTGAACTTGTTTTATTAATTGTTCCTCTTCTTTCGCGAAAGGGGACGTCACTATTCATTTTGTTGAAGAAAAGAAAGAAAACGAATGAGAAATTAATTCATTTCGGCGAATTTCATTTTTCTAGTTTGAAAAGCGGAATGTTTCGGATAAATATACACAGTAGTGGCGAGATGGAAAATGATCCGATTCGAAGAATTTGGAGCCATTAATTCACAGTATGGTAATTTTTTCAGTTTAAAGATAAAATTATCAAATTCCGCGTTTTATTTTTTCATCATTCACCAGTAATTGATCACGTTCAACCATGGACAAAACATGCGCTCAAGTGAGTCCTTACTCTTGAAAATTACATCGAACATGCCACCATTAATATCACACGTTCCTCGAGATGGCTTCTTTTAAAGGAACGAGCCATTCACTAAAACACAAAAGGGGTTAGAAACTGTGAAAAAAGATTAAGGCGCGCCTCTAAGCGTCGAGACAAAGAAAAGCAATAAGCCTCGCAGTGTGTTATTCATTTTTTGTTTTCAACCCTCATTTCCCTCAGTTTCTTGTCACCTCTTAAAAAAATACTCAGACACCCGTTGTCCCCAAGGGGTTGGGATTCCCTTTTGCAAGCTACAGAAGTAACCTAATGCTCTAATTATCTTAATTGGGAACTTCCTCCGCGTTTTTTCCGAGGGTCTCGTTCCGCACTCTTGACTCTCAAGCGCTTACGATAAGGCGCCTGTGCGCATTTTTTATAAACTCCCGTTTAGTCGCTCTACTTTCGAAATCAGTTCTTTCAATTTGAAAATCTAATCGTAAACAAATTTTCAAAAATATTTACAGTTTTTAAAATTTCTTTCAACAGCTCAAGAGCAAAACTATGCTATTGCAACTGATTTCTCATTTAAATCTATTTTCAGCCATACCTACGTCAAAAAAAATAAATAAATAAAATAAAATAAAATAAAAATAAATAAATAAATTTTGCAAACGATTGTAGATTTCCCTACGATTGTTAACCAATTTGCCTCAATTAGAATTTAAGAAGCCCATCTATTTGTGAACTGTTTCGAACATTTGCGAACGTTTCTACCCTATTTTATTTTTCTCGATTATCGTAAAAAATTAAATTATTTAACTAACGATAGAGCGGCAGAGACGAATAAAGGTGTTTTCGAAAGGATGTTACGATAGAGAAACAACGGAGTGGAAATCATCTTCAACCCTTTTCCACTAGTTTCCCCGAGCTTCCGATTCTCAAGGAGCTATTTATCACGTTAGCGTCAAATAACGTTATTAAGCCCCCTCGTCGAGACCCTCGAAAGCAAAACATACAAGAGATATCACTTTCGGCATAATTACTCTCGTCGTGCGGTTCCTTCGCGGGATATGATTAATTTCCAACGTCTCCAAAACACAGTTGTATCCAGTTCAACGGTATTCTGTTTTCTTCCCCTTTGTACAGACATTCCAGGTTGACATTACCTTAGCAGCACTCGACATCTTGGAGTTGAATTATCTCCCGACGGAATGATGATTGAATTGAATTTAATTAAGACGTATAAGCTATACTGGTTAATTCAGTTATGAGCGAATTCAAATTCAATAAATTGACAAAATCTACATTTTCCGCATTTTCATGTTCTATTTCCTTAATTAATTACTTTATTTTATTATTATTATTATAATTATATATTAATAAAACTTATTGCGTATGATTTTTTTGTTGGAGTTCTTTTTAGTTTTCCTCTCAGTTTCATACGGTTTTTCGAAGCCATTATCATTTTCATCTTCATCATTGTACCTATTTCTTCTCAATCAAAAAATGACTTTCGTTTCTTCGTCAACTTCTGCTTCATTTTCCCCTTCTGTCTCTTCTGTATTGCAACAATAAAGTATAGTTGATTGTCAATCCAAGCCCACTCGTTTCAAACCATGCTCGACGTTAATTAACAACGATTCAGGCTTTCTGGAACGGATTTATCCACGAAACGGAAGCAGATAAGGTTGAACCTCGTGGACAAAGGTGACGCTCCTATAGTAATTAGTGCTAAGACGGGAGCCCGAAGGAACTCTAAGAGTAGCCAGGATCGTACCGAAAATCTAACGAACCCAGGACAATACAGGAGTCGGTCAGGGAGCAGGGCTTGCATGAAGGAAGAGGAGAAAGCTTATCTTAACGAGGCGAGAGCCCTTTCGTAACCGATAGGAACTCAAATACGAGCAGCTAAATCGCGCAAGAAGATGATAATAAAGCACCATCAAGTGAAATTGGAAACCGCAGGTATGAGAGTTGGGGAACTAGAGACTGGGAACACTAAAAAAAAGAAAAAATTTATGATTATTTAGAAACTAAACATATGATAGACATGAGAAATCTAGATATGATGATGAAGTTCTAAAGAAAATGGAGCCTTTCTAAATCCGAAATGTAAAGCAGATTTTTTACCTCTCTTTTTGTTCATTCAGTTTCTAATTGCCGTGATACTCAGATGATTCGAAATTCAGATGATTCGAATTCGGAAGAGTAGAGAATTCTACACAAATCAATTGTTATCGGTGTTTCTATAAAGTCGGAAACAAAAAAAAAAAAAAAAACAGATCGAAGTGAATTTTTTACTCTATTCCGCATGGGAAATGGGTAAAAATTGATAAATCTCGACAAGTTAAAGGTAAAAAAATACTTGTTTGATAAAAAATGGGCGACTTCGGTCAGAAATATTAACAGCTCAAGAGAGTTGAGAATGTGACAACAGGATAAAAAAAGAAAAAAAAAAGTTTTCTATCCTGGTGTTCTCGCTCATTTTGAATTCTAAATTCGTTTCGGCCGGAACATAATTCGTAGACAAAGATATGCGAGATTTTAGCCATGCTTCGATATCCAACCGCACAGACGCCCGCCCACCGGCTACCAACAAATCACTTCCGTCACTCGTTAGCAACACGATAGCCATTAGACAGTGAAGGGAGCTTCATGAAAGGCCAGCCTTCATCTCTTCCTTCCTCCTTCCCATTACCGTAATACAACTCGCAAGATAGAGGTGAGAGTTACATATCTATCTCGGAAAAGGTCCTCTTTCGATATCGCTTTCCTCTCCGAGTGCCTCGTATGGTCTCAAGAACGGACGAAGTAGACGGCAACGATATGACGTCGTATCACTACCGTTCTCACGGCTCTTCAGTGCGGCGACGAAAGCCATTTGGCGCTTGTAAAAGGCCATCGTCCTATCCGAGCACCGTATCATGACCGGCCACGCCACCTTTTTTCCTCGTACCACATGCGATTTCTAAATTGAAAAAGTACCGTCCAAAGCTACAGTCGTTTACGAAGTTAAACGTGCGATAACGCTTCGTCTATAGGACGGCTAAGTGTCATTACCTAACATTCTAGGACATAAATGTACATAATATTTTTCAACGTGCAGAATCAATGATATAGTAGTCCAACCTGATAAGGGTTATTTCGTAGAGGGTTCTCAAAGGGAAATTATGCTTTCTTGAGAATAAAAAACCAATCCACTCGAAAAAGAAAATGTATAAGAAACCAGTGGTGTCAAAGATTACACAGTACATCCATATCTTCGAGTCGGTAAATGGTATAGCCAATTTTAAAATCGAGAAACTCATTCAAAGGCCGTAACATTAGTAAGACGCAATATTGTCACTGATAAACAATCCACAAGACCCAAAAACAAAAAATGAACTGAATAGTTTAATAGCCCGGAAGTACGGTGCGTGAGCCTACTGATGCAAGGACGAGTTTTGTGCAATAAAATAATTTTTATAATAAACGGACGGAGCCCCCCGACAGGAATAACTCCGAACGCTTGGAAGTACTATGTGTGTTATATAATATCTGATCTAGTATATCGAATATCTGAAAATGGCTGGTTTTGCACAATTGGAGATAAATTTTAGAAAATGTGTAATCGAATTTCATTCATTTTTCACAGGGATGTGGAAACGTTCGTCAGTTTTTAACCGCAGATTGACGGATATTTACGTTCCGAATTCTACTATTTGGAATATCACAAATACTTCTATAACCTGGCGAACATGGAAGTAAAAGAGAATACTTCAGGGAAAATAAAATTGACGGAATTGACAACATTAATAGAAAGATCAGTAGTCAACTTAAATCACTCGATCTACATTTTACACAGAGAACTTATTTCAGAATTTAAAAAAAAATACACTATTCGATATTTCCGTTTTTAACACATCTTCCAGCAGCTCGTCTGCCGCGTATGTCATCATCGAAACGCACTTATACATCCCATTATTCGACAATGCGATAATAATGATCGCACACCGGTCGACAAAGGAAGACCATCAGGAATATTCAACTTGAAGACCCCGGAGGAATAAGCTGATAAGGAGGAGTTAGATGATGGGCCCTGGAGGGCGACATAAGATTCCATTACTTGGTCCAAACTCACCCCCTGTTGTTCTCATCGAGGTTTAACTCTCTCCATAGTTTCACACTTAGAGTTAGGGTAGAACCTGCGGACACGGCGCTAAACTAACGACTAATGGATTATACTATTAGCTATATCTCTCAACTGTAAACCTCACGCCGAAGGGTTAACTTCCCTGTAGTTGATAATTAGCTTGGACCAATACCATCGCATCTGCTCCATCGTCACCTCAAGTTACTCCCGTTTCAGGTTTCGACGGATAACATAGCCACTTAGCAAATATAGCGACATTTTTCATAAATATGAGGAAAATGAGAGAAAAAGAAACAATCCAATAAAACCAACGAGGAAAATTGTTTTCTAGAGTGTCTTGAGAACATTGAAGTCAATCGAAAATTTTCAAAATCACATTTTTCGCGAAGCAATACTTTTTTATAATACACTCATTCTAAACAAACTAACCCCAGTAAATTAATGGTACTTGGTTTTTTTCAGGAATGCACAGCAAGGTATTCTTGCAGTTTCGAGTAACAAAAGCAAGTAATCAGAAGAGGGCAACCTAGAATTCAGCTCATTTTCTTAATAGCTAAGAGTGGCAACTCGAGGAAATTTCTAATTACTCCGGGTACGAGACACGGCCGAGAAGTCAAGAGCGAGATGTTCCTGGAAGTCCAAGGTGCTCTCCCAGGTCAGTTCGAGGAATTTCAATGGTAATTTCGGGACGATTAATTAACGGAACGGGGAGAAGGCTATTGTAAAAGCAGGACGGAACGTAACCAAGTCACCCTTGTCGCTATAGAACCTACACCCGCTGGAATCCCCAACTCCTTAGAGGGGTCGAATGAATTAACCGCATCTCCAATTGCATTGTCTTTCCAAGCTGACCTTCGCCGTTAAGCTCTCGAGATGCACCTGAAGCGGAGAAACGCAAATGGCGAATTCCAGAAGGAATCCAGCTCTATTGAAATTCGGTCTAGATAATTAGTGCGAAAATTTCCAGTTCAAAATGGGAGCACCGATTCTAGCCAGTTGATCCGAGCTGTGATAATCTGAGAAATTATGGGAATCGTAGAAACAACTCATACACTAGAAGAAGCCAAGATGGAATTCACAACTTCCAGTTCAGGAACTAATCAGCACCACGAGTGAAAAATATCCAACCGAAATCCCTGTAAGAGCAAAATTCAGCAATCCTCGCACTGATAAATTCATCGGTAAAATTTCAAAGCGAACGGAGCGGTTTCTGAAGGCCAAACTCTCCAAGTATTTTACCAAAGCCTGAGGGGTCTTAACAAAAACCCGATGGTGAGTGAGAACCGATGTTTCATTGTCAAGCGTTTATGAGAAAGGCGAAATTGGTAAGCGGTTGCAAGAATAAGTTTCAGCTTAATTGAAACGGAGCCGACCTCGCAATAGTTTACAGGGCAAGACAAGGAAATGGTATGAGATGGAAGGTTAGCGTGAAAGACTTTCGGCAAGAAAATGAAAGCAATTAGATGTTGGTACTTAGGATCAAAGTTGGTTACTTCCTCCCCTCAACTCAACTCCTTACTCGGATGGCCAAAGATGAAAGTGGAGGTGAATTGGATGGAGAAGGTGGTCAAAGAAGTTTGTTAGGCTAATTGAAAGGGCGCTCCCGCTTCAGTCCAGGCTACGGACCACCTAACCCAGCGACAGTAGAGCAGCCAACCTTCCGTCGGTTGAACTCGAACTGAAGACCTTGCAAACCTCCCTTCGGCACCATAATATCCCAAGGTTCTCCCTTGACCACTATTGTTCTCGGTTCGTCTCCATCTACAACCGTCCGCCTCCGAGAGGTTTCTAGCTACCTTCTTCTTCCTGAAACGTTGAAAGGAGCTAGTCCTCCCAGACTGGCTCGCTCTAATGTATAATTAATCCGAAAGCTCCTTCACCTCGCTCCCTTCCTTGCGGGCGGAAGCCGTTTCGCCGAAACCGTTGCCCTCCTTAACGGATCCGTGGTACAAAGTTATTCCCGTCTTATTGCATTGCCTTCGTAAGGGACTCGGTTCGACCTCCTGCTTCTGAATCCTTCCCAGCGCCTAGCAATTACTAGGCGACCTTCCCTCGGCGCACTTCCTTCGAATTCTCGTCGCATAACTTTGCAAATACTTGGTGAAAGAGCTGACCTCAGGCTCCTCAAGAAGCAAAACTACCCAACTTCGCTATACAAACTGCGCCGAGCCAACCCAAACGAAACGCGGTTGAAAGGCACGACCGAAAGCAGTAGGTATATATCAATAAGGTGAATTAGGTACTCTTGTAGGTGTTCTAGGATATTAATTTCAAAACGCTGGGAATTAAGTGCAATGCATTATTCCAAAGACTTCGCTTCAATAACCTACCAATTGGAAAAGTCACCCATTAAAAAACATCCACGCTTCTTCGCACTAGCTGAGGGGAAAATAATTTTAAAAAAAATTTCAACCATAGAAGTTTCCCCGTTCTAGAGCCTTTCAAAAAAGGATAGACCGAATACCAATCGACCATATAAATTCCATAGGCTAACATAGGATAACAACGATTGAAAATCGTTCTTGCGCCGAATCGCCCGCTGCTCCAGTTGCCGGATGAAGTTGGCGTAGGAATCATCAAAACACGCATCGTTTGTGCGCTTTCTGAAAACATCAATTTCTCCTACGCAAGATCATTCCCCAATGCGTCCAATAACAGTTCGGGATATTGCACGCTCAAGTAATTCGCTCAAAACTCGGTCTGAATCGGAGCCTCTATTTGTACTATGCTGGGCCAAAAACAACGCAAAGCGCGCACAATATCGGTTCGGAATCTGCGAGGTTTTCAAAACGATTGGACGCGAGTGGATTCATTTAGAACAGCTCCAACTAGCAATCCTGCGGAAAGGAAAATTGCACGTTGAACACGCGATCATCGACGATGTCCGCATGATTTTGCATGATTATTTGAAGGGTAGACGCTGTATAAAGGTAATTGAGTGAGTTCAGTATAAATTAGATTTTTGTTTATCTGTTCGCCGCGAGGGAAAAGCGATGGATGTTATCAAAGGGGATAGTGTACTACTGTATGAGGGATGACGTGAACTGACTGATATTCAAAAAGCTCCTACTGCTGCAATGTGTGGTGCAAAAATATAGTATGATTCAAGAGAGGTACCAACCATGGTATTTCACAACTCTTAATATACGTAAAGGTCTACTGTATCTAATCTGATCTAATAAAATATAAATATTATTAAATCAAAATCGCAACGATAATCTATATTCTAAATCTAATCGACTCTAAATCTAACATAATCCAAATCTAATCTATCTATCCTATCCATCTATCCTATCCTATCTATAATCCTAATCTAAATATAATCAAATATAAATCTAGTCGAATCTAATAGGTATAACCGATTACAAAACTAAATCTAATAGAATCTAAATTTAAATATAATCGAATCTAAATTTAATCCAAACTAAATCTGATCGAATGAATAAACAAATGAAATTAAATGAATACGGAAATAAAATAAAATCGAATGAATTACCTAAAATATAATGTTTTTATCTGAAAACGCTCAGGTATTTACCGAAAATCATACAAACATGTTGAGATATACGTTTGTACATCAGCGGACGCCAGTAACCGACGCAGCAGAGGAAAATAATTACGCGTCGAATTTAATCTCGGCACAGATCTAAACCGGAGATGAAAAAAGCGCGAAAATCGACGGTTCGATTTTATTCCGACGAGGACTTGAGATTTACAATACATAAAATCGAAAAGTAAAGGTCGTAAAATAAATAAAGCTCTTCGCGTAGTAGGTGAAATTATTTCCAGCTGCGGAACAATACAGAGGATTTACGAAACACGAATATCTTCGGGTTTGTTTTTAATCTTGGAATATATTTATTCAAAACGTTCCAAAAAAACCAGTTTTTCTTCCTTGCACTTTCGTTTTCCCTCTTTTACCGCAGGCCTTTCCTTCCTAGATGAAGTAAAATATTGTAGTGACCGCGCTTTCTGGTAGAGGTGGCGCGAGGCGGTTGGCAAGGGTTCTCTTCTATAATGAATATGTGTTTTTCTCGACGAAGGAAAAACACGGATGCAAGAGTTGGAAAGGAAGCAAGAGAAGCACACCACTTTTTATTACTAGAATCCCCCGTCGAGCAAACCCCGCTCCATCATACGTACGAGTTGTAATGAAGCTGGATTTTATGAAAATAAATTTTTTCCCTCTCGGCTCCTTCGACTTTTTGCCGCTTTCCTGCGGCAAAGAAAAGCAACGTTAGCGAGACATTTTGTTGAAAAAGCGGAGGAGTGGGGACTCCCCAGATGGAAAAAATGTTGGGGTTTATTTTTCACAGGCATACATGACAAATCGTTGAGTGGTCGCAGATCTTTGTACTCCGACCGAAGACAGCGATTTTCACGGTCCGCATATTCGCATTAGGGAGATGGGAGAGTGAACTAAAATTCAACGGATGAACTGGAACCGAGAGTGAACAGGATGTTGAAAAGGGTAAATTGCAAGACGTAGTAAAGCCCAGATAATTTCAAAAAACGTGGAATAATTGGCTCTGATATTTAAAAAAAATATATCGATAAATCGCCAAAAAATGCTTTTTAAATAATTCTTCTCTCACTCAGTTTTGGTTTATCATCCAACAATAATAATTAAACTATTATTATTACATTTAAAAATTAATAAATTTTATTAAACATTATTATTAAATTATTAATGCAATTTATATTCAATATTATAAATTTCGCGTTCGTTTCGTCGTGCGTTTCGACTGACCTACCGATTGTTGGATTGGGTTGACACTGTACGGACGATTCATTCATTTCCCCTCGCAGTTTCAGTAGCGTCCACCCTTTTTTTCAATCAAGCTCTATCCTGAATGGACAACGTCCCGTACCTACGGGCTTTAAAGTCATAATTTACTACAATTACGAACGAGGGCGACGTGGCGTTCGAATCGAACGCTGTAACCAATTCCGAGGGGTTAACATTTCTTTCAGTGAGCCCCGGATAGTGTCATCCCTCGTTTTTCAGCTTCCCTTTAAATTGGAAATTGGAGTGAACTGAATGTACGGGGGAACAATCCGCCCGAATTAAATTATATTAACAGATCCGTTCAATTCGAAGGCAGCCGTAATTTATTGAAGTGCGGGGTCGAATTTTGTCTTTTGGTAAGCGAGTGGCGGCGATATTATTTATTTTTAGAACCAGCCAAAAATTGCAAACGAAAATTGCAACGAAAATTAGACGATAATATTGTCGCACGATTTCGACAAAGGGAAATACTCATAAAGAATGAGACTCGAGGATTTTTAGGAACTTGAAAAAATTAATTTTCATGAAAACGACCCAAAAGCGCATCTGATTCCGCTCTAGTCTCATTGTAGAAGGGTATTTCTATTTCAAAACCGGTTGTTTACGATTGCACTGACGATCGCCCGTGGAGCTACGCAGGCATGACAATTGTTGAGCAAACTTTATTCTTAGGCCCCCGAGCTGTCGCAGCCGCAGTGGCACCGAAGCCGTTTCGCGGTTATTTCGCTTCGAGAGTTGCTTGGTCGTTGCAAACTGCTGATAGTTTGGCGAACTACAGCACGGCCAGCCAGGCATCTAGGCGCACCGCCGATGGTTGCCGACCGGATCATTAGACACGTACGAGAGCCCATTGCATGCCTAACGACCGCACCAACTATTTATACGCGTTCGCAAACAGCTTGCAAGAGGGTTGGACGGGCGCTCATCACATCCGCACCGATAATTCTATCTCATTCCCTGCTTGTTCGGAGGCACGTCAAAATCGACGATAAACCGAAACGATCTAAACAATAGTAAAGGCGGCAATGTAAACTAGTCGAACGCCTTGGCGAATAATCGGTCGCTAATGCTTTGAATATAAATTTTAGATAGAGAATCGGCGTCGAATTCCGACGCGTCATGAGAATGGAGGGCGAGGAGGAAAATTTGTAGTTCGAGTAAAACTGAATGAAATTACGAACGAAATTAAATTGCTTATTAATTATATATTTCAAGTTTCCCTCAATTCTCCAACCTCTACTATTTTACGACCAACATTTCGATGACTTATACTTAACTCACTCGCTCTTTTTTATTATTTTTATTTATTTAGTATCATTATTTTATTATTTTATTTATTTATTTATTTATTTTTTTGTAGGGTACATCTAGAAAATTTAATGGGATTTTCCCTCCCATCCCATCATCTACGTCGTTTCGCCTAATTAATGTTGTTGGCAACTTTTTAACCTGCTATCACTCCACCACCATTCCCCACCCCTGCTCATAATTTTCCCTTGCATATTCACGACCCATCCTAATATATGAAACAATTATCGCTCTCGTATCACTTTAATTTCAATTAGCCGATAGTAAATCACCCGATGTTCCTATTGCGTCCTGGACCGTGGCCAACGCTAGGTTCGAACGAAGCTTAATTTTAATCCGCGTTTCGGAACATAAGCTCATCTTTTCCTCAAGATTAACGCTGATTGGAAGGAAAAACCTATCTGTACTCCATCTCCGCACAATCTCCTCCCTCTTTTCGTTTAATTGGCCAGATCTCTGATTAATGATCGCAAACCACCTGGAATCGCCTTTGGAAACTCGGCGTCTTCCCCTACCTAATTGCTTCTCACAGGGGCATTAAGACTCGAGGAGGCTGTAAAAGAAATCGAGGGGAAAAGGTAAGCCCTGTACTCCCATCTTGGCTATTTCTTGAAGTCAAATTAAAGAAAAGGGCGAGCTCTGCCAGTTTGTTCGAGGAGAATCCTTGGGAGATTTCGCTTCGTTTTCTGGTCGTCGACCGAGTTAATCCTTTGTAGTTGAACGGATTGGACGTTCATAGTTCAGCGAGCCGGTAATGCAAGGTAATTTCAAGTTGCCACGTTGCAAGGGGGAACTCGACTCGGAATAATTGTTTCAATTAACGGAAAAACTTCCAAAAGGCGAAATTCTTTTTCCCAAGGTTCGCACGTTTGGAGGAACTTTTCGAGAAAGTGTCTTTAAAGAGTGCCAAGAAAATCTGCGAATATTTTGGTTTTCGCGGTCGACCTCGGCAGCCTACAAGATGTATTATGCGTTTTTACTGCCAGTTCTTTATAGCCGAGGACGGAGAACGGGGAAAATGAAGCGGCTAGGTCTTTTCTAAACAGAGATTTGCATAGAGAACGGCCTGTTCTTATTGCGGGCGGTCGTATTTTTGAAAAAAATATGGCGGAAATAGCGAATGGGAAATAATGAGGCTCTTGTAAATCTATCCTTTGTAAGGGTAATTTGGAGGTACAAAGCGGATAACATAAGCCAGCGAAGGACGAATAAACTGCAGCAACCGTAATGATCTGGCTTCAGTTGGTAGGCGAGTTCAAAAGCGCATTCTCGCGTTGTACGGTGTGCTCTTTTCTATAGCCATGTGTACACACTCGGGGCTTTATTACTGCTAGGTTTCGAAAGGAAGACGGAGGCGAAATTTCTTGCGAAAATAGTAGCAACGTATCCTGTTTAACAGAGGGAGTGAAGCTTTTTCGTAAGGCGCCTGGGGGACGGCAATCTCAAATCATCTCTTGCCATTGTTCTGGAAATCCCCCTCGGAGAGAAAAGTCACAATCAAAGGAACCGTGAAAACAGCACACATTTCCCCCTCGTTCCGACCGTCCGCCTAATCTCACCTTTCACATCTAGACTTATCACTTCCTGGCGTATCAGGAATCTCAAGGCGCCTTGGTTTTCTTCGAGCCGACATTTGGAAAATTCTACTGGGATGCCTTTTTTCAAAAAGCGGAAGCAGGTGTATCAAAAATTTTTAGAGTTTTTGAAACAATTCGCAACCTCCGGAAATGGATTTATTTCTAAGAAAGTAAAATAATTTTGAAGAAAATAAATTCGTAAAATAACTTTGACGAGAATAATAATGTAAAATAATTTGAAAGAAAATTAATTCGGAAAATAATTTTGAAGAAAATAATATTGTAAAAGAATTGTGAAAAAAACGAATTTGTAAAATAATTTTGAAGAGAATAATTCCGGAACATAATTTTGAAGAAAATAAATTCATAAAATAACTTCGAAGAGAATAATAATGTGAAATAATTTAGAAGAAAAAAGTTCGTAAAATAATTTTGAAGAAAATAATATTATCGTAAAAAAAGTTTGAAGAGAATAATATCGTAAAATAATTTTGATGAAAATGAATTCGTAAAATAATTTCGAAAAAAATAATAATGTAAAATAATTGAAAAAAAATCGTAAAATAATTTTGAAGAAAATAATTTCGTCATTTCATCGACCAGGAGCTAACGTTCACTAATAACGTACAGAGAATTGCAGGAATCATTTTCATCGTTAGTCTAACTTCCAATTTTACGGTGGCAATGCCGAGTTACGTCCATCGCAGGAGAGAAACTTGAAATAATTCCCCGATATGGAATTGTTATTTACAAATATCAACAACTGGTAGCATAAACTGGATCGGTGGAACGAGCAATGCCAAACGAGCCCTGGCCGTAAAACAGTATCAATAAAATGTTGTACGCCTACGAGAAGAATTCCCGCCCTGTCGGGCTTCAGACTAAAGAGATATAATAATGATATATATCAGTAGGAGGAAATGCATCTAGGTAGGAGGATTCAGAAGGGATGTACACATAAGAACATTAAAAAAGGGATAGAAGGCCCATTGAATTTCCAGCTCTTATGCTGCAATGCCAAATTGTGTATCTGCACTTTAAAAGAGGCAATAATATTTATTTATGGGACATCCTCCGCTCCGTCGTGCGCCTGGGAGAAATGGTGGCTGCTGCCAAATCGGTAGCCCATATTAAAGGCTGATGGATCTTCTAGGATAGTTTCATTACAGCGAGAAAGACGAAGAGAAACAAAACCCGACTGCCACTGAGCGCCCGACTGATTTATTTTTTCGAAAGCGGGTGCGGAATTCGGCAATTTGCTCTCGTGACGTTGGAGTGCTCAACTGCAACACAGCCTACAGTAACGTTCAACTGCAGGCTCCTGCCAGGACGAACTCAAGATTTATCCATTTGATTCTGTGCAATATTGCCTTGCTGTTTAGACCAGTGAAATTTATCTATTCTTCGGCCTTTAGTTTTTACGTCTTCTTTCGAGCGGAAGATTACGAGGCCCTTCCAACTCTTTCATTTCGTCTATTCCTTCTTCATCGTATGCGCAAGGATGAGCAGAGCGAGGATTATCTACGACCACTGTATCAGTTCTTCATATCTTCGAATAAACTATTGTAATGCGCTATTTGAGCTACTAGTTTTTCTGTGCAGGGTCGGCTGAATTTCTGGCCGTTCACCCTTCATTTATCACGAATTCGCTGGAACAACGGATGTCAAGGGGATTCTGAGCCCTCAGGTGAACAATTCAAGCCACCTACATAAAAATCCTATTAGATTCCTTCGAATCAAGGAACATAGAGTGTGGGAAAAGTGCGAAAGAGCGAAACGAACAGGCAACGGTGAAATGAAACAGGAAAAAGAGATTGTTACGAGCTGAGGGGTCTTGTCTTTTCAATAACGTGCCACCGTCATCGGTTTTGCATGCCAGTCCCTTACGATGTCCGCAGTTCAGGACCTTGCCAACCTACTGTATCCTTGCAAGGCTGTTCTTACGCCGTGGGCAGGAGTTTTACGAGCCTGACAATTGGAACCGAGGTTATCTTGGGGCAGCGTTCCTCACAATCGTTATTACTCCTCGGCTCGTTCGTTTCGTTCAATTTCATCCGGCCCCACGGAATCCGGAAGAGGCAGAATCCGTAAGTGAAATTTACATTCGACTCTTTCCCTGCTAGAACAGGGAAAATAAACCGAAGACGTGAAACGATTTCTTCAGCAACATACATCAGGAGAGTGGGAGGTCGAATGAAGATTATGTACTCACCATTTTCGCTATTGTCGGACGGAGAGCGTGTTAGAAGAGTCATGTTCAGCTGAAGATGCTCAGCTCCAAGAGGAGGCCAAGCAGCACCGACTCCAACTTCGGTGACAACGGCTTCTTCTCCTAATTCGAGTTCAACTGAAAGAAGTAAATAATCGACCGTCAACAGTTTGAAGATTTCGGATGATTTCATAAAAAAAAATACGTGAAATATTTGAGCAAGTAGGAACTTTGTGAGGCTCGTAAGGGTTTGGGAATGAGGGCATCAAGAAGTTTAACACATCATCAGAGCATAGGAAAACTTCAGGCGAATTATGACAGGTAATTCAGCCAGATGGTCAAATATTTTTTGAAGAAATGCAGGTGTATCTGGAGTACCTGGTTCCAAGAGGATGAGAACGTCTATCAATGAATAAGCCAAAGTCATGCAATCACGAAAATTTTGGTTCTCCAACTTGAGAAATTCATTACCATCACCTTGAAGCTCTCTACCTCAGAGATTAAGGGCCACATATTAAACCACGACGGGAAAAGCGACTTCAATTTTGATAAATTGTTACTTCGAGGATTTTAATGTGGAAAAATATCAACTGATTACTCAAAGCGGGCCTGTTAATTCCAAAGCTTGCGATCACAAAGAAACCATCTTGATATTTTCATACATAGTACCGCGCAAAGTTTCAATTTCGAACCCAAAGTCCGGCTGCAGCTTATCCAAAACTCAAGCACGGATCGCACAAGCGCTAAACATGTTTGAGCGGTAATCTTCTCGAAAACTCACACTCGGATTTCCATAAACGAGTTTGTTGCCGACGGCGGAATTCGGCAAGCGGTGAATAATTACGGACGTGAGATCATTGCTCCAGTTTGAAGGAAGCTGCATTGTGGTGTGGTGGGAGATTTTAAGCCGAACAGCGAGGCTCCATATTCCAAAGAGACTGGACCCTTTTGAAGGGGATTTAATCCATCGGGTACACAGAACCGTTACCTTTAATGGGCGGTAATGTGCTACCCCTGAGAAACATCCTTGAAGCATTATGCTTCCTCTTGGTAAGCCGCTTAGTGCGCACGCTGGACATTGTTAGGTGGAAGATAAACATAGCGCTTCGGAATTGAAGGCTAAGCTTAGTCTATACGTTTCAGAAGACTCAGCGACCGAAGCGACGTTTGAATAAATCGAAGCCGGAGAATGACAGGGTGCAAACGATTATAAAGGAATGCAATAGGAAAAGATGAGGAATCTTGAATTGGATTATATATTTGAATTGGACGATTGTTATATTATTTGAATTGATTATTAATTATTGAATTTGATTATTTATATTAACTGAAGAATTAGCGAGACATTTTTAGCCAGACAATTGAAGCGAACATTTTTTTCAACTAATTGTCGTGAATCATCTACGCCACAGCATTTACAGTGGCGTCGACAAAATGTACTTATTTGGATTTTAAATTTGTTAATTTATTTGTCTGTCCGTCCGTCCGTTCGTTCGTTTTTTTTCATTTAAATATTTTTTTGAGGAAAATTGGAGCGAAATATCGCTATTATTTTTTAGCCCACATAGTTTTTTTTTTTTTTTTTCAATAAATATTGTCACCATTATATTCTCGAATACGGACATAATTTATTCACAGCCGCTTTCCCATATTTATACGACTTTTCCGAACTAATACGCCCCAGGAAGAAAGTTTTTCCCTTTATTTGTCGGAGGGAAAAATTCATAACAAGATTTGGCCGATAGAGAATATGAATAAAGGGCGAGGTTGATGGAAAAGGTTGATAAATCAGATATAAAAAGAAAGAAGGATCGAGCGTACGTGGGGTATATTGAGGGAAAGAAGCATAACTTGATGTCACGGTCTGTGGCAACTTGTCATACAGTCGGAACGTTCCCCATGCGTTTCGTTAGAGAGGGAGTTATTGTTACTGCCACTGTCGAAAGCCTTATAGCTTTTCCCTACCTATCACAATAGGGCAAACCGTTCGTCCCAAATATATATTTATTGACCACCTCACCAACGGATTGGTCATTTCGCCGCTGTATGACATCGGACTCAATGGATGTCAACGTCCGCTCAATAGGTGCATTCTCAATTCCAATAACCCATAGATCTCTCAAGGTATTATTTGGAAATGCTATTCTCCCTAGTTCCAATCTAGTATACTGCACGACAAAACCGACACTCCTTATCTCGAGGCTATGAATCTTTCGGAAGGTACGAGACAGTTAAATGGTTTGTCAAATTCAAACGGCCGGCGTTCAATCTTCTAAACTGCGCAGTATAAGGAAATCGGATGTTTTCTCAAAAAAGCGCTCATTCCGAACGGTTGGAATTTTTGTATTCTTTCAAACGGGAAACGCCAAATTTTCTCGAGGAAGTTGTAGAGAAATTCATCTTGACTATCGCGCTTGAATTTCGAAGCTTCCTAGAGGAAAAAATCTTGTTTGTCGTGTCCGTGAATGAAATCAAGCAAAAAGGATTCTTTCCAGATGAGTGATTCGGACAATTTAGCAATCTTATAATCCCGGGGAAAATCTTGGGAGGGAATAGGAGATTTCCATGTGATGAGATACCGTCGGTATGGGGCACAAACAAAGCATTTTTATACACGTCTTAGGTTGTTGTCTCTCTTTCCATTTCATCCTTTCCGACTGCATGAAACACTCTCTCCCAAGTCCTTGGTAATCGCGGTGAGTGGCCGATATGATCCGAGGTGCGCTTGAGGCGTCACGCTTTCCCCTCTGCACATCAGATTTCCTTTATATTCCAGGCTCGCATTTTCCTCTTCGCTGAGATCGTTTTTCTTTAGCTAGAAGTAGCAGTAATTTAGTTTCGTTTACGTTTCCACCATGTGCACCAATTTGCCGCCCATTTCTTCGACAGATTTACGAAGAAAAAATGTCTGCATGCATTTTAATGAAGAGATTTGAACGATTTTGGTCTGGAGCTATTCTGGATTTAGGGATTTGCTCATAGTAAATTGCGGTTCTGGGTTTCGAAGTATAACAAAAGTTCGAAGCGAAGCTGGCATTTTATCGCTTCATTTGCGCCTGGACATTGCAACCCAACTTTGTATAGAAAACAGATACAAACACGAGATATCAGTAAGTCACTTCGGACGTACCGAACGCTCATCGTCAATAACAAGTTTTTGCAGGGCCTATTCCAGCTGCAGTTCATGCCGCCTGCTCAGGGACTCCTCTTTATTGATCCATCCCAGTGGTCCCCGCTAGAGCCCCCTCCCCTTGATTCTTTCAGACTTTCCTGTCTGTTAACTCTCGCTAGATCGAATGAAAGTTGGGTACATGGAAGCACAGTGAAATTCCACTGCTGAAAATGCAAAACCCACAGTAAAATCAGTTTTCGATGAGTTTTCACAAATTTGAAAGGCTAAAAATTTAGCAAAAAAGTATAAACAAGGCTTGCCTACATTTTCATCTATTTCGAAAAAAATGATTCAAGAGGGTGCCACCTTTTCGATGGGAGACCTGAACTCAATGATCATTAATCGAACAGCTGAGGATAAGATGACCGACGATTGGACTTATCGCATCATTTCTATGCTTTTTAGGCCACAGTGAGCGACACGCTCCATATTTAATAGAAACAGAGCACTTTTGCCCCTTTGGGCATCATCAGTTCTTGGGTCCTTATTTGGGTATTTATTTTAAGGAGTCTTGACGCTTCCATTGAAGTACTTTGGCTTCAAATTTATAATTTCCACGTCCAACCATACCAATGGCGGACAGTGGGATGCAGTTGAGCGTTACGAAACGGGTTGAACTAGGGGTGCGTTCATCAAGGGGACGGAGCGAGTCGAAGCGACGCCAAGCGGAGGTTGATCTTCCAAAGTTAATCCGATATTAAACGGCCCAGGTGGTGACGCACCAAGTGACGTCATTGCATTCTCACTATCCTCCTCTGCATTTCTATTCCTCCCTCGCATCCGTCTAGACTCGACACCTTGACATCGAGGCACCCTCCGGAGGCCTCGACGGCGGAGATAATTGTATCAATCGGCCATTGTGGAGAAAAGGAACCTTGACGGGGAGCCGGTTTGGGAATGGTGGCTTCAGAATAAAATGATTTAATGTTAAGGGAGAGGCAAAAGGTATAGCACGAGGGGATTCGAACATGAGACGGGGGCGTAATGACTGACTGACAATAGCTACCTCCAGTACCCCCAGATGCCACCCCCTCGTGACCATTGGACCATAACATCAACCCCAGTCACAACTACCTCACGGACGATCTCCCTCTCAACTTCTAGGTTACGTTCGCATCAAAGCTTGGCGCATTCATTTAACTTTAATTGGTTTCTTTTTCCGCGTCGCCCATTCCTGACATGACGTTCGCTTTTGTAAGACACCCCTTCTTCATTTCGGTCTCATCAGCCGAGTGATGTCTGATGATGAGATAGCAGATGAGATGCGAGATGAGATACCGGCGGATGGGCCGTTTAGAAACTAATTGAGGTGCCTTCAAAGGTTTTCTCGCGAGAGGAAACTGCTGAAGGAAGCCTGAGATGAATTGCAACGTTGTAATGACTTTTTGACAACGCCGTTTCACCACGATCGGTAGAAAATGAAGAAAGAACATTTCCCACTTGAATTTATGTAGGTTAATGCCAGATGGAAATTACTTCGACAATTAGCCAAATATTTTCTGTTCGTTCGAAAATTCAGCAATTCTAGAACTTATGATCACCGATTATCTCCCAAGACACATTTTTTGGTTGCAGGATTTTCACCAATCGTTATCATCTTCATCGCTGCAAATGCCGCCGAATCAGTGACCTCATCCAGACGACGATAACAATCTAAGGTTATGCGGGGCCGAAAAAAATTGCAACGCCGTTGAAACGGTAACTGCCTGGTACTTCAATATGAGTATGATGCTTACTGTGTTCGTGGATGCATATCGTAGCTACTACAGCATCAATTCCCCTCTGGCAAAGCGTATCGCTACAGAGCAGGCCGCGCAATGCATACAGATCTCACCTGTATAAATATACATGGCTCCAATCTCATACTCGGCTACGACCATTGTTTCGCAGCCTAACCTTACAACCGATGCGCATATCATTTGTAGTAACAGATTGTTTTTGTCTCGATCGCATCATCGTCCTGTTCCCCCATAAAACCAAAAGAGATGCAAATTGTGCATCTCGGTTAAGGGCGGAATATTCATTGACATTGCGAATCAAGTTCGAGGGTTGTATTTGTAGAAAATCTTTTATTTGAGACGTCATGACTAATTGAACGTGGGAATGGTTGGGAAAATGGGAATTATTCAAAGTACACCAATGATGGAGTATAGAGGACTATATCAAAATTAAAACTTTCAAATAGGCGCGTCTAAAAGAAAAAAATGTCAGCTTTTATTACAAAAAAAAAAAAAAAAAAAAAAAAAAAAAATCGGTTGTTTACATTATCTATTTATTTTTATTTTTTATTATTATCTTTTGTATGTACTTGTTCATTTTTGTTCTCACGCTAGAACACAGTAAAATTCCGCTTTGGACAATTTTTAATATAGTTTTTTTCTGATTTTTGAATTTTCACAACCTCTGGAAATTTTTTACAGTGAACTCTTTTTGAATTAGCTTCACGAATTGCGAATAAAATATAAATTGGAGCAAATCTTTGGCATCAAAGTCCACAGGTTGTTTTTAAGTTCGACGAAGACGGATGGTGTAAAAATCGAGAAAAAACTCCGACTCGAAGCGGCGGTAAATTGAAAATCAAATACCGAGTGAGTGAGTTCTCTCAGACGCCCCTCGGATCGGCGTCATTGATGACTTTTCCTATAAAAAGTGTATCATTTTTCCGTTTTCCTTCAAAACGATAGCTCTTTGCGAGGGGAAAGAACGCAAGGGATCTCCACCGGCGGAAAGCCGATTGATTTTTAACCTATTAGAGTGTGTCTGCATGGACATGAAGGTTGGATGCGACGGGATATATATATTTTTTTTAATAAAAAGGGTTACCAAGGGTAGCTTTCAGGTCATTAGGATACGGGCCTGTTGTGCCAGGGAACCGCATATCAGCATCTCCCCTTTGTCGTTAACGTCGGTTTAAATGATACCCGGATCTCCCTGTTCGTATCACGTGCGTAGGTGTCAGGGGTAAATATGAACGAATAATGGAATATTATATTAAACCCGGAATCCCTCGAAAGTCTTTCGGACGGCTTTCATCTCGTGAAGGTTTAATATCTGTTTTCATCATCGGGTGTTCTAAGGTCTTGTAAATTTTTTTCCAAGGCCGAAATTTAATCATAGTCATCACGCAGTTTTATATTTTTCGCTCCACAGATACGGATATCTTGATGATAAATAGTACCCCAACGAATTCGAATAGGTAAATAGTTAAAAAAAAACCTTGAGAGTATTACTAGATAACTTGAATAACAAGGAGACAAATGAATTGATATGCTTAATTTGCCATATTTTCATGTTTACTCAAAGAAATAATGGCTACAATCATGAGAAGAAATTATAACAATAACTGGGGACAGAAATTAGAGCAATAATTGGGAGAAGAGATGATGAAAAATAATTTAGATGGGTTAATAGGTTGTATCATTTTTATACAGCAACTAGTTTATTTTCTAACTCTATGCAATTTAAGTTTAATTATCATTCAACGGAAAGATCTCTGGAACTTTTCTACAGAAAAGTCGAACCAAAAATTAGC
Source organism: Tupiocoris notatus (assembly GCA_037159825.1). NCBI lineage: Eukaryota > Metazoa > Arthropoda > Insecta > Hemiptera > Miridae > Tupiocoris > Tupiocoris notatus. The sequence continues at coordinate 251,641 of JASJUZ010000160.1, read as the reverse complement.
AACGACTGCCTCTAGTTTAATAAGCATAAGTTGGAATTTATTGGCTCACTTCGTATATACAGGAGAACCGAGTCCTCTATTAAACGTCAAGCGGAGGATAATTAGGAATATCCGGGTTTTCGGTTAATTCGAGTTAATTTTTAACATCGTTAAGCCGGTAAGAGCGTCAACACGTCCTGTCACATTCGAGGAACGTTATCAACCCTGTTCAAGCTCTCAGTCTCGACAATTTTCAAAAAAGAAAAAAAATGGGTACCTATTAGACGTGCTCAATATTTGGTTCATAATGAACTCGAAAGTGCTCTGAATTTTGAAGTAACTGAATCGAATGATATTCTCTGAAGACTACAAGAAAAGTTTTAACGTATAGTCTGATTTTGGGGCGGTCACTAATGAAGAGATAGGAACAAAAGATTGGAGACCATAAGGAAGCGGCCAAATGAAGAACGCCCTGGGGGAAGCTTCGGTGAGAGGTCACCTCTATTGTCAAATGACAATACCTTGACCCTGGCAGTGTAGTCATTTCTAAAAAGAGGAAATATAAAGGAATGTAGCAGGGGGAGAAAATGGCGGTATAAAAAATGTGGAGCCAAGCCGGAAAGCGGAAGGGTGGCCTTCCTGGCTTTTAGGTCTCTCATTAGTATACGGCTATTGGAAGGCGCAAAAATGGAAAATGTATCAACCATATGATCAATCGAGGCAAACAATTTCCGGCGAAGAGTGCTTTAGAATTTTGAGTACCATTAAACACACTCTGGCAGAGTTAAATATGAATGAGTCACATATTTAGGTCGATACTCCAATGATATGTAATTAAATAAATAACAATTAATTTTAATGATCTAAATTGATGAATTGACCGATTAAACATTGGGAAATCCATTTAGAATAGCTATACTTGCGTAGTTTTCTTAAAAAAGCCACAGGTATGCAAAACATTGGAACATTTCCATTTTGTTAGTGGCAAAATAAATGCTGAGGTGAGGGCAGGTGCGTTGTGGAATATTCAAGTGCGGTCATCTGCTCTTTCAAGATGTAGCAGGAAACCAACGTGAATCAAAGGGGCATGAAAAGCAGGAGGCATTGCTCATGAGCTCACTTGAGCTTGAACAAAACTCAATTCGGGCAATTACAAAGGTTGAAGGGGAACCGAGGTAGGACAATGAGAGTCGAATCTTCGTCAGGAGAATAATCTCGAAACGATTTCATACACTGGACAGGGCGAGCAGACTCACGGAAATAATTATCTAGTTCCGTCTGCCAGAGCGCACGCCAGACAGGAAATTACGACCTGTTCGGCAGTATTTTGGAACAGTGCTGCTTCTGAGTGATTCATATTAGCAAAAGGGGGATTAGAAAGAAAAAGAAGAATAATACAATAATTTCACCAGGAAAAAATTATGTAATTATTAATTTAAATAAAATTTATTATAATTTATTAATTTTATTATTTAATTTCTAATATATATAATTCAATTCTAATATAATATAATAATATTCTAATATATATAATTTCTAATATATAATTTAAATAGAAAAAATTTTATTATTAAATTTTATTTTAATTCATTTCATTTTTATTAAATTAAATTAATTAATTTAATAATTAAATTAAATTAATTAATTTAATAATTAAATTATACTGATTAATTTAATAATTAAATTATACTGATTAATTTAATAATTAAATTATACTGATTAATTTAATAATTAAATTATACTGATTAATTTAATAATTAAATTATACTGATTAATTTAATAATTAAATTATACTGATTAATTTAATAATTAAATTATACTGATTAATTTAATAATTAAATTAAAATGAATAATTTAATAAGTAATTTAGATTTATTAATTAATAATTAATTTAATTCATTGACTTATTATTATTCAACTAACAATTGTCACTTTATTTTTTTATTTTAATGAGATAGGGGGGTAGTTAAGTCGGAGAAACGGGTTTTTAGTATTGAAGGAAACATTTCTCAAATTATTGCTTTTGAATTCTATAATTGACCATCCCAGCATTGACTATTATTGCTGTTTCGGTTTATCTATACGTCCTACATTCTACAAGCACTCTTTGCAAATATGAAACGGTAAATTTCTCATGAATAATACATAATAAGAATACCACCAATATTTGGTTAGGAGATCTGTTGCTGAATTCACCGTCACGGAGCAGTTTCGTGGGTGAACACGGAATACGATTCTGGTCTGTCTTTCCCTAAAAGGTACTTAGCTGGCCAAACACCTATCCAGAATTCACCTCTCGATCCCTTTTCTATCAGGGTCTCACGCTTTCAAGGGTGCAAAACCGCAGCCGGGTCAACAGAACCTCAGACTGATCCGATTTAGGATATCCGAGTCCCCGAGACTATTCCTTCTACATAGACTGCCACCTTTACCGGGCTTTGAATAAAAGGCTTACAGTGTTTGGAAGCGTTTACCTTCTAAGAAGCTTAGCTCGGATGGTGGAAACTGGACACTGGACCGAATGATCAGAAAAAAGAGAAAATGAGGCGTAAAAACGTAATTTTACGTAAAAATCTTCATTAAAAACCATCAGTTTGTGAAATATTTATAAGTATTACATTCGTTAACTTCAAATAGTCATAATTAATTGAACGAAAGGAAGGTAATCACTCCTGAGAAACGTTATATGATGAGATCATAGTATTTGATAAAAATAGCGTCTGATTGGGGCAGCAATGGTTCCATTCTTCGGAAAGTTCCTCATCTGGACACAGGAAACGTAGAAACTTGACGTAGTAAAATAGGGTGGAACGACCTCCTCTAGAAAAAACTAACGCTATCGAACGCATCCCAGAACTTTCTTGATGAAGAAAAAATGTCCGTATAGAAAAAATCTTTTGTGAACCTCACGGTCATCCAGGAAGAGTAGAAACAAGTAGGAAAGACCTCCGGATGTATACATCTGGCGAGGATCGGAGTACCACGTCCCCTACCTCGCGCGAATAGGGTATACTCTTCGTATTTACATGAGAAAAGACCTTCCCTTGAGTACAATGGAACACAGACGTGGGGTGAAAATCGGATAGAAGAGGTGCGGAACTAGAATAGCTCCGAGCAGGGAGCGATTTTTAATCAATGGCCGTACGTAATGTAAAAGTTATGCACACGTGCCGCGATGTCAGTCTAGTCTGGAACTAATACCTTTGAAAAAACAATCGTTCTTCATCGGTTGTAGGTGACACCCATAGCTGTTAATTCTACGGTTTCCGACGGCCTCTTTCAATCGCGGAGCGTGGCTGAAGATCAGTCGTGCGGAGGATCATCGTATCAAACGTCGGCGAGCCATTCAACGGCAGCTGGACAGATGGGAGTCCACCTATGGTCGAATGATACATTTTTCACTGCATTAAGCAAAGCATTTGCATCTGTCAAAGAAAAAGTCGCCATACATTTCGAAGCATTTCGATTGAATAGGTGAATCATAGAATATATAGGTTTTATTAAAATAGATCGAGACAAAAATGAACAAAAAACGAGATTAAAAAATTAGGTAGACAAGGACGCGTCGAGCATACTATTGACAAAACGCTGCAAATTATTGTGCAGCGGTTTATTATTCCTTCGGTATTATTGATTTTTTAAGACTATAATTTATTAGAGAGTTTTAGTGCCTTTCGTCTTCTTTAAAAATTAAACGTAGGAGTTTTCCAGGGGTTGTGAGGGGGAGAAAAACCAGGCGACTCATTCTCCAAAGAACTATAGGGGAAACTCCATAGCAACTAGTTATCGTAATTTTCTAATTACCAAATATTCTAATTAAAACTAAAATTATTCGCCAAACGATACAGCTTGGGAGAGCATTTCAACGACTATAGAACGATTTCTATAGCTCGAGAAGATCTCAAGTTATACCATCTTGGCAAATTTCGCTTAAGGTGGATTTCACAAAAAAAAAAAAAGAGTTGGATTTTTTGTAAAATCTACCATAAATCTCGATAATTTCACACAAAAGCACTTCCAATATTAATTTTTGGTGAAAATTTTAAGCATGCAGCGTTTATAGTTTCGTCAGAAAAGTTTACTGTGGACGATAGGAAATGTTTTCATTCGATATACGGATTTTAAGCACCTTGAATCGTAAAACATCAAGTTTTGAAGGGGTAAACTTCTTTTTCGTGAGCCAAAAAAATTGTATCGCTGAAGATAAAATCACAAGTATTACACATTTTCTAACGTCGTTATCAATCGACTTGTGGCAAATGAGATTATTCCAATTGAGAGAGAAAACGCTTCTACTGACTGAACAGCGGTCGTATTCCTCGGGTTCAATTATGATTTAAAAAGACTCAAAGGTCGTTGAAATCGTTGGTCGAAATCTGGATAATGTCTTTTCAAGTTTACCAACCTATTCTCACGCAATATTCATAAATCAGCCGTAATCTGAAAATATAGCGAGCACGTGGACTTCTATATTTTTGCAATAAAACTCGATCCACAAAGACACGTATCGGATTTCCCAGTCGGTTTCACATTCGCCGCTCGAGTCAGTTGCTTATCAGGGCGTGCGGATCACTGAGCCAAATCGACACAATCGCCTTTTTTCGTGTATCAAAGCAGGGTTAACATTGTCTGGAAAGAGTGGATATTATGAATGGACTCGGATCCCCTGATGGTTATTGTTCGGCCCGAGCGTAATTCGTCCGACTCGTAGGTTGATTTTGATTTAGCGGAGAAATATCGATCGCCGCCGACGCCGTTAACGTGCGGGTACGTTCGTTACGAAGGGTGATCACAATGGGTACGAATAGTGGAGGGTCTTACCTAGTCTGCCCTGAGGTGTCGTTGCTATTGTGTCCTTGGGTAAATACAGGTCACTCTGTCAGGCTTAGCGCAGGGTAATTAGGGTTTCGATCGTCCCCATCCGATTTACCAAGGGTTCCTGGATGCAATAGCGAAAAAGAACACGAGTCTGGCGGACAACGTGTGCCCGCATCTGCCGCAGTCTTTCTACCTGATTGACTGATTGCCCGCAGGAGGGATTAAACTTCCCCCAGTTTCATTGTCGCGAGGGCGGTCTGTTCAGTCCATTCAAGACTCGCGGCCCCGTTGAGCTATCGCACGGGTCAGATCTCACCGTCTGTCGGTGTTCGGATCGTATCTCGTTTACGAACCGTCGGCCAACTCAACGGGTCGCGAAACGGATCCAGTACATACGGGTCTCGTCAGATACGACTGCAACATACTCTTTTGTAAACGAAAACCGGGAAGAATTTTTTCTCGAATACTATTTCCAAGTATGATAGTCGAAATCATTCCAAAAATCATCTTTTTAGGAAGAGCAGGATCAGTGAAATGAGTATCAAAGATGACCAAGAACCTTAGATTGATTGTACAGTGATTATTCCACCGTCAGTCATTTATCTCGTCAATGATTATTCCTTGAAATATTTTAGCTTCAAATTTGGCAATACATAATGTTTTCGCCTGCGAAAGTTGCGGCGTCAAAGGAAAAAACGCAGCAAATGATCATACAATGGTTCATTATTCCTTCGTTATAATAATGATTTTTAAGAAAACCGCGATAATAATTTGTCAGAACATTTTTGAACGTGGCCAGTCAACAACATATTGGTATTTATAAGGGAAAACTCTGTAGCAACTATTGTAATTTTAATCATTTTTATTTTTCTTAATTTTGAAATTAAATGTTAAATTTTAAGCCTTACGGTACAGTTGAAGAGAGCGATTGACGACGATCCTACGAGAGTATGGAACGGTTTTTATAACTTCAAGAATTCTCTGGTCTCTCACGCTAAATTTGTGACCATTTCCCAAATTCAACAGAAAAGCTGCAATAACTCGAGAACTAATAAAGCTATCGACCCCGCGGTGGTCTCATTCGATTCAGCGTCCAAAAATCTATAGAAATTACACCTTTTTCTGAAAAAGTTGGAAAATACGCATTTTCTCACCCTCAAAACCCCCCAAAACACCCTTTAATTTGAGGCAGCGAATTGGATAAAGAATTGAGCTCTTTTCAGACCAACATTCATTTTCGGTGAAAATTTCAAGAATTTTGCTTTTATAGTTTTGTCAGAAAATTGTTGACAGTGTACGGCAAACTAAATCATTTCGGGAGCAGTCCCAATCATTCGCTGATTATCATGATTATGAATGTTCCCATTTACCATGAGTAACAATAAAAAGGTTAATACCTCCACAGCGAATTTCCCGATTTCGTACATTATTTATTTCAAACGACTTGAAAACGAGCAATTCGTTCTCGTTTGTCTGTTTTCGAGTCCTTTGGTAGGAAGTCGGAGTCAAACATTTGCGCTCGTAATTGAACGCTGAAACACCTTCTTTATTCTTTTTCATCTCCCGGTTCTCTATTTTGTTTTCGAAGAAAGATCAAAGCAAAGAGATTTTACCACGGGCACTCGCGGATTATTTATGGAGCATTACCATTTTCGTGATTTCGTACGATCTTGTTGTTTTTCGCGAGTAAGAATAGAACCAACTGTTAATTCAAGTTCTTCTCGTTCCAGAAAAATTTCTGTGACTCTCACCCCTCCCTCTTTCCCTCTCTTTCTCTCTGCTCAAGGGAAAAGTAAAAAAAAAAAAAAAAAAAAATAATAAAACAAAGCAGAGAATTCCGCTCAGTCCGTCTTCAATTTTCGGCCTCATTTCCCGCAATGTCCGGCGGACGGTCGCATTTGTCACTTGATCGCTGCAACCGAATACTGATTCCTTTTCATGAAGAACAGTCGCTCTGTACACATTACATGTGCGGAAAGCTCGCGAAACGTTTACAATCTCATTCGTTTTCGATTCGACGGGGTGAAAACGGGACAACACGGGAAAAAACGAGTTTTATTCCTCTGCGAGGGTGACTGGAATACTTTTTGGTTTTTTCCGTATTTTTGTAGCCCTCTACTAGCTACGCCTTCAAGAAGCTCGAAGGAGCCGTTTTTTCGAGCTTTAAAGAAGAGGTTTATGAGTGGTGAAAAACGAGGTGGCGAAAACTGGATACGGAATCACCGAACAACTTTCCGAGGGTGTTCAAGTTGAGGGAAGTAAGGTCCGCTGATTTTAAACCTTGACTCCAAAAAGGCCCTCGTTTCCCTCAGGAGACAGGACAGATGCGTTTTTCCATATCCTTTATGCCTCCTCGGTTCCTTCCCCGCTTGCATCTCAATGTAAAGACGAAGAAAACACGCAATATTGATATGGTAAAGATGGGAAGGGGCCAGAGTCGCCCACGTATGGTATTTTTATGTTAATCGGAGGAAAAGATAGTGAACACGTATGGCTTTCGTGGAAAAAAGCTCCTTCCCGTAAATGAATGGTGGTCGTGAACGGGCGAATGGGAATCTTTTGTTGTCGTCGGCTTTGCGGTAAACATCTTGACCGTCGACGCGCCAACTCCTGTTAATGGCATTGACACTTCGCCAAATGACAGAACTCTTTGAACCTCTTCGCATCATTTCTATATTGCGCCCATATCTGCCCTGAATACTGCTGATTTTTTTTAATTTCCCAATGTGTTCCAAAAGTAAATTGGTATGGAATTATAAAAGCAACTTTTCCATTTTCATAGCGTAATTTAAGAAAATTAATTTATTGCTTATTTATTATCAATCCAAGCATTTATTCGTAGAAATACTCTGCAATACAAAATATCTAGTTGAAACTACATCAAGACACTTCTCCAAATTAATTCCGAGACCCTGTATTTTAATTCTGCGGTCACAAGTAACCTAAATTACTTTTCCTCAGCTTTCCTTGCCCACCTTTTTCCGCTCTATATATTCCAAGCTCGGCAACAAATTACAGCCGGCTCGGAAGCTGAAGGAAATTAATTACACCATTGATGCTTCAGGGATGGGTTCACTCAACAATGGAGAAAAGGCTCTAGCGTTGCTTGAGTTCTTCCTAGGCCTAATGAGAAAAGCCCCTGCGCACGATGGATGAAAACCTCTTCTTATTCGTACGATTTTCTATCGGGAAAGGAAAATGTTCAAGGGTAAGCTCCCTCCTTCGCTATTTCTCCATTAATTTAATAATAACATTAGCAAGCAGCCAGTCGTGAGAGCCGTATTCTGACGCCAGACTGATAAAACAAAACCGGTTATATCGAACCATCCCTCTTTCCCGGTGGAAAGCGTTCACCTAACAACTAGAAAGTAACGCCTTGAAAGACAAATGATGTTGAAAAACGCTAGCGATGCTTAGAGCTAAAGGTTTCGGTTCTCGAACGCTGACGAAGATGAATCGATACGTTTCAAGAGATTTTAGCGCCCCTGAATTTGTTGCGACCGTTAACAAAAATAAGCGGTTTTCTTTCGAATTGAATCCAACCGAGGTAAAATACCTAAGTCTAGTATTAGGTCGAAAAATAGGGTTGATAAGGATATTGCCATTTGTTCCTGCATTGAAAAAATCTCTTGCCTTGAAAGATCCGTCCCCTGAATGAAAAATGTTCCTCATCCAACCACCCGCATCTCTGGGCTTATCTCATTTCATCCAACCCTTTTTTTTGCTCAACGAAAAATCAACTTGATTACCACCATCACGACGACCCATTACGCAAGGAATTCCTTACCTCTCGATTAATTACATGGTAATTCTGTGTAAACACCAACTTCGTTTTTTCTTGTTTCCCGTCCCTTTTCGCGTCGGGAAAAGGTGAATTTTTTCTTATTTTCCGCCCGTTCATTTCGCCGACCAATTTAAATTAAATAAGAGCGTTTCAGGACGGACAGGGAAGGAGTTGAAGGATAAGACGAAGAGTGGTTAATTTATTCTGTTTAAAGTAATTCAGCCAAAAGCGGCGCTCTAACTGATTAATGCAACAGGACGTCGAACCAATTTTTTTCTCCACGGTTTGAGGGAAAGAATGTCCCTTTTTGAGAGAATGTTTCCAACTTTCCTCGGCTGAAACGATAGGTATCATTACGCTGGGACCGATGAAGCGAGAAATTCTTATTTTGAAGGTAATTTGCGTCTGCGGAGTTAAATTAGGTTTTTCTCACTCGTAAACCTCCGGCTCCTGGCACTGAGTAACGTTTTTACGTAAACACAAAGGTATTGAGAAAGTTCAAGTGCTGAGATACTCAGAATAATTTTAAGATAATATCTAATTATTACTTTTTTGTTAATTATAATTTTTTATTAAGTACGTTTTTCAAATGAACTACCCCTCTTTTTTACTCATTATATTTTTTAAATTATTATGAATGTAATTTTTATTCTATTTTTAATTAATTTTTCATTAGACTTGGTGCGTTGAGAGATACATAATAATTGTTAGTCACTATTATTATAATTTATAATTATTTGTTATTTTTAATTATTTTTTAATTAGACGAAAGAATGTGTAGAAATCACTTATGATCACTTATCATTATTTTATTTAATAAATAAACATAATAATTAATTATGATTTTGAATCACTTAATATCATTATTTTATTCATTATATTTTTTAAATTTATTTATTTTTCCTTTATAAACACCTTTTTTCAATTATCTCATTTTATTAATTTTTTATTTGTATTGTTTAATCGCAGGGTTTTTTTCCCATTTGAGACAAGTAGCCATGGTAAAAAAAAATTATCTTCGCTTAATTGGATGCGTCAATTTATTCATACCCGTCACGATCACCTGCAATCGGTTGTCGAAGTCAGGTGTTCTCCATAGCAACCAAAGACGGTAGCTTGAAGCGATGATTCCTCAATATTACTATAGCAACGTATAGCCGAGAGCATCGTAGAACGTTTTCGTCGTCGTTTTACAACTATTTTTCATCATTCCTCGCACCTATAGTGTAATAACGGTCGACGAAGTGAGCGAAAATGTTCGAGTCGGCGAGGGACGTCGTAGGGAAAATCAGGCGCAGAAGTCCGCTAACTGTGGGTGAGTGCGAAGACATTTTAAACAAAAGACCGCCGACACAAGATCCGGTGCCGGGGAGGACGATCGATGCTGCTACAACCTCAGGTAACACCGGCAATGTTGAATTCGGCTCGCGTAAATATTTACTGTACTGCAGCATCGGCGGAGCGATTTGCTGCGGCCTCACGCACGCCCTGATCGTTCCATTGGACCTTGTCAAATGCCGTCTCCAAGTGAATCCTCAGAAATACAAAGGGTTGATAACCGGATTGAAAATCACGATAGCCGAAGATGGGAAGCTCGGAATGCTGCGAGGCTGGGCTCCAACTCTAATCGGATACTCGTTGCAGGGGACTTTCAAATTCGGCCTGTACGAATATTTCAAAATCCTCTACCCCACGTTTATAAGCGAAGAGAACGCGTATTTGTGGAGGACGACGGTTTACCTGATGGCGTCGGCGAGCGCCGAATTTTTCGCCGACATTTTCCTCGCGCCGTTTGAATCGATCAAAGTCAAGATGCAAACGACCCCGGGTTTCGCCAGCACTCTTCGCGAAGCCGCTCCGAAAATGTACGCCGACGAAGGTATGAACGCGTTTTACAAATCTCTGCCGCCTTTGTGGATGCGCCAGATTCCGTATACGATGATGAAATTCTCAAGCTTCGAGAAGACAATCGAACTGATGTACAAAAATGTGGTCCCCAAACCGAGAGAACAGTGTTCGAAAGGTGAGCAACTCTTGGTAACATTCGTTTCCGGATATATAGCCGGACTCTTCTGCGCAGTCGTTTCACACCCCGCGGACACATTAGTTTCCAAGCTCAACCAGCACAAGAACAAATCCGTAGTTGAAGTTGCGAAAGACATGGGCCTCTCAGGAATGTGGAAGGGCCTGGGGCCGCGAATTTTGATGGTGGGAACCCTAACGGCCCTCCAATGGTTCATCTACGATTTTGTCAAAGTGGTGTTCAAAATTCCAAGGCCGCCACCGCCAGAAATGCCGGAGAGTATGAAGAAAAAATAGGGGATTGGAATAAATTTTGCAATTGTGAATTTGTTCATGTATTGGTTGAAATAAAATTTATTTTCTTATTTACAGTGACTGGAAATTCTATTGTAGGTACAATGTACGATTTTTCGATATTTTTTCTTTGTCATTTAGAAAGTGAGTTTTGAGTGAAATAATAAATTACCGTCGAATTAACAAGAAATATAGTTTTTTTTAACAATTTCATGTTTTTCTAGACAAAACAAACGGTTTTTCAATATCGTTCCTTTGAAATTTCTAGGTTTTTTTTTATATATATCATGAGGTGTTTTTTCTCTGTAAGTCTTAATGTAAAGAAAAGATGAAATTTTTTCTCAATTTTGTCAGCATTTCTACGGTTTATGTTGCTGTTACACTGAAATAATAAATTACGGTCTGCATTATAAAAACGGTTATTTTATTTGAACGAAATACTTGTATTTTTCAACAAATAAAACAAATATTTTATCATTCTATCGCTGTCATATCGGAATTATACACCAAATTCTGTCGAATTTTTTTGTTTTTCGAATAAATTACGAGATCTGTAGTTGAACCATTATTTGCTGAATTTTGCCTGAATTTCTGCTACCAGATTAGCAAGCAAAACAGGTTCTATATTTTTTTTCGCAAAATACTCTTGTGTTTATTAATAAAAAAAAAAAAAAATTAGACAGTAAACCGCATTCAAGAACTTCTCATCGTTTGCGAAAATAGGGATAAAATACCCCGTATATTTTCCTACTTACTGGTATTTTATAGATTCCCGACGGAAAACCGAATACCCTTTTCTCAATAAGAGGTAGGCAACTCTTACAATCTCGCTCGATACCCTCTTCAGCCTACGGTATCTTCCAACTCCATTAATCTCTTTTATTCGTCCATAAAACTCGACAAACTTTTGTAACTCTTCGCCTTCCTCTCCAGCGCCACTTGTGCTCCCAAAGGTCCGAGTAGGCAACAAGGGAAATGATGAGTGTTTCAAAGATAAAAACTAGTGGACTTCCCATCAACACCGCTTCTAATATCTGCCCGGGTGAGGTAATTTACTGTCGTCAAATCTTTACCCCTAAAACGAATCCAATTCAAGTACATTCCGGTTTTCCTGCTTTCATTCCCAAATCCCATTCGTGGTTTTCCTCCCAGTATCTGCCACCAATTAAAAGCGCGTTCTCCGATATGGAAGATTAACGGTTTGGGGAAAACCTCCCTCTTCAAGATGGAAACGTCTGATAGACGAATACGTTGTCCACGGGGGCGTTCAATTCCCAGAGCAAGGTGATCGGATCCGTAAAAGCGTCCTGACCAAGATCGACCGCTAGATAGTGCCTTTCATGAAAACCAATGGAAATCTCACAAAATTGGGGAAGAATGAATCAGCCGACAGATTTACCCTCCAATACGGCATCAGTCAATTGCCAAGTCACTCTGAATCACAAGCGAAACAATTCGTACGGAAAATCGTTGACTGCTTCACTCCGTGGCAAACAATACTGACATTTTTATACTCGTTGTACCATCGAGCCAAATATAGTGCATGAAAAACGAAATCTGATGAAATTACAAAACGCAATTTCGAGTAATTGGGGCAGAGAATGATTCCCAGTGCAGGTCAGAGAACTGAAATGGGTACTGACAGGTTTCTTAATTACGGAGCCAATGGCTTCCCAGGCAGGGCTTCCTACCGAAGAGGCCTTTCGTAGTGACCGCAATGAAACACAACGTGCTTCACTAATGAAAATACCGGCCTCGAGTTTATGTTGATTAAAACGCCCGCCTAGCCTCGGTTTTGCACCCAGAGTGTGGAATGACTTTGGGTTTTTAGGGAACGATTTTCAAAATAATGCAAAAATCGAGTGCCAAGCTAGCTAGATTTTAGCTACACGAGCGCTAAAATGAACACCTTAGAAAATCGAGGCTGCGTTTTCCCAGCAACATTGTGCGGGAATAACGCAATAGTAAAATATGCTCGGTTCGTATTTCAAACCTATGTGATATATTTCACGATGCCAGGTTCTTAATAGACTCGAAAGACGGTTCTGTTCGGAAAGTAATGGGTTCCTTTGAACTGATCATTATAAAAGTGAAACACTCTGACACATGAAACTCGGTCCTGGATCCAAGGGGCAAAAAATAACTCGGCTCGAGTAGTAACTCTTTTAGTGGTGACGTGAAGAGCTGAGCAGCCAATCAGAGGGCTGGAAGTTACCCTACTTCATCAAGACACCTGGTAGACATATTACAGGTGAGCGGTGAATTCTGATTGGCTAGAAAATCGCACAGGTGGCTTCTCCTTGGTCGACTATTTCTACCTTCAAAATGGATACCTGCCTCGTACCACCTTTCCGAACTACCTGAACATCCTGCGCACCCTAAAGGGACTCCTCTCCGAAATGGAGATCTCACCGGGCTAGAAAACTTCAGTTCAATTCACATGGCCATATTTTCCCAAGCTAATTCGAACCCTGACGTCTTCCAGAACGTGAGTAAGCGTATTTACTCAAGAGCTCGAGTTTCTTAGGTCAGGTAACTCAAGCACGGTCGGGGAATTCTCAAAAGGGCGAAATTCACCTCTGGACACTTGAAAAGGTCTCGCACGACAAAAACGACGGGAAGTCAAGGTTGTTTTTGAAATAGATAATTGCCATTGGAGATCTAGAGACGCCTAGGTATAGAGCCGGTGGAAACTGTCAGCGCAGGCATCCTGTTCGCCGAGTACCAGGTACAGCGCGCACATCTGCTCGTCACCTTTCATACTCAGTTAGGCTCCGAAATACAAACACCTACGAACGTAATATCCGTGAAGCAAGTCGAATCACGTACGAAATTTTCACGACATTAAAAAAAATGCAAGTTGAAAATACTGCGAGGCAGAGTGGAAATAATAATAGTAAGAATTGGAATGGGCGTATTTATTTAACAGTTAGAAGTAAGACCAGTATAGGTGCTATTAAACTTGCTAACTGTAACACCTAAATAAATAAAAATAACCTCGAGTAGTACCTTATAAAACTCAATGCTTACATCTTGCCACAATAATAAAAAGAATATTAATTTAAAAAAATTGAAATTTAATAAATATAAAATGAAAATATCCAATAAGAATAGTTTTCAAATTCGCTTGAAAACGAACATTTAATTTTTAAATCTTACCGATGCCAGCCGAGCCCGAGATTTCGGCCGGTGAAAAGCTCGATTTACGGAAAATAATTTCTGTGGCGCTGTTTAAATTTTTTTCACCAAACTTTTTGCTATGTACGTGTGTAAGGCGTTCAAATGAAGACTGCTGCATAATAAAACAATTGATTCACATGAATTTTGACCCCGAAAAGCACGGTTAAACTCCAAGTTTCGAGCTTTCGAAAACTGATTTTTTTGGACCGCATGCCGATTTTTTCAAAAATTGAAAAAAATCCCAAAAATACATCTTGGTAAGACACAACTTTCCTGAAAATTTCAGATTTTTATCATTATCGAGAGAGGAGTAAAAAATCGTTGACTGATCGGTTCCAATAAATCGCAGGGCTACCCCTTGGATTTTTCGTGAAAAATTTTTTGAAATCGATTTTGCTCAAATTCAGCATAATGATATTTGATGATGTGTATATCAATAATATATGCTTCATTCTTTGTTTCCTTTGCACTAAATAGATGAAAAGAACGTTTGAAGTTGAAAAATGAGATTTTTTTGTGTATAGTCTACTAATATTGTCGAATAACGCAAAAACGGTTGAAAAATGGATAGGTACATTACACGAGGAAAATATGCACAGTTAAATTACGTATCTTTTGGTATATTCAAACATCTGAACTGGCGACTTTTGTTAAACTTATCCGCTGTGCAAGTTACAAAAAAATCTTGGAAAACTTAAAGTTGTTATGTCTAATTCTGCTACAACTTTGCACAAGATGAAAAACCCAATACTATATATTATGATACTAAGTACAATGCATTACCCACCACCTACATAAGAAATTATAGCAACTACTAATAATAATATCTATAAATTCCCATTCTCCATACACAAATGATTAACTACTGTACATAAATATTGACAAGGACAACACCTCCGCCGATTTGTAAGGCAAGGGACAGGGGGTTGGGCGGCGAAGCCGCCAGGGGTGCTCAGCCCCTAGTGTTAACAAAAAAAAATTTAAAACGTGTAGATCCAAAAATAATAATAAAATTTCTACTCCGTACGCAGTTTCACTTTTATGGGGAAACGTTTGGACCAACAATTGCTCAATTAATAAGCCACGCCGTTATCCCGAATTTAGGATATTATTCAAAGGGGTTTCAAACGAGGAAAAAATCTGCTAAAATGTTTTCGAAACATAAACATTTTTTATATTAATTACTTTTCAATCAAATAAGCTATTTGCTAATAGTAAGTCGATAGTTCTCTAGTTATTGCGGCTTTTACGAACACTTTCGTGAATTCAAGAAACGCAAGGTGTAAGAAGCCAAAT
Source organism: Tupiocoris notatus (assembly GCA_037159825.1). NCBI lineage: Eukaryota > Metazoa > Arthropoda > Insecta > Hemiptera > Miridae > Tupiocoris > Tupiocoris notatus. The sequence continues at coordinate 236,268 of JASJUZ010000160.1, read as the reverse complement.
TGACTAATTTATTTTCATGTTAATAAATGAACAATAAATATTTACAGTTGAGGATAAAAGAAGTTCGTTCGTAAGTCGGGGCGTTTGCAAGGCCGCCCACCTGTGATCGCTGGTTACACCTGCGCAGGTGAGGGACCAATCAGCTACGCCCATTGGGCCTGTGGGTGGCGAGGCCTCCCCTCTTTCCGCCTTTACCTGTCCGCTATCAACCGGTAAAACCGCTCCTACTCCGTGTTAAATGTATCACTGGTCGAATATATTTTAGCCCTCGCAGAAACAGCCGAAGCAAAATGATATCATAAAACCCTTAAAAACAAAAGGTTATTTTTGATTTGTAGATTTTTATTAATAAGTCGATTCGTATGATAGGAAATTCTACTCGTTTTGATTTATATTCTTTTCATTCATAAACATTTAATTTTTTCAAAATTATTTTTTGCTGTTTCGGTAAGGTTTAACGATCATCATCTCACTTTGGTTACGAACTGCTCACGAATCTTCATTCTAACAACACTGCGAACGCGATTCCGACGCCAGCATTCTGTTTCTTAACCTTAATACTTTTTACCGATAGCAGACAGTAACAAAAAAAAACCCCCCGTGGGTGGCAATACACTTTGGAGAATGAAGGAAAACGAAGGATCATCAATCTTGTAGTGGAAATGTGCGAACGGCCTTCGGAGGAAATGTATTATCTCCCGTGGCGAATCGATTACCTCGAAAAGGTTCACCTTTGCCGATTGGTCGACCTTGTTTTTCTACATAGGCGAATCTGTACCATACAACATCCGTTACCTCCGGTCTACCGACTGAGACCTTCGGTCTACCTGCAAATACAAGATCTACAGCGAAGCTCGATCTTCGAGAGATACATGGTCCATTAGAGAGAACCATAAGGGCTGGCCAAGGCCATAAATTGTGCACACCAGGTATAAACCAACTGAATACCTCAAAGGCACGAAGAATTCAGTCCCAACGTGTCCTCAAAGTTCCCAGGTAGATTGCTGTGAATACATAATTGTCATGCGCTGTCACGTTCATCATAAAGGAACCAATATTTTTCTGGAACGAACAGACGAAAAGAGGACAAAAATCGTGAAATTCATTTTCAATTTTTCGCATACGAGGATAAAAATAATCGGAAAATAATTTTGATAATTAGGACCAACTCTAATAACTGACTAGAAACAAAAAACAAGAAGTAATCTAACAGAACAATTCCAATTCTAGGACGGTTCAGATTCGACCGAATTCGGCGGGCTCTTTATCGAAATATTTGATCGTTTTTAGACGAATCCAGTGAATTTTTTTTATGAAATGGTCCAATAAACCTAAAAATAGAAAAACGCTCGAGAAAAATAACCGAAAATGAGAACAAACCGAATGTAGTCCGTGGCACTAATGATGGAAATTTATCGTCATCATAGCCTTGAAGATAAATCAGAACCTTGATATTTTTACTATGCGGCCTGTAGAAATCAAATAAACTCTTTGAAGTAGTGTGAGTCCAATCTCAATACTTCCATTTACAAGGTAAGCATAAAAGTAAAAATTGGCTCTTTTCTTCAAAATTCGGATTCCATATGAATTTAAAGATTTTCTTTCTCTGGGATGTTACTCCAATATTTCGACACTGCGTCGGCCACGTTTCTGAAAACCTGCCAGGTAAAAAGACTTGAACGGCCTACCTGCCGAGGACCGGTCAGGTGAGTTGACCTCCATTTTATTCCACCTCAAAGCTACGAGCCCTGCCTACCTTTTGAGAAGATACAGGGCACGTGGAGGAGCTCCGCCCACTCAGGGCAACCGCGATCCCGCACCTGCGCGGCTCACCTGCAGTCACCTGGTCGATACTCGGCCCGCAGAACGCCTGCCTTCCTGCCCCCAGGTCAGCACTCTCTCTTTCTCTTCATCTTTATCCGAGTTTACATTTTGAACGCCGTTCTTGAGAACGGTATCGACCGCAGGCAACGGATTGACGGGAGGCAACTGGCGGACGTACAATTTAAAGGCACTCAAGTTAGAAGATTACCTTGTAGTAACTGGAATGATTCGATTCGGCGGTGAAAATCTGTATAAATCGATATCCCGAGTTGCCTACGTCTCAGCGCACTGAGAAACGAATTTTCCCCCATCACCCATAAAATATCTAGACAATTGAGTAACAGCCCAAGCCTCAGGACCAAAATCAATTTTCATGAAAATTGTATGCAAATTCGCTCCAACTTTTGAACCACTGAGTGCGACAAAATCTAACATCAGCTGATGTAATCAAATCACCAGCACCAAAAACTGCTACACGTGGACGTTTCTTACCATTGACACTCGTAGTGTTTCTGCTATTATTTATTTTTTTTGGAAATGACAGTAAATATAGTGCAGGCGAGTGAAGTACCGAATGAAGCATGTGGCCTTGAACAAGAATCACTATAAGGTTCGCATGACAAAAAACGATCAACCGATTTTCCCATTGCATTCGTATTTCAGAATGAAGTGACAAGGATTTGCGTCATAGCTTGCTTATAGTTCATTCTTGAAGTTTCACGGTTCAGGAGCTGGTTCCTCTTCTTTGGGAGGCTCCCCAGGGGCTTCTGATTCCTTTTTCGAAGCCTTGGAAGACTTGGAACCTTTTGAAGTTTTTGAACCCTTTGACTTTTTGGAGTCTTTAGAGGTCTTTGAGGATTTCGATGTCTTGGAAGATTTCGAAGCCTTGGAGCTGACAGATGCGTTGGATTTCTTCGACGAACGAGATGGACTACGTTTGACATCGCCCGGTGCATCTTTCGCCATTTCTTCCTTCTCAGGAGGAGCAGTGTCACTTTTGACTACGGGCGGCTCAGCCGCAGGCTTTATAGCATCGTGAGAGGCGTCCTTTTTGCCGAAATTGACATGCTCTTGGCTTTTCGCGTCGTGCCCTGCAAGCCACATATTGCCGTCGATTTTCCCTTTGGCGATCAAATCCATCAACGCTTCGATTTTCTCCGAGTGCTCCTTCTCTTTCGAAATTCGAACCTCTTGCTCTTTCTTCATTTGTCTCAGATACGCAAGAAGGTCGGCCGTGCTCAATTTCGGGTCGTCGGGAGGTTGGATGTCAACTTTGGCGATTACCGTTTCCTTTGCTTTGACGCAATCGTCAATCTCACCTGCTCTTCTGCCAGGCAGGTTCCTTGCCATTATGTCCTTCAAGGTGTACGATATTTCTGCTCGGTACTTGAAAAAACTGTCGCTCGAAGCGTAGTACATATCAGCAGGCTCAGACGCATGTTGGGATTCTGTGGTATGTACTGACGCAGTGTCTTTATTTTCATCCTTGCCGGCTCGGTCGGCTGCCTTGGCATACCTGTCAATCAAGGCGTCTTCTATAGAGCCCACGATTCTCCGAATTGCCGGCAAATGTTCACCTCTTTCGTCTCTCATGGCCCGGACGAAATCCATGCTCCATTGCAACTGTATGATGCCCAAATCTTTGCGATCCGCTGATGGACAAAACAATTTCCACACAACGGCAATCGTGTGGTCCAAAAGAACCCAGAAAGGAGGGCATTCAGCAACAGTAGGGTTCCTTGTTGACAGTTTTTCAGGAGATTTGAAACGGTACAATTGGGGATTGAAAGTTTCAAAGTTGGAAGCGTACAAATGTTCGTCGAGCTTGTTTGGAGATATTTGCCGCTCTGGGGGATTCTGCATAGTATTGCCGGATGGATTATGGAATTCGCGCCCGTCTCCTCGACCCTTTTTCTCTTTGGGTTCTTCTTTATCACCCTTTCCTTTCTTTTTCTTTTTCCCTCCCTTCTCCTTTCCTTTGCTACCCTTGCTACTTTTGCTACCTTTACTGCTTTTACTGCCATGACTTCTTGCGCTTTCTTTGCTTTTGGTGGCCTTCAACTCACCCTTTTTGGCCTCTTTCTCTTTACCCTTCGATTCGTGCTTTTCAGCATGCTTGTGTTTTTCTGGATGTTTCTCATCGGATATTGATATTCGCTTGCCTGGTGAAGCACTCTTTTTTTCATTCGCAGGCGCCTCTATGGTTTCGGGTACCGCATCAGGTGCCGGCTCTGGTTTATCGTCATGCGTACTATCCACACTTCTTCGAGGGGTAACTGAAATTTTCTTGCTTTCGGAACTAGCAGTTGACCCAGGGTCTAGCGAGCGCAATAAGGCTGAATCTTCTTTGAGAAAAGTGCGCGAACGCTGTTCGAGTTGTTTAGCTTCCACTAGCCGAGCCTTGAGCTTCGCCTTCTCTTTCGGAGAGAGCCACGAGGGTGTGTTGGAGAAATATTGTTTCTCCTCTGACGATCGCTTACTACTACTGCTACTTTCTTTTTTATACACGTTGCTAACATGGTAATTCTCTTTTGGCATGGCACAAATAATTTAGAATAAGTGGTTTTTGTTTGAACTTGAAATTTTTTTTCCCATCTTTCAATACCGGAGTCGGTTTTTCTAGGATCTAGATAAACAAAAGAGCATCGTGGTAACTGTCGTTTGGGAACCACTTGTTGGATAGGCTTCAACCTTAGTTGTGTCCAAACTGAGGGTCATGATTTGTGAAGGGAATTCGGCCAAACATTTTTCAATTTTCGCAGTACTTTGAGAGGAATATTTTCCAAAAAAATCGTCAAAACATTGTTCCAGCTGGTGTTTTAATAAGATTTCGAAAAAAACGAGTTTAGACACCAATCAACGAATCTTGCACGTTTCGAGTTGTTACCTAGCGCTTCTTGTGGGCTACGATTTAGAATTCAAGAAGCCGAAATGAATGCTGAAATATTAAAAAGCTTTTAATCCTTTATTGAGGAACATGATAAATCGAACCTTTGTCAGACACTGACGCATGCCGTTCGCGATTGAAGATAACGGAGTGAAGAAGTAGGGAACGACGCTTCCCGTGACCAACCAACTATGACTACTGCCTGTCAGGAGGGGATGCACGCTGAGCGCTCTTCCGATTTCCTCGAGCACCCTTTTTTTGCTTTCATATCCCCGAAAAAAGAGACGTTTTATTCATGAGGTGATACATTAATCTTTCGAGACCTTTTCCCTTCTTCGGAAAAAGAAAATAAAAAGGGAAAAGTGGGAATGAATCAATAAAAACGTCTCTCCACCTATAATGCGCGAGCGGTACGCACCGTCTACTCCCTGGGTGTAAGTTATAGTGTAGCACTGTAGCATTTTACGAGGGGGAGAATGACTCAGGCGGATGGACTTCCGTAAAGGGTAATGGCGCATGGGCTGGAGCTCATTGGGCATCGCACGTCGCGACGAGCATTAGACGTTTTCTGATTAATACGACGCTGGAACAAGGTGGAAGTAAAAAATGGTGAGTTTCAGACGAGATGACTCCATAGAATTGTGGAGGATAGCGATCATGAGAAATCGATGGCTTGAGGAGTCATGCTCGAGGCTCTCAAGGTGGTCGACAGTGTCAAGAGGAAGAAAATGCATTATATTTCCAATAACGATTGATCAGTCTTGCGTTTACCTTCATTAGCTTTTTCAACGAGAAAAGGAAATCTAGGAACTACCGATCGTACCTAATTGAATTGAGTAACAAGGAAATCCATGACAATAACCTGACGAACATCAACAGAAGCTTGAATAAAAACTGTTATTGTAAATGGGCCGCGTTAAAAAACAACAATAATTTACTTTAATTTTACGAATAGCTCTGTAAATGCGGCTTTCAAGATGTAACAACAGCCAACAGGAGTTCGTAACGTTCAGTGGTAGGAAGAGGTTTGTACGTAATCGTCCGACTGAAATATTAGCCAAGTTTCTTTTATTCCTTCCCGAAAAAGACCCTTCGCAATTCCACCCCTTTCTCCGGGAGCGCACTTTTAATTAAAAACGGACGAAGAGTTGACTTCTACCGAGGCGAAACGGTGAGAAAACCTCTTGAAACAGATTTTTCAATTTTGAATCAAATTAAAATGAGATATGGAAACATCAAACTCACCGTTGGGTGTGAGGGCGGACGTTTCCCTTATTTTCTTCCCCCTTTCTTGCCTCACTTATTAGCCGATTCGTTTTACTAATTAATTCTTCCAAAGTTTCGTGCTATCGTTAGTATCATGAGTTGCCACGTAATATTTTCCTTTTGCAGTAAGAAAGTTTTTAATCCAGGAGCGATTAAATGTAATTGTCTCCACCACCTTCTTAGGAAACCGAGGAAAATAATACTTGAGAAAAAAATTAGAAGAAAAAAAAATTTTCATGTTTAAGGTTTTGTAGCATGAGAGATCATTTGTTTAATAGAAGATCCAAATTGCATTTTAATAGCACGCAAAAAATAATCCAGACGAAGAAATTTTTTTAAATTCTTCAATTCAGAAGCGTCCAAGGGATTTCGAAGGGTTCACTCGCCCTGATAAAGAATCATGGCTGAAGTATCTAGCTAATAAGCAACTATCAAACTCATGAAGTTCTCCTGAATTGCTATTAGCTCCAGAACTAGCTTCCCGCTTCTATTCTGAACAAAATTTCTTTCATTGTACTGGGTTGGTGAGGGGGAGAAGAACCAGGCGACATGTTCTCCGATTTTTTATTTACTGGCCGAGTACTTTCGCCCATAGGTTCCACATCGCCCTGAGGATGCCCGAAGGGGCGAAAGTACTCGGCCAGTAAATAAAAAATCGGAGAACATGTCGCCTGGTTCTTCTCCCCCTCACCAACCCAGTACAATGAGAGATGCGACGACTCAACAAAGAAAAAATTTCTTTCATTCGCTCGACTCGATAAAACTAAAGCTCTTCCAGGGGAATTTTCAGCACACATCCCAAATCGCAAACGTAATTCAATTTAGTACTTCCTTGTTTATCCGTAGAACCTCAGAGAGCAAAGAATGTACGACGGGTGCAACATGGCGTGAAAACATCGCTGCTGAGGGGGTTGGAAATTCTGTCGAGTGTCGAGTCTTAGGTTAGAGTGACACTTGCAGAACGGTCTCTCAAGAAAGGGATCGTACGAGGGAACCGACATAATAAATGCACGCACGGTAGGAATACAAAAGCTGACCTTTAGCTCATTTCGAGCGCGGCCCCTTTCATAGCTCGTGTGTCTTTGACAAGCAATTACGTTCGAATTTGCCGAAGAAATGTGAAACCGCCACGGGGACGAAGGACAACAAGAAGATTAAGATGAGGTTGTTACACTGGGAAAAATCGTTATGAATGTACGTAGCGGGACGACGGAACGAAAATAAGTCGACGACATCAACTTCGCAGCCTCATCTTTCCTTTAAGCCTCTTCTGCGGCCGTTCTTCCGAAGAATTAGGAAACATAAGTCTTCCGGCGAAAACAAGCCTGAACGGAATGTCCTTATTCGGAGGGAGGCTATTAACTACAGACTTTCCATTCACTCCAATAAGTTTGTTTACGTAAATCGGAATAACTCGATTCATTCCCCTCACAAGAGGTGATCCATGTGGTTTTGGAAATAAATTGCAGGAGGGAACACTCCCTAGTGGCTTTTTAAATCTTCGAGCGAAAAAATAATGCAGGGCGAGTATTAACGAAATAATAGACACGCAAGGTATTAGCGTTGCAAAGGGGCGCATTCAATTCGCCTTACACCAGCACGAAAGTAATAAGGGAGCGGATGGAGGTGTTTAAATGGACTATTCAGCGGTCCGGAAAATGGCCAAAAAACAAATAATATCGAAGGAAGAAAATATATTTGGTCTACTTCGATATTTTACAGTTCGGTACCGAAAAGCTTCATCTTTTCTAGACGTAGGAAGGATTAAAAACTGTAGAAAATGCACTCGCCAGTTTATATATTTTGGATTTAATCTTTGGAAACGTGAAAATCAACGAGACAACGTTTCCAATATCCAAGTTAATTTTTTCACAGTTTAATTTCGAGAGTTGAATAAATTGCCCGACTTTGGAGGATATTTTCAATAAAAACATAAAGACAAGATACTAACATAAGACGAAGACATAAACACAACATAAAGATAAAATATAAATAAAAAAATAGATAAGAAAGATAAGATTAAATATAAAATTATTATTTTTTGGTTTATTATTCCATAATAAACCATTGTAATCGCCCAAGAAAAAAAATTTTATAACCCCCCTCAAAATTTGATGTTTTACGTTTCAAGGCATGTAGAATCCGAATATCCAATAAAAAAAATTCTGTCTGTCCGCCGTACGCCGTCAACACTTTTCCGGCCAAACCATAATAGCTAAATTTTTGAAATTTTCACCAAAAATCAATTTTGGTCCTACGACGGCCCAATTCTTGAACCAACTTGCTACCTCAATTCTAAGGGTATTTTTGGGGGGTTTTGAGGGGGAGAAAATTCATATTTTCCAAGGTTTTTCAGAAAAAGGTGTACGTAGTATCAAATTATATAGATTTTTGGACGCTGAATCGAATGAGACCATCGCGGGGTCGGTAGCTTCATTGGTTCTCGAGTTATCACAGCTTTTGTGCCGAATTTGGGAGATTTTCAGAAATTTGACATGAGGGTATAACTCGAGAGTTCTTGGAGCTATAAAAATCGTTCTATACTCATTGGAATGGTCGTCAAACACTCTCTCCAGCTGTACGGTAGAGCAAAAAATTTAGTTTTTAATTTGGAAATTAAGAAAAATAAAATAGATTAAAATTACAGTAGTTGCTACGGAATTTTCCCCGATAGTTACCAATCTGTTTTTCGGTTGAAATGTTCACACATGTTCTGAATAATGACTGTCTGAAATGGATAGTCTTCTGAAATTTTATTTGAAGCGAAGGAATAATAAACCACTGTACAAACATTTGCAGCGTTTTTTAATTGGCTACTATATGGCTAGGTATGCGAAAAAATATACTAGGTCTAAAAATCAATCCGATTTTCACGAAATGTTACTACACTAAAACACTTTCAGATTCACACTTTGTAAACAAAGTCATATGTGTTTCTCCCCAGCTTAACTCATGTGAATCAGGAGCTGCTCGAAAAAATTACCCCGCTTGAGGTTCTGCGTGTCAAAAATTCGAGTTTTCCAATTCGAAACGCACACTAGAGCATACCGGTCAATTAGTGCGATTCCGTTTTGATTGATTACCCCTCCATTTTAATGGCGCCTATTTTCATTTGAGTTTTCGGAGAAGAAATGGAAGTTTAAGGAGTTAAATCAGAATGAAGAAAAGGGTTAGTCCGTTCGGGAAGGGTGATGGCTAAAAAGTTGAAGTATTAATTAGAGTGATGCGACGTCCGCCTTTTCCCCGAGAGGTTGGCAAGGAGGTCAGGCAGTGAAAACGCGTCCTTTTCAACGGAAGACGGCAAAACAGCGACAGAGAAAAAGTAGTTAAAGCGCGAGAGAAGAAGAAGGAAGAAACAATGGCCTCTTATCTGGGTCTTAATTAAATTAATCCTGAGAGGACATCTTAGTTGATTAATGGAGCGAGCACTAGGGAGGTTTTCCTTTTGTTTTTGCCTTGCGAAACCCAAGGGTTGGGTGCAACGCCTTTCTCCACAAGAACCTATTCCTTCGTCAGTTCGTCGTCCAGACTTGGAGAAAAGTGGAAGCTGAAGAAGAGGAATGAAAAATAATTATTTATGAAGTCTCCCGTAGAGATAAGGCCAGTTCATTAGAGTGCTCACTTTATCCTAAGAGGAGGAAACTGGAACTGGTTGAGACGAGTTTCAAACATTGTCACACTCCACTTCGCTCGTTTGTTCGAAAATGCCTGCGAATTCGACGGGAGGACGAGAAATGGAAGGCGAAAGGATTAAAAAGCGGATTGCCAATTGTGAACGTAGCAGAGGCAGAGTTGAATTCAGTGTGAAGAGAAATTCGAAAGTAATATCAAGTGTTTGACGAAGATTTCAAAGAATATGGATAGATTTTAACAGGCATCTGGAGAGAAAAATTTCTGGTAAAATATCATAAACGCGAATGTTATAATGTTAACGAAATTTGACGGTACATGGTATTATTATTTTTTTTAAATTCAATATTTGTACTCTTCATGCCACGAAATATAAAACATTGAATTTATAGGGGGTTTAGAATTTTTTTAAATCTCAACGGTTTCTGCCCGATTTTACAGAGATAATCCACACAATTCGCTGGCTCGTTCATCCTCCGATCTAGCTACTACTTTGACGTTTTCTTCGATCAAAAATCGTCCCCAAAAGTGTGTGAGAATAAATGAGTAGCTGCCCCCAAATAACAAACAGAATTCCCAATCGTTTTCCCGGCTTGAGTCAAATTGCCGGCCAACACCGTGTCGTCAGACCTGAGGAAAGGATAAACGAAAAGCTACAGCGGCTAACGTTTCGGGATAAATTATTCAAGAAGTTAACCGTCTCGTTAAGGTACTTCTCTTTTGAGTGCTCTCAAACAGGAATAATCCTGTTCGCACTCCCCATCACTTGAAGGGTTATGAGTGGTGAGAGGAATCCTAGGTTGAACCGGGGGGATACCTCGTGCAAACATTAATACTCAATTTGCCCTTTCAAACAGGGACGGTTTCTGCCCTGGTATTCTCGAAAGGGTACCCACACTCGACAGCGATGGGTCATTTAAAGGACTGTTAACGAATACCACCTCTCCTCGGTAGAATTAATAGCTGTTATGGTGAATCCTTTCCTTTCTGAATATTAAATGCAGCCAAAGTGTGCCTTGAGAGTATGTGTCGTTTAAGGGGCGCTTTAAAAATTCATCTTTCGCCGTACGGGATAAATTTGAACGAAAACGCTAGAGGACATTTGTACTTCGAAAATACGTGTCAAGGCGGAAAACGAAGAATTGGTTGATTTTCAAAGTTGAAGTAGAAAGTGTAGAGGGAAAAATCAGGGGCAAAATTATATCACAATAGAATAATAGAGAGTCTATAGATTTGAGACAATATTTATTCCTCATAAGGCGTCGAAAATCTCTAATAAAGGCGTATTTACAAAAAACACCGATACATATCACAATGGATCACCACTCGTAGATAGTTTTTCATTTCATAAATAACTATAACATACCTGAACGAATTATGTAAGAGAAATAATCCACTTTACCATTCCGGAACGAGAACTTCATGATCACTAGGTGACTGCAAACGCGATATCCTCTCCAATACTAGGGTCAGAAAGGATCTAAGAACATCTAACAATAGAACCTGTTTGTTTACTCACCGTCGCCTTTCGCGGATTCGAAAGCGAAAAATTAACTGTTGTGGATCCATAGGAGTCGAACGATATTGAAACAAAGCACTACATGATAACTGAGGAGGAACTAATGGCAAAAACAACGTGTTCCTGTCGGTCAGCTATTCCATTTATGGCAAGCCGAGCGTGCCCTCGCTTCCAAATTTGATTTATCAAAGGTTACCCGAACGGAAAAGGTGATTCGGTGTATAGTCTTTCGTTCCGAAACAAACCGGTTAGCAAAATTTGCAGGTTTGTTATTTAATCTCGCACAACACCTACAGACGCGGATCGGAATATTAAGTCCGACTGAAAATTAATACGAAATAAGGATAAACGAGGCTAAAGTTCAATACTGGAAAACACATGAAATTATTTCTATTTTATTTGCATAATAACTAACAAAGTAAAAATTGTGAACTGCGAAAATTGTAAAACGATGAAATTATGAAATAGTAAAAATTGTCAATAAATGTAAAAGTTACAGAAACAAAATTGTAAAATAATAAATTTTTTACAACTATAAAATTAAAATTGTAAAAAAATTTAAATTACAAAGGTACTTGATAGAAAATAAATGAGTACGATAATGACCGAATAAAAGAACAATTTGAGTCAAAGCATTAAAATTTAATATAGCGAAATATTTCTTATTGCACAGACGAATCGGAAAAATATTTTATTACACACCCATTCATACCATTTCGTTCCTGTTTGCCTAATAGTATTCCAATATATTGTAGTCTGTTATTATAGCATTTATTTGTATTATATATACTAGTTTTCATTTTCTTTTTTTTTACTACCTTCTTTCTATAATGTTATTTATTTATTTTCCATTAAAACTGTAAACAATAAGATACAAATTAATCGCAATTTTTACAGAAAACTCCGTACCATTGGCAACTGATTGAGCCATTCTCAAGAGAGGGGACACTGTACTTTGGTCGAATATTTACGGGCGCAATGACAAGGAAAAACAGGCAAACAAGAGTTCCCTTCCGTAGTTGAAAGGCCTTGTGAATAAAATATCGCCACAAGGAGGCGGAAAGCGTCCGAATGGGATCAGAATCGAAGATCGGCCCAACAACCGTCAACGCAGGAAAATCACCGCAAGAAGCTTCATTACTGTCAGCCCTGCCGATCCGACCACGTTATTTACTGATTGTTTGCTTGTTTCTCCACCCGTTGCTTGCATAATGCGGGTATAACAATAACAGTTGGACCGAAGATCCGACCTAGAGTTCTTTGCGCATTTTCTTCGGCAATTCGCGGAAATGCGATGCTCAGGGAATGAATTGTGCGAGTTGTTGTATCCTTTGAGAATCTTCACGTCCTGAATGTTGGCGAATTTTTCTAGAGGCCGAAACTCAGACAGAATTCGTTACAGGATGAATTCATGGAAAAAACGGACGAGTTTTTCTAGAGGTCGAAAATCAGACAGTTACAGGACGAATTCATTGAAAAAATGGACATTTTTTTTAGGCTGGCACTAAATTCAGTCAGTTAAACCGTATGAATAATAGACCAGGTTGCATCTAAAAAATATTTGCAAGATCAAAATATTGAAAAACGAACGGAAAGACTACGGTCCAATTAAATCGAAATCCAAACAAAATTAACGTATTTCGATTTTCACCACAATTTATCTCTATTCCATTGTGAATTGTGAGGCTTGAAGACGATAAGAAAACGAACGACGTGCAGATGAGCGGGTGGTTTGTTGACGAACTTCGCTTCTCTCGGACTATAAAAAACATTTTTCGAGCTTCACAAACGAACCTAACACGCAGGCTGGTATCATGTGGAGACCACCTGTTCCCCAACTTCGGAATGAGGTGGGAGCCGGTAAACAATCCTTTTCTTTTAAGGGCCTATGAGACTCTACTTCGTAGAACGACCCCACCTTTAACTGCGCATTCCAGCTGGTTCCACTCAAAAGACCGTAGCGAGTTCAAGAAGTGTAAGAAAGAGGCTCTCAAGTACAGAGGTTTGAAGGAAGTTCGTAAACAGAATAAAATCGATATTTATACGACGTAAATATCCCGCTAATGTCAACAAGGGAAGTATCAACAACCGCAGGCGTTTGTGAGTACAACACTCACCAGCGGAACACTTCAGAAAATGTTCGATGTTGCTGATCATCAACTAATTCGACTGTTTTAAAAAAAATATATATCAAGGAGTGCATTTTTCACACGAAAATGTAGACATTTTTGAAAGGTGTAACTGTGATAGATTTTTTTTCATTCTTTTTTCCTTGGTTATTTCGGAATCCTCGGCTTTGAAAATGGAAGCATCACGTGAACGTCTCTTGCCCTCAGCGATCGATAATTTTCCTCAGAAGGGTTACAAACGGATTACGCTATTTCAAAAGTAATCCGTCTTCATTTAACGTTGTCTATTCAATTATAACCGACCCTTGCTCCGGCTTAGATACTAAATTCAACAACCCTTCGCGACTGAACTGAAGCAAGAGTTTGGATTTTATCCACCGATAGCGAGAGAGTCTTTGAAAACAAGAAATTGAAAAATGCAAGCGTTAATTGGCCGAAATCTAACCTTTCGCAGAATATTGGGATTGGTAAAATTGCGGAAAGAAATATACAATAAAAAATATATTTATAGCTGAAGTATCATTTGAATGTAGTTTTCTGAATTGAGCATAAAAATTTTCAGAATTTGAATCAATACAAATTTTCATTTTATTCTGAATATTTAAATTTCGCAGAAACGCAAGAAAAGAGTAACGCCGGTGTGGGAACTCCCGATATTTGGAATTTATTTTTGATGTTGTCGGCGTAAATACCGGCAGGCGATTGTCGATCAAACGATACAAAGTTTAACAAATCCGCACCTCTTTGATCTTTGACTATCGGGCACGGAGCTAAATTCGCTTCCAGGAAAAGCTAGACCTACTTTTGAGTTCTAATTCTTTTAAAAAAGGCTTCTTGAAGGGTTTACACATTTCAGACAAGGGTCTTCAGGCTCTTAAAGCGAAAAAATTGTAGTTTTTTCTACTGCCAGGCGAACGAATGTCGAGCAGAGCTTCAAACCCTCCTTCTGGGATTTTAATAAACGAAAGGAAGATGGAATTAATTAAGGGAGCAGGTTGGCCTAATTGGTTCCCCCCTGTGGGCGCCACATCGGTGTTTTTCTATTCGTATTTTTTTTTTTTTTTTTTTTGTTTTTTTTTTTTTTTTTTTTCAACTTTCGCTCCGACTGAACGATACCGGCACCGAAGAAGATCGTGGTGAAACGGATGGTCCATTGGCGCCATAGGGTGTCAGATCTTGCCGACAGAGGTGATTTCACGAACCGTAAAATGGTATACCAAAAGATGAGATTCGTTTTCTCAAGTATTACGATAATTTCTAATTCATAATCGATATTGGTGAAATAAATGCAAACATATTTTATATACTTGAACATTTTTTCATCATACATTTAAGGCGATGGGAATTGAAAATGCCACATATTTAACATGTTTTGAACTAATATTTTATATCGTTATAATATGTTTACCACTATTGCGTAATAAAGTTTCATTCATTGAGCTGAGTGTTCATTGATTCAAGTATTAATTTAGTCGATTGAACAATTTGAGTGAGGTTAATAAATCATTCGCGAAAAATGACAGGTTCAGGTATTTTGGTTCTGATAGACTGAGCCAGAAATATGTTCGAGGCTGCTTGCTTTCTCACGATCGGGGGCTCGTGTATAGATTTTTTAATTTCACAGTCGCCTACATGAAGCGGAGGAAATATTTTGATAGTTTATTATGTATAAGTTTGATGTAATGCTACGATAAGCACAATCTGCAGTATATAATAATTTGGAAGAAGCAATTTTACCTATTTCTATTTGTGTTGACTATAGGTATATTTTTTTCAAGAAATGTTAGAAGCGGCGAATAGCGAAACCTTTACAGGTTATAGGTCAGTGTTACCTTACAAACTTGTAAAAAAATATATATGTTGATATTGGATGAGTGGTAAAATATTATCGATTGATTGATAAATCATTCGCGAATTCGGCCATTGACATTGCTTAATGAAAGTCAAATTATTGACCGCCAAATGCCAAAAAATGACTTGGAAAATCGTGTCTATAACACGATTGTAATCTGCAATAACTTTCGTTTGAAAGCGTTCTCGCAAGGAAATTCAAGAGTGTACTGTGCCGTCTCAAGTGAAGCGAAATTCGCTAATATCCTGTCTGAGAGGTCTGCGCTGTTCTCCCTCTGTTACGTTGTCGTCAGGCCATCCCTTCGTTGAAGGGGGCAGATGTTGCAAGAGGTGACTGCAGATGCTGCCGTGTTTGTCGGTGCTACCGCTGACTACCGTTGTAACCTCACCAACACATTCCAATCTACGCGTCTAGCACCTCGGTCTTCTCCCCCATCGTGCATTAATTACTCGCAGCAGTAGACGTCGTCGTTTACATAAACCGATCACCCGATTTTCGCCGAACGTTTTGACAAATTTATAGCCAACGGATGGAATAAAATAAAAACGGGACGAATTCATGTTTTCTGTTGCGGCATAGTACTGAAAGTGCCGAAAGGATGCCCAGCGGTGCGAAAGTGCTCGGCGAAATGTAAATATATTATACGAACGAATCGGAATTCATTTTTAATCAACTCTCGCATTTATCATTCTATCACTGTACGGCCAATTTGAAGCTCTTGAAGAACGTCGGCATCGTCTAGGGGAGAAAAGGGTTAGGTTAAAAGGTAGCAATTAGTCGAGTTTGTCTCTAGAAAATCGTGAAACCGGCGTTTCGCCTTTTCGAAATGATATCCGATATCTTCTTCGACCCGCACTTCTTCACGGGAATTAGGAACCGTTTGTTCCCTAATTTACCTTCCGCAAAACTCTGAAAGCTTCCTTATCTCGGAAGGCTCCAGGATTCGAAGCCCTTTTAGAGACCGAGGGAAGTGGATAATTTAATAAAACTTACGCGGGAAGAAGTTGCAATCTTGTAAACAATTCCGCACCACTTAAAAATAATTAAGAGGCGGGTTGGGGGAGAGTTTCGGAAAACTGCGATGGGAATGTTTCCCGGGTAAGGAGAAAGAGCTAGAGACGACTAAGAGAATTCGGCGTTCACCGGAGGCTTTGCCCCCCACTCACGCCCGCAGCCTTCATACTTCGCCGGCAGTCATACTAATTGGCGTGGTAGGTCCCTGGATGTGACAACTTGTAACTTGAGTTTAGATAGCGAATCCTCCGTTCCTTGGTTTCACTTCTCGTGGCCCCGAAGTTTGCTCACTTTTCCGCGGTGACTTCGCCCTGAAGACCTCTTCCACCTTCTGCGAACTTTGTAAATTACGAGCGCGGCCGTATCTTACACGATTCTCCCGAGCTGGATTCGCGAGGCGCTTTTCGATTCTACTTTCGGATTGCAGCTAGATAATAATACAGCATTCCATAAAAAAATCGTCTGAGCCCCCGTAAAATTTGACAGTATTTTTTCATTTATTTCAACAGTACACGGGAGTAAAATCCCTTTTCATGATTTCGAATACATATTACCGTATTACATTTTAACAAATAAGCAGGTGACATCCAAAAAATACTCGATCAAATAATACGCAATATACGGAAACACAATAGTTCAAAGTTCAAAGTTCAAAGAGTTTATTTGTAGAAATCCAGTGGACATTACAAGGGTTGGTGTAGATATTATAGGTACAAAATAATCAGTCTCTTACCAAAATTAACCTAAAACTTTTTTAAAACTAGATAGCACAATTTTCCTTCTAACATACTGATCACTTACAAAAGTTTTCTTCAATATCACAAAATAAAATAAATTAAATACAAATCATCTCTCAAAAGAGGAACCCCTCATTACACATTAATGCCCTCTGTCTTACCGCTGAGTACATGAAAGCCGCAAGAGGCCGAAACTCCTCCGGCTTAGCACAATTCATCAAACCAACCGACCTCTCGCTATTCAGTTTGGCAACTCCAAAATACTTTTTCCTAGCCCCATCGAGGATTGAGCAGCTCTCGAGGAAATGAGCAAAGGTGTCCAACGCAGCAGGCGCATTGCAGATGGAGCATGACCTACTGGAGTCAAACTCCACTCTGGTCCCAGCAAATCTGAGACTTGCTTTTCTTTCCCCCATAACTCTAATCCTCGCCAACAACCTCTTTTGCTGGAGGGATAACTTTGACGATAGGTAGGTGGTAGCGCCATCGAAAACTAGATTCTTGAAGTGCTGGTTGAAACGCCCCCCCGCTACCTCCTCGATATTCCGAGCTCTCAGCCTCCCCCTGTAGTCTTCGATCGTTGCTGACAGAATCCGTGAGCGGGCTTCGTGGCCATCCTCATCGATGAAATCCAAGCAGCCAAGCTCTCGACATAGGTTGGAGAATTGGGAAAACCAATCGTCCTTGATGGCGTCGGCATGAACTAGGGAAATTAGCCTGTCTAGACAACGCTTCGGGTATCTCTCCGGGCCCATCTCTACGACTTTTGAATACCATGTGAAAGCTCTCTTTGCCATCCACCATCTCAGCACAGGAGTATCCAATTCACGCACGATGAAGCAGTCCGGTGTGTTTCGGGGCAAAAACAAAAGTGACTTGAAGAAGCGGACCTGACACCTGTCGATTATATTACTGTAACGAAGGCCCCACACTTCGGACGCGTATAGAACTGTGGACGCACTGAAAGATTGGAATAGCTGGGTCCATACTTCAGGTTTAGCAATCTGAGCTTTTTGGATGATCGGTAAGGCGCTACCCCCAGCTGAGATACCCTTTTTCAGAGCAGCATTGGCCTGAAGACGGAATAGGCCTGAGTTACTAAACACTACTCCTAAGTAGCTAAACGAACCAACTATGTCTATCTTCGACCCCCCACATTGAAAACTGTATTCACGAGATCGACCTTTCCTCCTGAAGACCACTACTTTGGATTTCGCCGAGTTCACTTTTAGCTTATTAAGCAAACAGTATTCATCCAAAGCACTCAGGGCTTTTTTCATACCTGACTCATGATCGCTAAATAAGACCAGGTCATCAGCATAGAATAAACAAAGAACATCGTCCTTGTCATCCAAGTGAGCCCCCGACAAGCCTTTATTTCGCAAAAAATTTTCAAAATCGGCCACAAATAGAGAAAATAGCACAGGTGACATCGGATCCCCCTGCAAGATTCCCTCGTCTACATCAAACTTTCTAGTGTAAAAACCACCACTCTTGACTGAAAAACAAGCTTTACTGTACATTGCTTTGACGATGTTGATGAAACGGGCACTAAACCCCATTGCAGCCAACTTGTCCCACAGAATATCATGGTTGATAGTGTCGAACGCTCTTGTGAAGTCAATGAACGCCGAAAACAGTTTGCGACCCCTGAGCCGAGTGTTGATGGAGATCAAACTGCTCAAGGTAAATATGTGATCTACACAACCTCTCCCCCGTCGAAAGCCTGCCTGGTTCTCCGGGAGCAGATTCCGATCCTCAGCAAACCTGAGCAGCCTGTTTAGCATAATCTGGTTGAAAAGCTTGAGAATGGTATTGGCCAGAGAAATTCCCCGATAATTGCGCAAATCTTTATTGTCACCCTTTTTGAAAAGTAAAAACATTTTAATTTCAACTAGAACTGATGGGATTTCACCTGTTGATAAAATTAAATTATAGAAAAGCAATATGAAGCTTTTCCAGACCCAGGGCAAGTGCTTGAGGAATTCGTAAGCAATCATGTCCACTCCCGCAGCTTTATTATTTTTGAAGGACGAGAGAGCCTTATTAAGTTCCCGTTCACTAATGTCTCCATCCAGAGAGCGGTCAAACGTACCCATAAACCAAACCTCTGTCGCCTGCTTTTCCTTCCCAGGGTATAGTGACTCGAAATGCCTCTCCAGTTCCATAATGCTGGGTGAAAAATTATCATTGCTACGTCTTTTACGCAGTCGGTTGATCTCCGCCCAAAAATCACTGGAGTTTCTTGCATTTATCAAATTTGAGTTAATTCTCCCATAGTAATCTTTTTTAGCTTTCTTGAGTTCTGCTTTATACAGTTTAGACGTGTCGACATACGTTTGCCACTCGGGAGAATGAAACCCCTTCCTTTTCAGAGCCCGGAAAAGTTTAAACCTACGAAAACGGAGTTCTTTACAGCTCGGAGTAAACCAAGGCTTATCAATTTTTCTAGGACTGAACTCTTTGGCTGGTATGTACAGGTCTAGTTCTTTAGCAGCCATAATAATTTTATTCTTCAGCTCATTGTACATTGCCACAGTGGACTGCTCCTCTGGATCCGGCAAAAACTTATTTCCCATCAAGTTTTCAAAATCTTTTTCCTTCTCTGAAGCCCATACCAGTCTTGCCTCGCGGAAGAAAGCACAGCGAGTGTCGTTCAACAGCAAGCTCCTACACCAGGCAATCTCAACTAAACAAGGCAAATGATCTGATTTCGAGCCAATGTCATCAATTTTCATGTCATAAAATTCATCTGCGTTTGCAATATTGCCCCATACCGTGTCCACGCAACTTTTCCCATTAAGTGAGACGAACGTTACACTACCTGTAGGGTCACTGATCGTACGTCCATTTAGAACAAACATGTTATTTAACTCCATAAGCTCGACCAGTCGGCTTCCCTCTTTGTTTACTCTTCGGTCTTGTGCCTTACGAACCTCTGTTAACCTGCTTCCCACGAAGAACTCCTCTTCACCCTGATTCCCCTCCCCTATTCTTGAATTCCAATCTCCACCAATCAGCATCTTAGTTTCCGCAAACTCAGAGTTAAGCTCAAAGAAAATAGAATTTAACTCATCACTGAGCTGCTGAGACAGGCCTTTGTTCAGGTAGACTGTGCCTAAAATTAATTTTTCACCTGCTTCTTTTGCCATTAAGAAAACCCAATACCTACTTTGAAACAAAATTTCAAAGCACAAAGAAACTCTTATATATATCAAAATACCTCCGCTAGGTCTTCCCCTTTTAGCTGCCTTTTCGGCTTCAACAAAAATAAATTTATACCCTGGTAACTTCAACAAATTGTGATTTTCCTTTATTAACCACGTTTCTTCTAAACAAATAATATCAAACTTGTGATTCAAAAAATAAACCTTATCAGTAATAAAGTTATTACAAAAACCTTGGCAGTTGAAGTAACCGATTTTTAAGCATTGACCTTCGGAGGTGAGTGTTAGTTTTTTGAACTCGGCGCTTTGAAGGGACGATGTTTATCTGCAGGGGATGCCGGTGGCCTCTTCCTTCCTTTGTCGTCCGCCGACGCCGACGCAGCACCACTGGACGGATGAGATTTCCGATTAACGTTCCACCACATTCGCCTTCTCTCACGTTCTTCCCTCGGAAGATCCTCCTTTATATAAATTTTACTTTCAGTAATCTTATACCTGGCAGCGAGAATTTTCCTTTTTAACTGTAGGCTACTTAATTCGACGCAAAGTGGCCGTATTCTTTCAGCATTCATTCCGATCTTACCGATTCTGAACGTCTCCTCAATATCGTCAGCAGTTATTGACACATCCAGGCGCTTAGAAATCAGCGCAAGCAGCAGCTCTGCGTCACCAGAACCGTCATGTTCCTGCAGACCCAGGACAATCAAGTTTCTTTTCCGCACCTGCTTTTCGAGAGAAACAATCCGAGCTGATTGTTCGTCCAATCTGGTGTTTATCTGAGCGAAATCATGACGCATATTCGTCGCAACGTTTTGTAATTCACTTTCCAGCGTGTCAAGTTTATCCAGTTTCGACATTTTATGAAGGATTTGATCGAGTTTATCCTCAACGCTTATTGTTTTCGATGTCATCCTGTAGGAAATTGGCCGGAACTCAGAATACGACGATCGAGCGTGTTATCGTTATCGTGATAAGAGGAGGACAACGCCGGTAGTTCCAAACACACAGGCACCACGTAAAATACGCGATCTCTTTCGAAACTTTTGTAACCGAATTGCCACTGGGTGATGAGGTTTCGAAATTCACGAGAAATAGCCTTCGTAATACGCGATTAATTAATACTTTTCAGTAAAAGATACGCACCGTCAAAATCTAGATGTTTTCCTGATAAGAGCAGGACTACCAACCGGAAACACAATAATCAAAAACAATTTGTAGAAATATAATTTTTAATATAGATATCGAAAACAAAATGATCGGGCTAAGAAGCAAAATTCAACTTAAACATGTTCAGGGGAGACACGAATAAATCGAGAGGGATCTGACTGCAGCAAACAATTCAACTGTCTTGCAGAACGATGAATAGTTCGGTTTCTCAGATAATTGGTGGGACAGAATTTAAATTAAAAAAAAATACGATCAAATCTATGAAGAACCCGAATATTGAACGTTTTCACCGAAAGCCGTCGGTTGTCGTCAACACCAAACGGTTTTTCCTGCCCGGAAAATATGGCGCAATTTGCCAAAATTCCTCATCGGTTTTCGTTAGTGCGCAAGCTTTTGGTATTCTTCAGAGCCTGGAACGATTTTTCACGCCATCGCCCGCGCGAAACCGGAGGGAAACCGGATGACTCGTCGAATGTCGGGATGTGATATCACGTTCGTGCTGTTGACATTTTGTCATACCGTGGAAAACGAGGGGAACTACTGGCTTCGAATAGATTCCGATTTCCTTGCGGATCGCTAGAGCGAATACCTGCTTTCGTCGTGGGGTATTTCACGGAGGGCGCCGTTCACGTCATTACCATGTACGTTGGAACCTGCTACTGTCACCGTGTGTGTCGTGTTGGTGTCTCGTTGTCGGTTCACACGCTCGCCCGAGCAGGTGATTCGTATTGCGAGATGTGCGAATCGCGAATGAGCGACTAATATCGCATTGCATTTGTTCTTGGTGCTGCTTTTATTTCCGGGTGAATGACCTGGGCCCTCGGTAAGCAGGAGCACTATACTTGTATTCTAAAATGATTATTTCGGCAAGTAAAAAACCTCGATATTATTTGGATGTTGTTAAAATTAATAAATTATATAAGCAAATGATAAGGTCCGGTGATATTTTCCGAAATGCCTTCGCTCAGGAGAAAATTAAATAAATAAAATATTGCCTCTCATAATGTGGAACAACATGGAAAAAAAAAATTTTTACCCGAATTATTTCTTCAGGCCACAAAAATACGGTAGTTCTTTGCGAGAACCTTACTTTGTAAAATCATACTAATGGTTATCGTCGTTTTAACTGACAACCACGATTATATCATTTTTAAAACCTAAAGAACTCGATTCGGGCAAATAAATATTTTTCCCCAGCGCATATACCTTATTTTCAACCAGTGTCGGTAGCATATCAAATTTTGAAATCAGGAAATTTTTTCCAGACCGGTTAATTAAGAAATTTGTATGATCTTTGGTGATCGGATTATTGAATAAGCCCAAATACAATATCGCTGTAAATCATTAGTTCCACTGCGGTCAGAGCGCGTTGTTTTCATCCGGCTCCGACAATGGCTGATTATTCTAGGGACCAATACTGTTCTGTCCTCTCTCAGTTTGATTTGTTGTTAATAAACGGAAGATGCGAAAGAGTTGAGCGGTTTGGTCCCGATTCGCGCTCACCAATGGGAAATTCGTCGCGGAAACGGGCAAAATGAAAACCGCCCAGTGAAAGATAAATAGGCGAAAACGTATGACCGGATGGACGGTCTCATTGTACTGTGCACGAAGGCCGGTACGACCGCTAGCAAAACGTGCGTTGTCGTGTTGGGAACCGCAGGATCGTATGGTGGATTTTGAAATGGGGGATACGATGGCGTTTGGCCTCATGTCAATAGAAAGGAAGGCCCTCGTTCTGGCTCCGTGTCAGCTGAACCCTGTAATTAGGTTCAACTCACATGCAAGCTCGTACGTTACCGATCTGTCGCTTCGGCAGTAGAAAGGAAAGTAGTGCGAGAAATTACATGCGCGATGTATTGAAAGCAGGAACGTGAATACCTACCGCTTTTCCAACCGCATCTCCCGCTAGAAAACCGCTCGATCAAAGAGTTAGTCAGTTTTGCCCGACGTCGATTTACACGTACATGTGCCCATTGTGCAACCATTGTCATGGGTTTAGTGCTGAGATTGGCAGGGAATGAAAACCGACGAAGAGTACTGATAATATAAATTTGGGTTTTTATAGCGCTCGCGGAGGACGAGTGAAATTTGTTCGTCGTGTTCGTTTATTTTCTCCGATGCTGGGAATAATTCAAATGACGATGAACTTGAGCAATTTTAGAAGTAATTCGTCCGTAGGATAATCCGGCTCTTTTTACCACCAGAATACGCATTGTGGCAACAACGGGATCAACATGAAGGTGAGAAGGGTGCGTCAACGGTCCGGCACAAAGGTGCACGCTAAATCGCATTATTTCGCTCCAACGCCTATTGCCCCGAACCTGATCCTCGCCATAGGGCATTGTTGCTGCCCTTCTGTTCCTGACAGTAATCTCATTCGAGATCTGTTCATGATTCTGCCAGACAGGATTGAAGCAGTTGTCAGTGAGATGAGATGGAACTTTCTGTATAAAATCGCCTTTCGTATAGTTTTCCCTGATTATAGTTTGCCAGCGTATAGTATTACCTACATTTATAGTTTGCAATTTTCCCATGTTTTGTAAAAAATTGGGTTTTTATCTTCTGCATTTTTCAGCCGTCACATCAACTTTTCCAACAATTAAAACTGCAGCGCTACATAACTTCAACAAAAATTAGTCAATTCAAAAATGTAACTATAGAAAAAGATAGATGTTCGAATTCTCATTTTCCCCTTGAGTAATAGTATCCATTTTCAACCGTTTAGACGATATTCAACAATATTTTCTAAGCATACACGAAAAAACGTCACTTAAAACTTTGAGCAATTTTTTCATTCATTTGGGGTTACAGAAACGAAGAATCTCACGTTTTTTTTTTTTTTTCAATATACACAGCATCAACTGTCATTACATAAAATTTGAACAACATAAAAATTATACAGTTATTTAAAAAAAAAAAAAAAGTTTTTCGACTAATTCGAAAACTAGTATTTCAGGAAATTTAACGCAGAATCCGAATTTGTAATCAAAGCAATAGAAATTCGTCGATAACTATAAGTTTTCTCACTATTCACTTTTTGCTTTTTGAACGTGGAATATAAATTGAAAATTTTAACGGGACCGATCTTTTGCGTTTTGATACAGGCTTCTAAAAAGAAAAAAGAAGCGGAAATTGAATTTTAAAGGAAATAGGAAAAATTGTTTCTATTATACTTGTATAAATACCTATACGGAATAAATTTCATTTTCATTTCATTTTCCTGCTAGGGCGAATCACTTCAGCTGAATCTAAATTCGACCGTCAATGAAATTCATAGAGTACTTGTTTACGTGATTCGCAATCAAAACCGACGCCGTTCTGAGCGCATTAAAACAAATCGAAAGGAAAAGAGAAATCAAGCTCGCATAAAGTGAAACGCTCATTTTCCGCATCGACCCTTTTCAAAAGGCGGCGTTGGTTTTTATTAAAATAATACCTCTATGTTTAATATTACGCAGGATGGAAATAACGACGAAAGAACCGGATTGTTTTCCCTACTTCGCAAACAATTCTTTGCACCTTCCCTTTCGGAAAGGGCCTCCAAATAAGTGTGTATTAACGCGGGGAAATCTGTTTGCAATCAAAACGCAACGACTTTTTCAAACCGGGACTTTTATTAACTCCGGTTTCCTCAGTGAAAACAAACGATGAAAGCACTCAGGAACAGGTGTTGTTAAGAAGCGTGGAAAGTAAATTTGAAAGCTGCTCCGAATCTAATTTCAAAATCCGACCGAGGGAAGTTCGAATAGGCCTCGTATCCGAGCGATTAACGGCAACAAAATGCGTTCACGTTGAAACATTATGAATGATCGACTTTTGCACTTCTTCCATTTCTTAAGCCCCGTCATGTCGAAGGAATGGTAGAAAAATGAACTTTGCCCAAACTCCGTGCATATCCCTGGATCGAGGCGCAAATGAGGTTGATTCACGAGGCCTCTCGTTCGCGATTGATAGCAAATAGAGCGGTGAAAAATGATAACCTTAAGGCTAAGGTGATTGGGCTGTTATTCGATGCGCGATTTAATCAAGGTCCGCGATTTTTTCCGGTCGAACCTTTTCAACGTGACCGAAAGTCGGTAATTAATTAGGTCGATCAATCGAGGTCACGCGTTCGCTTGCGGATGAGAAGATAGAACGTGATTGAGCACAATTACGAAACGGCGCCGGTAATTTTAAAAAAGATCACCAACGAAATCACGTAAGGACAATTTTTAGGATTCATTTCAATTAATTGAATACGCTAATTTAATTTAATTTTAATACGTTAATTTACTAATTAATTTAAAAATAAGAAAACTTAAAATTGTCAAAATAAGAAGATTTTATAGTTGGGAAATATTTAAATTGTTCTAAATTTACGTTAACTTTTACCATTAATAATTTATTTAATGTATCTTATATTGGATAAAATTACCCAGATTCGCGCTTATCGATAGGTAGAATTTACATGAATATATTATGGTAAAAAAATTTTCAGGACGCATTTTATCATTTTAAACAAACGCACATTTGGCGTCTTTTCTTCCATAGAATACGAAGACGGTATTATTAATTTCAAGAACTATTTCAAGCTCGAATTAACCGCGAATAAAAATATATTCCCTCTCCGGTGATAAATAGCGGTTCTTAGCAGAAGAGCTTTCGTCGCGAAAAAGCACCCAACCCAATTCTTCTTTCCTGTTCTTACCTTAGAAACATATCGTGACTCATCCAGGGATGCTGCGGCGAATAAATCGTCTCGAGTGGGAATAAATCTTTTCTAGAGCACCGCAGTTCACTTACCTGGAACAAACAACATAATTCGAGTGAACTTAGTGTTGAGTGCACTTCTGGTGCAACGTGGGGAAGAAAATTGATGTTTCGGTCAAAGCGAGAGCGTGTAGACTTTCGGGGGAATATGATACATGGGTGGGCGAAAAACCATTATCTTGCGCAAGGGAAGTCCTGTATAGAAGTCACTCCCCTTTTCTCTAGAATTACTTTTATCAGAGCTAGATATGGTCCGCGTGCACAGGGAAACACGTAGAGTGCAGCCGTAGGGCAACTTCTTCCGCGTGGAGACCGACGTCGGAGGTAGTTTATGGCAGGAAAGGCCTTGGAATTGCCGGCAGATCGTACGACGTTGGGGAGGGAAAAGTAACGTTTTCTTCAATCAGAGCAACAACTCAGAGACGAGTTAACCAGTCGGTGATATATCTCGGCGAGATGAGATAAGGTTAACAAGCTGACCGTGGCTATCTTATCTGAGGAATACGATTGGCCCTGTCGTATCAAGAATCGAGGTCGGGGAAGCTACCGTGGGGACAAGTTTACGATTGAAGCGCTCAATTTACTTCTGCGGAGTCTTCCGCCGAGAGTAATCTATTTCAAGAGACGGGTCAAAGTTTTTCGAAATCGGTAGCAAAACATGACCGAGACGGATGTATCGGCAGTTGTAACTTTACTCATTTAAGGATTCGAATCAGGAATATGAAGTTATACATGAAAATTGAACCCGAACGAGAATTACGAATTAAATGATTTACGAAATAGAAAAGTAAATTGAGGTTCACCTTCCCAGGAAATCAACGAACCTTCCAGGGATTTGTGAGCATGATTTCCGTTGAATTTCTCCTACTTTGCAACAAATGAACGTTGAAATTCTCGTTTTATTTATTTCATTTTATTAAATCATTAAATTTTTATTTTATTTATTTCATTTTATTGAATCATTAAATTTTTATTTTATTTCTTTCATTTGAATAAATCATTTAATGTTCATTTTATTTATTTCATTTTATTAAAACATTAAATGTTTATTTTATTTATTTCATTTTATTGAATCTATAAATTTTCATTTTATTTATATATCCTATCATCACACATAGATTTGCCTAAAAACGAAGTAATAGCTACTTGAAATGACCCAGCAACGTATAATGATTTATAGCGTTAGTATAAAAACATCGAATAAATTGAATTCAGCTGTTTTTCGACATAAATAATTTTTTTCGGCGCAACGTGCTCATGGGATAATAAATTCATTCAGCAAAAAATAATTTCGGGTTTTCAAGGTTCCACAAAAACCAACAATCTATCGTTTGAAGGACGTAAATAAAATCGCTCATGAATACTCAATCTCTTATGTAGAGGGCAATCGAGCGGATTCATTGAATTTTAAAAGGCCGTTAAGGGCGGGAAGGGTTTAGGTGATCCCGTTTGAAACTCGAAAACGCCAAACGAATCGAGCAACGTGTTCTACAAAACAAGCGGTTTCGGAACGCCACGGCACTTTTATTCGGAATGATCCTCTTTGTCCGGCCTTCCCTGGTAGCCATCAGGTTTCAAACCGAATAACATGACCCTGTTTCTCCCTCGAAGTTCCAATCAGCCCCGTCCTCTTAGTCTCATTTATTTTCACAATGTCATTAAACCTGCGGTCCGGTTTAAATTAAGCATTCCGTAAAACACGGTTTCCAGCGTCAGACTCATCGTTTTGCCGAGATTTATAGCGGATAATTAGAGAGCCGCCACCTCGCCGTCCTCGACAACTCGCGGTTTCTATCGTCATAGGGGGAAATGAGGTTTTTTCAACCCTCGTTGTTCGCCTTTTTTCGTCCCTCATCTCACTCAAAATAGCGAGTATTGCGTTTTTGTACAGTTGCCCACAGATGATTGCGTTTGTTCTGTCGGCGCTGCTGGCCGTCGTTATTACGGTGACAATATGCGGATAAATTTTACTCAGCCACCCCAATTACACCTGTTGGCTGAAAGGAAATTCAACCCTCAAACCAGTAGGTATCTAACTTTTTTTTTTTACCAGCGCATTTTAAAACGTTAAGTACAAAAATTACAGAAAATTACGAAAACTGGAGTGAAACACACACAAACAGACTGAAAAAATTATCGAAACGAGAGAATAATAATAAAAACTCATAAGAAGAAGAAAAAGAATTGATTAATAAAAACAATGTGCAAACAGAAGAAAATAATTGTCGCTCTCTAAATGCGAATAAGAGGAATCCAGCCATAGCCATAAGCCTTTTTTGGTGGACTGAATCAATTATTCAGAACAAGAATCGCACATGAAAAAATATATGTAAAAAAAAAATAAAATAAAATTTTATTTAAAAAAAATCACAATGGAATAAAATAGGTAAACAGATGAATAAATTAAATTAAAAAATTGCAGCCTATGATTTCAAAGTGGCCCTAAAATATTTGCTTCATTTCATCGATTTAAAAAGATGAGATCATCGACCGCTGAAATAATCAAATTTAAACGGACAGCTCTGCTTATTAATAACTCGGAGTGCGCCGAAAATTCAGGAATTCGTAACGTTTCGATTCGAATCTACGTCGCGCAGAAGTGTCAGCGGATTTAGTGCGGTTTTCAAATCTGATCAACATCATTTCTTTGCGCGCTTTACGAAACATTTGTACACAATGCAACCGACATGAAAAGGAAGGTCGCAAATAAAACCGCTAATCCACATTTCGTACAGAGCAGCGTTTTTCCATCTCGCTTGACGTTTTTCCGCATTTTTTACTGCCCGAGGATCGCAGAAAAACGCCCGGTCCCCGCGCCAATAGAAATAAAAACGGCTAGCAAAGAACCCGACCTGTCTCGGCCTCAGGAAACGGAGGAAATCGTAACGTAGCGAAGTTTACGTCTTTTGGCCACCGAACCGGCAAAGTCTAAAAGCGCGGGTGTTGCGGGTAATTAGACTGAGAGTTCCCTGGAGGTTGGTGAAAATGTGTAGGGTCGAGGGAATATGCGAAAAGGTTTTAAATCTAAAGGTGTAACAGAGCGGTCTGAAAGCGCTTTCTTAACCGTTATTTCCTCCCAAGTCAGAAATCTCTTTGTAGCGTTCGTATAGCGAACTAGGAGGGCGAGGAGGAAAAATATTAAATCCTTTCTGCCTCCCGTAATTCCGCCGGTTTTATGCGACAACCTAGACCTCTTAACATGTGACACAGCTTTGCTACTATTCCTGTAAGTGGATCGGAGTCCCTTCTTTCTCGCAACTTTCAAGCCAATTCGTTTCAACAGCCGTTTATCATACTCGCCGGACTCAGGAACGGTTTGTACGGCCATCAAAGCGATTCAACGCGCAGAGGTTTCCACTTGGACGTCCAGAGTTGCAGGCTTGTCAACTTCTATAAATAAATAATGTTTCCCTTTCCGACCATTACACCACTCGGCAGTGTCGAATGTAGGTCAATCGGATCGAAGTTAGAGAATTGAATAGAAAATAATCGTCGCAAATTACCGCACTCGAGTTCTCTTTATCATAATTAATAGTATTGAATCTCAATACTCAATTAGTACTGCAACCGGCTGAAATACAATCCAATATTATACTACCCATAACTACCCATTACATCCACTAAACTATCCACTTACTATCCATTATATGATATAATTTGTAATTGGGCTTGTCCCGTACATGTTAATAAATAAATAAATATTGCGGAATGCCCGCTATTTTTCTAGCGGAGATTACTCGTCGGAAATCCGGAACCAAGCAGGTGTCCTTTTCTAAAAATGCCGATAATATCGAGGGTTTCTTTTCCCGTTTAATAACGAAAGGTCATTAGAAACGTTAGTATTTCATGTGGGCTACCGGCAAAAAAGGAATCGCCTAAGAACGTTGGATATTACTTTTTTCCTACCCGTATCGCTTTTTCCTGCGCCGCTCTAACGGCTTGTTATCAATTTACGGATGAAAATCTCCGATTTGGGATTAAAATCCACCGGGATATAAAGGGAACCCGGAAGGGTTTTTTTCTCTTCGGCTCTCTTCATTATATCGGGTTAGGGTAATAAGGAATCAATTGAAAGCAATTGCCGCTTGTTATTGGTGGACCTTCAGGATTAACTTTATCGTAATACCATCTGCTCCGTACAACTTCCCCTTTGCCATCTCTTCAATAACGGGCCTTTAAAAATTCCTTCTTTCTTCAGCCCTTACGTTATTGCGATGGTTCTATTAACTACGTACACTTTCAAACGGAGGTCATTCCAATAAAGATTGTTACAAATTTTTTTTTCCCAATGGCATGCGATGGAATTTAAAGGAGATTGTATTTTAATAGGGATCCGTTAAAATTCGTAGTGTGGACGAATAATTTATTTTTCCCAGCTTCGTAAAAGTTCCAACTTTTCACAATTCATCAGCAAACCTCGTAAATGAGAAAATCGCTCATTTATTTTCAGCAAAAATGCATATTATTTTGCAGTATTACATCAAATATACCAAATTTATTTTCAGCAAAAATGCATTTTATTTTGCAGTATTACATCAAATATACCTAATTTATTTTCAGCAAAAATTCATTTTATTTTGAAATATTAGATAAATTAATCCAATTGGTTTATCAGTCACCCTGGCGGTTGAAAGGACTGCCTAAAACAGGCAGGCACTTAGCCTCGGTTCCGGTTCGGAACCTGACCAGTTGTCACGCCCCGGACTGTACTTCAAAGCGGAAATAGGAAATAGAGCTAAGGGCAGACCTCAAGGGCCTTCCTTCCTGTTGGAGATGGAAACACCATGAATCGCAGGAGAGCTATCAATTACGATTGCTAGGGGATATTGTTCCTCGAAAATAATATAGATTGAATAGAATCTCCAATTTTATAAAATTGGGACAAATATGGCGTGAAAATCGAAAAATGCGAAAATTTGATCTTTTTTCATCTACTTTTTAATCAGCTATTTGGATTCCCCGTGTAATATTTAAGACATCTTTGGTGAGGGGTCTCTGAGATACAGAAAAACGTTTCTGATAAACGCTTGAGACGTCTCTGAAACATTGCTAGTGAGAAGTCTCAAGTACATCTCCAATGAGAAATCTCTGTGACATCTCCAAAAAGACGCTCCTACGGTATTTCGAATGAGAAGCCCTTAAGACATTCCCAATGGGACATCTCTGGAACATCTCCAGTGATTTTTCTCCAATAAGACGTCTCCAAAACATTTTCAGTACGTCGTCTCCGAGATATGTATAGCGAAAAGTCTCTGGACATTCTGTAGACAAAGCTCGTCTTTCGAATATTGTAGGAATTATATCAAATTATCTCACTAGAAACTTCACATAAGCAACCTTCTGTCACGAATAGTAGGTAAATTAAGATCGAAAGAGGAAATTTAAGGGTTGAAAGTGGGTGGATAATTTAAACGCAATCCCGAGGTCGAAGGAGGAGTTGAACGTAAATCACGAGCTTCTGCAAGCTTTAATAGCGTGTTACACTGTTACCTTTAGAGGCCCCATAAATCCAAAGCTGCTATACGAAAACCCGAAACCCGTCTATTTACACTGTGCTCCGGTGAATGACGATGTAATTGGGGGCCATGCAGATATTTATTGGCGGCATTCATTTCCCCTCCAGCATTCCCTTTCGCATCACCTATACGTCAACGTGTTATCTATAGTTAAAAGACGCCACTGATGGCGATGGGAAGCGCTTAAATTTAATCCCACTTTTACAGTTTAATTGGTACCAAGTGAATTCCAGAGAGGCTATCAATCTTAATAGCTTTGAAGAGTAAACAATAATTTTTTAATGTCTGGGGGTTGTGAGGGGGAGAAAAACCGGGCGGCTCATTTTCCGATGCCCGAATGGGCGAAAGTGCTCGGCCCGCCGATAAAGAATCGGAGAATGAGTCGCCTGGTTTTTCTCCCCCTTGCAACGCCCGGACATCAAGAAATGCGACGAGAAGGAAAAGAATAATTTTTTATTTCAGAACTTTGCAAAGTAGCAGATGATAATTGAACGTATCGGAAATTTTTGAGCGATGTGCTAATCAAAAATTGAAGCGAATACCCAGCAGTATTTTTCCGAAATATCACCGGTTTCATATAGACCAGATAACTTCAATTCTGCATCGAAACATTCTTACAAAAATGCCTACTGTTTCGGGTTTGATGCGAACCGATAGAACGAAATAATGAGAGCCGAAAACCGAATGCTCGATAAGAGCCGATTTGTTGAAACTTGATGTCGTCCGCCTCGAGCTCCCGAACTAAAACTACGATGGGAAACATTTTTTCGAAACGCTTTCAAATTTGTTTTCAAGCCGTCTGAATAGATACGATGTAAACTGCGGACGAAATCAATATTGGCAAGCAATCGAACAACTGAACCAAAAACAGTAATTTATACAACTGAGGATCGTCCGAGATCGGATTGCAAAGGGCGAGCATCGTCGATCTAGGATCGAGCGAGATTTTTTCGTTTTCATGCAAGCGCAGATTGACGGAATGGCTTTAACGAGAGCTTTTTTTAGAGTTGGATTTTTTCAACGTAACCCGGCTACACTTTTGTTCTACAGGCCGACACAGAGCGTGAAACAAATCATTGTTCACCCTTGCCAAATGAAGGGACTGCGGTGGGTGGGCCAAGCTTCAGAAAAGCGCAGGGAAAAAAGCCGAATGAGTGCGGGAAGTTGCACCCACTAATTCAAAACTCAAATGGGCGGATCGGAAGTCGAGAGGGAGCTGTGGTGTCCTGATGGTCAAGGGGTCGTTGGGAAAAAATCTGATGGTATTTACCTCCGGCGGTCAGTGATGACCCCTTTCACAGACGGAGTGTACGTGACGACAAAAAGTTTGAAGAACCTGTGTAAATAGAAACGGATGACTGACGAGCTCCAACTTGTTTTCAAAAAGGTTCTACGCGGTTCTGAGGTTAGACGTATATTTAATTCGAAATTTCCAAGACATGTGTGTTAGAGGGAAAAACGCTGCAAATGATTGCACAATGGTTTATTATTCCTTCGCTTTGAGAATGATTTGAGAAGACCATCCATTTGTGATAGTAGTTATTGATTAAAAATCTATAGAAATTGATACAAAATACAACTTGTTCTGAAAAACGTTGGAAAACACGAATTTTCTCCCCCTCTAAACCCCCAAAATACCCTTAAATTGAAGTAGCGATTTGGCTAAAGAATTCAGCCATTGTCTGGCCAAGATTGATTTTTGGTGTGAATTTCAAGAATTTCGCTTTTATAGTTTCGTCAGAAAAGTGTTGACAGCAGACGGCGGACGGACAGATTTTTTTTTATTGGATAATCGGATTCTACATGCCTTGAAAACAACAAATTTTGAGGGGGTTTGAAAGTTTTTAACTTGGACGATTACATTGGTTTATTATTGAATAATCAACCAAAATGAACAACAATAATAATAAAATAGGAAAAAATTCCTGTGGGAGTTTATCTCAATCATGTTTTGTATGTCGGCAGTGAAATCTTGTACAACGTGTAGCAGAAACATATTTTATTTTGTCAGCTTTGGTACTTAGTATTCGCATACAGAAAATAAAATGATGTGATTTAATATAAATAACCTAGTGACTGAGCCGACTTGGCTGTGGACCCTATGGCTCCACGTAAGTAGCTTGAGAATTCTAAAAAGTTTTATGATTGTTCTGTGCCTCCATGATAATGAATATTAAATGATATATTATAATTAGGTCGCCCTGAGGATGCCCGAATGGGTGAAAGTGCTCGGCCAGCTAATAAAGAATTGAGGAATGAGTCGCCTGGTTTTTCTCCACCTCACAACCCCCTGAAAATAAAATGACTTTAATTTAGAAACCGCAGAGTGGACTGCACAACGATCAAACCCGCCGTAGTGCAATAAACGAGTCGGAATAATCTCAGAAATGAGCCGGACCGATTTCGCTCGAGACTCTTCATCCAAGACGAGTTCGATGGGGAAAGTTTTATTTCAAAACAATCAAACAGAAGCCGAACGTTTCCCCGGCATACATGATATTTATCGTCCAATATAGTTCACGTTCGTGCGGAGAACGACGCACGGCAGCTTGTGCTCGCATTCATATAAGTGGAAAGAAAGGTAGGAAAACCACGATTGGATGGTCTCCTGGTCAGTGCTTTGCCCATAAAAGCGAAAGTCCACCAAGGACTATCCTTTCTTCGGGTTGAAAGGGAACCTAGTAATAAAGGTCCTCGACTCGAAGCTTGCGCGACACATGTGGAAGCGACATCATCCCTATTCCAAGGGTGTTTCTAATAAAAGTACGAACTGGCCACCTTAGTAGCTTCAGGGTCTTTGCAATACCTTGGGTCACATCTGCCGTCGGACGCTTCAACTGTCTCTTCTTCTTCACTTTTACCTTCGCCAAGAACCCGGAAATAAACGTGGGGTTGAATTTCGGTTTATTGAACGGCCGAACGCGGTGATTTTACTGCCTTTTTCCCGAAGAGATATCAGATTGTACTGCAAGGTAACAGGTAATGATTTTCCAAGGTCAAGAGTACACGGAAAGCAATTTTTCAATACTTGGCGTTCCTGCGTCGCCTCGAAGATGCCCCAAGAGGTGAAAGCCCCTTGAAACCACGACAATAAATGTATGGTCTAATCTTTTCACATTATTTACATTCAAAAGGTAAAGATGAGCAACGAAATAAAATCGCCATAGTTAAAAACTTTAAGAAGAATGAGAGTAGAAATTTCAAAAGAACCAAGTCGACCGTAACGTGGGTCACGGCGATCGAGTAACAAAGGAACAAGTTAAAAGAGGGGAATTGAAGGAATTGGAACCTGTAAAAGATCAGGAAGTATGCGAACTCTTCACTGGCAGAAGGCAATTAGAATCGTATACGAGCGAAGGAATCCAATATCAGGAATCGGATTTCGACGTCACCTTTTGGGGATACTGTCAGCTAATGTAAATCAGGCCGACCGTGAAAATCCCCTTTCCTCAAAGCTTTTCTCACGTGTCTGCATCGTTCTAAATCAAAAAGGTGCCTTCACAACCTTAAAAAGGTTTCATTTAAAACCGAATTCTCGCTCTTCCGTCGAGGACACCTCTTTCGCTCCTTTTTGCACCGCAAGAAAGTGAAACGACGGCTTTTTGTGCGAGGCGTAAAAAAAAGAAAGAACCGAGGACGGTCGGAAGTAAAGGAATTCTCAATATCCCTTGAGAAGAAAAGACGATTACACGGATACCGAACGGGAATTCACAAATTTAAATATTGTCAGCATCGAAAATCGAGGGACGACCGTCGATGTGTCGCCGTACGAACGCACACTTAAACAGGCGGTCTTTTTCGCCGCTTTTATTGAACCCGTTTCTACTCGTGACAATTTATCGCAAGAGAGGAAAATAGGATGGAAAATGGGAAGGGGATGATAAGTGAAAGAGCCATTGCACGGCGTTAAATGCACGGCCAAAAAGTCTTTATTGCAATTCACGCGTTATTTATCGTCCACGTTGTTATACCTCACTTCCAGTTTCCCCGGTCGGTTTACTGGCGTTACTCCGTTTCATTTCGTGCGCGTCTTTATGAAAATTTCATGGCCAGCGTGCGTGTGTGGGCGTGGACACGGGAATGAATTTTCGAGAGCCATCTTTCGGCCATCAGAACTCGAGCCGGGGACAAATCGCTTTAGGGAATAAAACGACGAACACAGCGGGGAGGGTATTTCATAGCTTGCGAGGCATTACTTACCGAGAGAAGTAGCAGAGAACGCTCTTTTATTTTATAAGCATCCGCGGTGAATCGATTAGTTCGGAAGGCGAAGAGATTGCACTGTAATCTTACATCCAAGACTCTGCTCTATCTACTCACTCCATATTAAAAAAGTATAAATACCTAGAATATCTATAAAATATTCATCAATATATAATAATAATTATAGCGTAATATATATGATAATATGATGATGATATGAATATGATAATACGATACCTAATAGACAATAATATGATGATACAATATAAATAAATAATATGCTATATAAAAGTATAAAATATATTTGAATAAATTAATGACAATAAATTTAGTATCTACATTTCAAATGATAGTAAGTAAATATATCTGGCTTTATCTTGCAATCATATTTGACTTATATAATCGTACTATTTTACAACCTTTCATTGACAACGTTCAATTTGTCACAACCTTCAGTATATCATTGCGCGCTTACGAGCCTATATTCGGGGAGGGGTAATTTTATTTATTAAGCAACGAGGCATTAGTTCTTCCTGTTCTCCCTCGGTTTCAATATCATAAATTACGACACTTCCAACAATTTCTGAACTCATCTGCGCGCGGACATTAATTTTGATTTGGCTAAGATAACTACGACCGTTTCTTGCCCCAGTGATCTCGCCAAAAAAAACCGAACCTCCTGAACAGCCAGTAGGAGAACACAAAAAGCAACAGACTGTGATAAAACTTGGAAAGCCGTAAATCTATCTTAAGAAGCTACCATCGGTGAGAAGGGAAAACGCAGGGAAAAAACGGATTACGAAAAAAGGAATAGATTAAGATGAAAGGATGGGAGAAACAAAAGAACTTCACTCTGGGACGAGTTAGTTAACCCGTTTGAGAGAACTTTCAAACTTCTCCGGAGGGCAGTTTGATAACTTTTTTTTTAAATCGCCAACACTGCGGAAAATAGACAAGAGGATTATTACACGTAATAAATTTCGGACAGAAGTAGGCATTTTGAAGGACAAAATAATACAGCAATACAAATCAATAGTGCTGTAAAATTATTTGATAATTACTAATAAATTTTATTATTTCATTGGTGCAGTATAAGACAAATTATGGACCACTTTCGCTCATTCAGGCGTCCTCAAGGAATTTCAGAACCAAAATTATCGTGTTTTTTTTTTTTTGGCTTTTTTTTCGCGGTCTGTAGGAAATTATATTGGTTCTACGATCCCATTTGGATGCCCAAAAAGGTGAAAGTTCTCGGCTAGCTACCTAACTCGACAAATATTACGAAAATTATCCTGCTCGGGAAAAATTCCATCGCCGCGCGAAAATCGTGTAAATTTTCGGAAAAAATTTCGACTCTAAGCGGAGAAAAGCAAGCTCGATTTCGCCCACTTTATATTCATACAGCTTCTTCGAACATCTGTTCTTGCAAGTAAGTAGTAGAATGTTGAAGTTTTAACTCAAAAAGTATAAAGATTGCGGTTAACCCGTCCCGTGTCGCGTAGGTTGGGTTGTTAAAAGGTCAACAATGAATCGTAACGATTTATTTCCGCGCCACCTCTCGCATATTCATCTTTACCGTTTGGCAAAGTTTTCAGGATAAGCAGACAGTTTGTATTCAAGCGCGGACGGCTTTATCCCGAGAGCCCAAAGTTAAACTGGGATCACCTCGCAGGACGTAGGAGCCCTTGTCCCGGCCAGATTAACTTTTGCTTCCAAGTTAAGCTGGATCTTTTTACTTTTAAAATAGGATTTCCACCGACGTGTTTCTATCGTCTTCGGGATACATGTTTTCGCATTCATAACTAACTCTTTACGAACTTCCTTTTTTTAAGTTGACGGGCTCACCTAAAAACTCCCTTGCGCCCGCAAATAAGCTCGTGATCCGACTAAGGAGCGAGATTATCCAATTTCTGGCAGTAAATCATGTATGTATGCAAACAAGCGGTAAATTGCGTTTTTTTTAACCTTCTGTGTACTGAGAAGTACATTACTTTCAAGGACTCTCAAAAAGAATTTCATCTGTTTTATCAAACAATTTCAATGCTTGGGCTAAAAAGGGTTGGGTGAGTGACTTTCTCCTTATTTTCTAGTCAACACGTCAAGAACGTTGTGGTTAAAAAAAAAGTTTAAACTCTAGGTTCCAAGACGAGGATGCCCTAAGGAGCGAAAGTGATCGGTCAATGAGGATGCCCTAAGGAGCGAAAGTGCTCGATCAACGAGGATCCCCTAAGGAGCGAAAGTGCTCGGTCATCTAATAATGTTCAGAATAATTAGGTATGTTTTCTATAACCTGGACTCTACGTTTCTACTGGCTACGCAAACATCGGTCGGATTTCATGAAGTTGAAAGACCAGAAACGATAGTTTCAAACCCGCTATAAATTCATCTTTTCAGCGGCGAATTCTGCTTTCATTGAGATCCGCTCGGGCGATATTCACGCTGATTATCCAAGTGTTGGTTATGAAGACCACCGTAAAACGAGCACGGCACAGTAAAAATAGAATATTAGAACGGGGACAGTAGCAAGTTTTCAACAACGCCGATTTTCTAAACGCATTAGCATTTTATTACGCCACATTCTGAGACGAAAACCCGGAGTGACTTAGTAACAAGGGTGAGTAAGTGTTGCCAAGAGTTGGAACATAAAATAAAAGTCTTAACGATGATATAATCGGGATTATTAGTCCACGGGTTCTATTAATGTGAAAAATTTACATACATCGCCGACGATCTGAACACGGAAGATGTGCAAGAAAAGTCGTAACTGGGAGAATTAAATTTGTTCCGCAGTGTTTTACGGCTTGTAAAACCCGCGACGATCAAAGTCTCCCTGCCCCCTAAAACGCCGAATGTGTCGCAGAGAGAAAGCATTTCGCCACACAATGTTGAGCATCGTGCGTGCAAATCAGATGAAAAGAAAATCCTTCAAAAATGCTCAAACTTGTAAAGCTCGAAGAGAATTTAACGCGGAATCCAAATTTCTATTAGGAGCTGAATAAATTATTATTTTTCAGAAGTACAGTAATTCAATAAAATTCGACAAAGACCTTCGTTTTTGAAAACTGGGGAGGGAGATTAACTGAGAATAAAGGAAACGTAATCAATTAGCTCGAATGCCCTTAAGAAAGGTTTTTTTGTCGCATTAATAATTTATGTTTTGAATAACATCTGTCGACCTGCAGACGTGCTTGATGAAGTGAAAGATAATCCAGAGACGAAAGTGCTACCGTCATAGACCAGGTTGACTAAACTAAGGTTAACTAGCCTTGACGAACTGACCGGCTCCTCGTTCCGTCCAATTGCCTTCTATTACCTCGAATCGAGGTGAGTTGTGAGTTATTCGAGTCGGAAAAAGGTGAGGAGATGAAGATCGGGACGATATCGTGTCCTGCCAATTATTCAGAGTCACACGAACGAAAATTTGTCCTACAGGACAGATGGGATAAATAGTAGAAAACCGATAAGTCAAAGCAGTTGAACGAATATAGTCGATTTCTTTTATAATCAAATTTATTCACGGATTTCTCATACTAACTGACGAGAGAGAAATATCTACGCGAAAAAATATGAATGCCTCATGATTTTGTTACCCATTTTAAACATTTGAAAAATCAAACTACGAAACATTTTGTAGAAATTCTTTCCAGTTCATTCATTTTGTTATAAACTTTCTCATCGTTTACTTGAAGTTCTTTTATCGCCCCAAAATTCCTCAAAATAATTCGCAATTCCGTCAGAGGAATATAAAATTATCAAGCGTTCCGTTTGTCGAATTTGTCGGGACAGCCGTACGTATATTTGGGTTATAGCCAGTAAAGTGGAAATTGTGTTTAGGAGCAAAGCCAGCCCGCATACGACCACGGGCCGCCAATTGTACGCGATTAACCGCAATTAAGTGGAAGGCGCTGGATCGGAGGATACGTGGACTGCCGGTGAGTCACAGCCCTCGCTCATTACTACCTTACAAACCACCTTGTTCGACTGATGAAAAGTGACGGGACAGTTGGTTCATTAGCCTTAAATATCTTCCAAAATAATAAAACTGCAGTGCATTGATTGGGAAAACTGGAGTTAGGAAGTTATTCGAAAAATATTTTCAGGTACCAACACGAAATCAGAAAATCGTACTACAACTATCCAAAATTCCAACAAAAAGACAAACAATCTGAAAAGTTCTATATATCTTTTGTCGATGCTGGAGGAGATTTCTTCAAGCCATTCTCGAGCTAGTTTCACCCGACAAATTCTAAAACGAGAATACTTTAACCGTACAATTGGAACAAGAGCTTACAAAACCTGAATTTCGGCACGGACATAAAGTATAATTATACTATTTTCCCTTCAATTTATTTGTTAAGTAAAAATTGTTTGTCTATAAATTCAGCCAGAAAAAATCGAACAAAATCAGCTCTTATTTTTAATCGATAATTTTTTTCTAAGCATTCTATAGCTCAAATTCAGTTACTGATTATTATTCTAAAATGTCGTCAAAAATTGTACAATAATATCAGTGGGTACTATTTAAAACGGGAGCATCAAAATTAACGTAAACAGAAAAAATGAATAAATAAATAGATAACAAAAAGAAGTAAATAAAAAAATTATTAAAAAAATAGAAAAAAGGAGAAAAAAATAAAACAAGAAAAAATAAAGAGTTAAAAATGGCTCAATTTTGAATCCAATTTTAAATCCTCGTTAGTTCCAAGAAATATGAAACCAACATAGTAAAAAATAGGATTTTTCATATGAAAATAAAACCAACATGGAAAAATAGGATTTTTTCATAAATATGAAAATACAACCAACATGGAAAAATCGGATTTTTTTCATCATTATCACAGCTCTCGAAAGCAATTGGCTCGATTAACGAAAAATAATCTTTCACAACGTCTTCAAATATTTCTAGTCAAATTTTTCTTGTATACTCAATACAATATACGATAAATCCTCTCACTATGCGAACCTTTTTTTAAAATAAATTTTACCTTTAAAAGTTTTGCTGAAGAGAAATTTTTCTGGTTTCGTAAAACTTTCTAGTCAACTAAGTAGGTACCATTATTTTATTGAACTGAAAAATTTTTTATTACACCGTAATTTATTATGATGCAGTAATTCCCCGAAAAAATCGACTTTCCATGAACGTCCAATGCCGAAAAAAACGCAATCGATTCTCTATCGGTATACTCCAAGAAAACAATAAAACGAACGCCAACGATACGATTTGCGGCAAACTATAGTGGCAAACTGAATGGGCCCGAGACCTAGCGGAGGGTCGTGAAACTCGTGGTTGACTGAGGGATCACATTGGCCGCGTGGATGGCTCACCCTTCGTTCAGTTTCCTCAGATTCCGCTAGAGACTGTTAGTACCACCGAAATAGGCTCCATGGCGTCGAAAACTTAAATCAGCACGCGATCAGCCCAACAGCAAAGTTAGGTTTGACAAAAAAAAAAATCAATTGCACGGCTAAATTAGTATTTGAACGTTCAAGGGATCAAAATGTATTTTATGTCGTGGAGTCGACGTTACATTTTTGTTTGATGAGTCGAAGTCTCACACAGTACTTTTTCCCTTAATCAACATTTTTAGTAATTTCCTTTAAGCCTACCAGTTAAAAAACAGCCGATTAGAGCAGGCTCTGTCTGAAAACCAGTGGGTATTCGAACGAAAACACGAGCCAATTTTGTACCGTTCAAGTCCAACCGAGCGAAAAACGAGCTGTTTTTCATGAGCTCATTTTCATAGAAAAACTATTACGTAACGCGATTTGCTCATGAAATTATTTCCAACTGACCAAACGCAATCAAGTATAACATATTAAAAGTCCAATGCTACTGCCTAAAAATCGGATAGTTCGATTTACATATTTATTTGTCGTGACGTTGTCTAAATTTCGCCCGACTAACGTTTGAAGAATGCTCACCGCAAATTTTGCCAAATTCATCAGCAACACGGCCAACTT
This sequence comes from Tupiocoris notatus, assembly GCA_037159825.1. NCBI lineage: Eukaryota > Metazoa > Arthropoda > Insecta > Hemiptera > Miridae > Tupiocoris > Tupiocoris notatus. Next base: position 194,647 of record JASJUZ010000160.1, on the reverse strand, counting down.
GGTCGAGCCAAGAACATTCTAACTAATTTGAAAAATTATCCCCGCATCAGCATGAGAAAACGTCGTAAAATAGTTCAAGAAAAGAACTAGACAGGCGACAAATTGGACTGGCCAGGTGTGATTAGTATCATCTCGCTTCCCATTTTAATTCCCCGAGGTTTTCTTCTGACTCTAATAATAAACGAACCTTGTATCATTCGCGGTTGATATTTACCTGCGATTAGTCCCGACTAATAAAAGAAAACAACAGGTGAAGAAGGAAGTTTGTCGTAATTTTTGCGAAATTCGATCTACTCAAAAGCAAAGTCTAAGCAACGTTTTGATGTCTGCCGAAATGCTTTTGGAACCACGCCAAATCGATATAATGAGCGAGCGATCGAGGTTTATCGCTTCTTTTCAGTTTTCTTAGATTATACGAGCAATATTTGAAAATCAAAGCGATCCAGTCGCGCGAATTTCGCTCGAGTCGGACACAAAGCAAATGTATTTGGAATAAATCGAAATACAGTCACTAATTTATCTCCGACAATTATATAATCGCTAAATGAAAACTGTGAATGTAGCTCGTTGGATATTTTCCCTTCAATTCCCCTTGCTAATTTTCAATATTTTCTCAAACACAAGTCAAAAACGAATCTTTGTTTTCGCGATACTTTTTAAGTTTGATGAGATCCAGCTCAAATTAGGATTTGAAACTGAACTTGTGATTTTTATCATGGAGCATTAATAAATTACATCGTACGTACCAATAAGTAGTTGAGTTCCACTCACGAACTCACCTGCAACGAGAAAATTAAATTATTACATAAAATGCCTATCATTCCACTGGAAATATTTATAACATAGTCGCTAATGTAGAAAATTCTATCAATATCTACTTATTCTAACTGAAAAATAACAACATTCCAGCGAACAATATTCTTGGCAATTTTGATATTTTTACAGTCTCATTCGTTCTTTGGCGGCTTTATTCGAGCACTGAATTCACCTACCGAAATTTTCCCACCTCATTCGACTCAAGTTTAATTGAAGTTCGAGCGGAGTCGGTGAACGTCGAAGAAATTGAGTTGGCTGAAGGACGACACAATATGTTGCTCGAGTATGGCATGTATAATGGCAAAAATTAGAATAACCAATAAACTTTGAGCGAGGGAGGAATGAGGAGTGAAGGTTTATGAATATGCACGTCAAATGTTATACACCTTCAACCTCGTCCCACGGCTTGGACGAGACGAGCAACAGTGATAGAGAATTTAATTTGAATTTCGATCTAGGACGTCCATCTCCTTGAAGGGAAAGGCGCGAAGTAAAATAGTGGAACAAAGGCGAGGGAAATGGCGACTGAAGGCTAACGGTTGTTGAGAGGAATCGTTCAAAATATTTTGCACTCGTAAATATAGCGAGGAAATGTGCGGTGAATTTTTCATTAAACCAACGGAAAATTCGAAGATGCGATATTGCTTGATTTAGAGAAGACGATAAACGACAATGCATTTTATAAAAAATTCAATAATCGAAATCCGATAAAAATTCGCCGTGCGGCTAATGATAATAGAAATCACATCACCTGTCATTGTCCTTAATTTCACTGGTTTTCGAGCGAATTCGCGCACTAAGTGGAAATCACCGCAACCGAACACCGAACCGCTCGAATCGAATAGTAAAATTTATTCCAACTATAAGAATGAGAATGACCGACATCAGAAGTCAAACGGTGAGTGGCACTTCGCTTAGGGCAAGGTTATTTCCGATTGGTTAGCGCCGCCGCGGGGACAGGTGCCAACATTCGACGCGCGTTCATCCAATACTAATTAACCTTTTAGCGGGCGATTCGAGCTCGATGAAAGAACTTATATAGCGCGGAATCTCTTTCATGTGAGCGACAAGTTCAACTGTATTCATCCGGAGAAATAACAGGAGAATAAACGGGAGAAAGAAATGAAAGAGGAACGGGCGAATGGACAGTCGAAAGACCGTTACAGAAAATAGTTGAAAGAATGCGTGAAAGATAGCAGAAAACCAGGAGAATGAAAGGGTTAAATTATTGAAGAAGGAATGGCAGAAAGTTTAGGGAAACGATGGGTGAAATAACAGTAGGAATGCCTGAAGAAAGAACTGTATATCGAACAATAGAAAGATAGTTTGAGAGAACAGTTGAAAGAAATAGTGAAAGAACGATTGAAAGAAAGGATGAAGGAATTGGAGAAGAAATAACAGACATTTCAGGGAAAGAACTAATGAAATAACAGTAGAAAGGCCAAGTTTAAGGATTAGTTAGAGTCGTTATAAAGAACAGCTGAAAAAGAATATAAAATAATAACAGAATGACCAAGGGAAAGAAAAAGTAAAATTTTCAGAGAAGGAATGGCAGAAAATCCAGGAGAACAACGGGTGTAATATCAGTAGGAAAGCCAGAAGAAAGAACAGTATATCGAACAATAGAAAGATAGTTTGAGAAAACAGTTGAAAGAAAAATTAAAGGAAAGATTGAAAGGACAGGAGAAAAAGAAAGTAAGACATAATTGGAGAAACAGAAACTTCAGAAATTCGAGGGAAAGAACTGGTGAAATAACAGTAGAAAGGCCAGAAGAAAGAATTGGTTAAAGATCGTTAGAAAGAAGAGAAAAAGCATGTATAAAATTATAGCAGAATAACTAGGGGAAAGAAAAAGTAAAATCATTAGAGAAGGAATGACAAAAAAATCCAGGAAAACATTGGATGAAATAACAGCTGGAATGCCAGAAGAAAGAACTGTAGAATTAACAGGTGAAAGAACAGTTTAAAGGAAGGATGATAAAATTTGCGAAGGAATAGCAGAGTGTGCAGGGAAAGAACTGGTGGAATAACAGTAGAAAGGCCAAAAACGAAGAAAGAATGGGTTAAAGATCGTTAGATGGAACAGTTGAAAGAACACATAAAATAATAGCAGAATAAGCAGGAAATGGAAAAAGTAAACATTTTGGAGAAGGAATGACAGAAATGGGTGATATAACAGTGGAAGGCCAGGAGAAAAACTGTAGAAATAATGGGTGAAAGATCAGTTGAAAGGATGGGTGACAAAATTCGAAAATGAATAGCAGAAAGTGCAGGGAAAGAACTAGTGAAACAACAGTAGAAAGGGCAGAAGAAAGAATGAGAGAAAGATCGTAAAAAAGAACAGTGGAAAGATGGTTTGGAAGAACGGTTGAAAGAAAGGATGAAAGAACAATTGAAAGACTGAAAGAAAGAAAAAACGCCCGGTAAAAATTGGAGAAGAGCGAGTGGAAAGAATGAGAAAAAGACCAGGTACTAGAATGAATAATACACCTTAAGCATTTCTATCTTACAACTATTTATCATCTCGATCAGCAGCGACTCCGAAAAAGGTGAAAAACCATTGATTTTCATGGGGACCGATCGGTGGAATAAGTTTTGGGCGTCCCTGCAAATTTTCTAAGAACATTTTTTTGTCGCTCCTGAAAACAGTTATGCGATAGATAAGCTAGATACACAGCGTTGGGATGTTTCAACATTCAGTGAAATTATTCCCGAGATTTGACAATCTCCACAACGCAGAAATATTATTTTTCTAGATAAGGATAAAATTAGAAAAGTCTATGGGAAAATAAGACTTAATTTTATAACTTTTCCCAGTATTACCTTCGTCTACTCATATTCTGTCGGTTTATCGCAACAGATTCGAATCAGGGATTCTCGACATCAGATCAAATGTCGCTTCGGTTCTGGTCAGTTCCATCAAAGAGCAATACGAGTTTCAAATGGGAGATTACTCTCAGTGATTTATCCTAATAGTTGACAGAATTAGAATGAATAATGAAAACGAGTAAGCTAAGATGGCGGTCGAATTATAATTAGAATTTCGGATTATCCGACGTCTCGACGTGAGACAGAAGTCACAAACTATGGACAGGCCTATTCTACAAGAAATATTTGGCATGAATCGCTCCGCTTTAGCCTAACCCCAGGCACCCAGAAAAAGAGAAACGTATTGAAACTGGACCCCTGAGGTGAAAACGTTTTATAAATTACCCCGGCCTCTCCGCTTCGACCTTCCGTTGCGTTGGGGAGAGACACTTTATGATTTGAAGACGGGCGTTTTTATCGAGGCACGCCCGATAAAATAAATAAACCGGGCAAATCCGGGTGAAAATAAGTCGACAAATAAAATAAGCCCGAACAGTTGGTTGCGTTCCCGAGGGTTCTCGGGCAAATCGGTTGCCAGGAACGTAACCAGGTTAATGTAATCTAATAATAGGTGAGTTGGAGTATCCTGTCCGTTCGTTTGACCTTCGGTATTATTTGTGAGGGGATGATCACCTGGTTTGTTTATTTTTTTAAATATTTTCCCTCCCAGTTAATGGAAAATAGGTTAAATTTTCAATCAATTCTTCATACACGAGCGATTTTTTTTTTTTTTTTTTTTTTTTTTTTTTGAGCTTGCTAGCTATTTATGAAATTATTGTTATCCCTGGCGAACCATAATTTGGACAATCTCTCCCTAATGGACTCAAGAAACTTCGGGTAACCTGTGATTTTCTATTTCGAAATTACATCCTTCGAAAAAACACTCTGCGACGTCGAAATGTTTCTGCGCCAACTTCGCGGAAAACGCACCTTTCCAAAACGACGTCACTGCGCATTTCTCAACCTATTCCAACCTCCTTCTCATTCCTTGTCGGGAGACGGCCGCCCCATTTGGCCCAGGTTACCTTCGGTTTCTGTCGAGCCAATCGTAAACACCGCGAGAGTATTATCTATTCTTAAAATAAATGGGTCTTCCGCGGATCCAAAACAAACTGAAAACAGTGCCAACTAATGGAGTTTTGATTTGTGAGCGATGTTGCACCATCGGCGAATCGCGGAGGTTCGAAGGTATATAGAAGCGAGATATAAAAAATTGGCGGCCTAAAAAAAGCCAATTATGCTCGACAATTCTCCGAAGATTCCACGCGTTCAAATGGAACGTGAATAAATTAGGAAAACAATTAACGTCCTTTCATTTTGAAGGAAAAATCTTGTCGGGGCGCCGCCTAATTTATGAAGAAAACATGAAGATCTGTCTATAAAATGTACATGCGAACCGAATTCCGATAAAAAATTCCATTTTTTTTTTTCTCAGAAAGTTAAAAGAACTTTTAAGCGATCTTGCCTCGTTCGGATGTAATGGCGTCGAAGTTTTAGATAGCGAGGTCTTTATATCCTAAAACAGACTCCTCGAACGGCGTAGAAGATCCTTTCGGGATGAAGACAGGTAGCCCAGGGCCAGACACCTGGCCGCCCATCTCCTTGACAACCGACTGACGCCATCATCCCCTCGTCTCCAGCTTCGCTCTGGTCCTGGCTTTGCTCCCTCTACTTTTGATCGCCTCTTTCATAGGTCGTCCTCCTACTGCACGGTTGCACTCGGCCACCCTTTTCCGCTGGATGTAAAACGGTCGTCAAACATTTAATCGATAATCGACTCCCGACTGTTCCCAACAATTCAAGTCAGCTATAGTAGAGTTGAACTAGAAAATTGCGATAGATTTGGAAGAAAATACGCGACCTTAGGGGTAATTCTATATCCCCTTGGAAACGGACAGACCCGAAGTATTAAAGGGAAGTATTAGAGCCGATTTAATCTATTGCCACCAAATTTGGGGCTTCGGCTACAAATATCTCCGAATCGCTTGTACTTGTATATAATTCGGAAACGCTATCGAGCTCGGAAATTAAAATTAACAGTTCAAAGTTTTTAAAAATTGAAAATCGAGATAATTTTCGAACTCGCTCAACAAAAATGTTAGACGTTGGTCGCACTAAACGCAATAACTTGCTCGCTCTTGGAGAAATAGGAGTTTAATTCCATAAATTAACGTAAAAATTATTACCGAAAATCAACAAAATGATCATTCGCGAAAAAAATTCTAAAATAGCTCAAAAATTAACTTTACGCCTGACTGTTATAACTATGGCGATGAAATAAAAGATAAACGTATCAACTAGGAACGAAAATGATAATCTACTTTTACCGCTGATTAGTCTAACTCCGGGAAAAAATCTCATTACGGCCTCCGGATTTTTAGACGGGAGGAAAACGTTTGTTTTCTGTATACCCGTCGGAGTAACGGAAGTTTGGCCAGTTTGAAGGATATGATGGCCGGCTGCCAGACCACTCATCGATAGGCCCATTCAGTCAGCTCTTAGGAGAGAGCGCCAATAAAACACGTATATTTCCGATGTTCTAACTCGCATTTTGTAGGTAAGATAATTCAGAAACCTTCTCGCCAGAAAATTCAAATACCCGGACTGTATTTTTTCCAACATAACCGTAATGAATGCATCCCTTCAATAGGAATTAACAATTTTGCTTGGTAAATTAAATTATAATTTTGCTTGGTGAATTAAATTATAATTTTACTTGGTAAGATGAATCTTAATTTTGCTAGTATATAAAAAAATAGAAAAAAAATATATATGTACGTGAAGTCGATAAAACGCTTCAACTGATTGTATAATAGTTGGTTGAAAATGATTTATTGGCTTGCTTTTGCTTCAATAATGATTTGGAAAAACCATCCACTTGCTCTAATACCTTATCCTAGCTCTTGAGTACAATTTCACCTACAAACTTATTTCACTAATTAATCAATGTAAATCCCAGATATTTTCATTTTTCTCATTATTCAACTAATTAATTACTTTAACGGTGGGCGGCGGACGGATAGAATTGTTTTTAATAAATATTCGGATTCTGTATGCCTTGAAACAAAAAAACATTAAATTTTGAGGAGGGGTTAGAAAAAAAATTTTTGGAGCGATTACAATGGTTTATTATTGAATAATGAACCAAAATAGATAGGAAAATTATCCCTGTTTTTCTGTTGGAATGAATGTGATCTACGAGGATTATAGGTGATTAATTAGGATCCCTTTAGCATCCAGGACACAACTAACTCGCACGAAAGAGAATTATGCGTCAGTCGTGCGCGATGAAGAGTTTGTAGGTGTACCTGTCATTCAAACGGATTACAATCCGAAAGCTTACAGTTTGGCAGGGTGTTGAACGGATTAGAAACTACTTAGGGACGAAGAATGATTATAAGACGACCGCAGCTGTATTGCTGTCTTGCGCGTGACGAATAGAATCTCCTCGCCAAGGAACGGAAATGCTGAACTTGTATTTCGAGTACACAACCTTGTAATCCAAGTAGAACGGAAATTTTGAAGGATCGAATTCGAAGAAATTCTCCACCGTACGACGAGCAATTAATCTTTCAATACTGAAGACGGAAATACAGAGATCAACTGAAAGCGCGCAAAGAGGAGTAGAATAAATCCTTAGCTATATGAGTGTTGGCGAAGGTGCGCAAAAAAGAAAACGCATAATTCATCAAGCTGAGTGGCCGGAAAGAAATATCAAGAAAGGCTTTTAAGTGAGGTAAATAAACGCGACAGGAGAAAAGTCTCGGTAGGCGAGGTTTCGCGCTTGAGGTGAGCCGACTTCTGGAAGAGGGCGGGATTGAAATATCGTGTGAGCCGAGACAGCGGGTCAGAAAAAGAGACATGCTTCCACAGTGTCGTAAGAATTTCAACGGTGCCGAGACGCTAGAGGGATGGGATACCTGTCACAGCACCTTCCATTTCTCATATATTAATAGGCGATTGTGATGGGGCCATCGCGGTGTCGACGTAACGTCAAAGCTAGAAACAGGTGCTAACATGTTAGAAGACGGGGGGAGGGAATTGTTATGCCGTCAATAAGGTTCAACAAGGGGGATATTTTTGCTGGCTATGGGTTCATAATAGAGCTCATTATCCTTTTTGAAGTTTTTTTTTGCAACGAAAAAATCTATGAAACTCTCGTCTAATTATTCTCATTAGATTCCCCCAATTTTTTTATTTATTTTTTTTTGAAAGAAGTAGGTAGGTATTAATGTTTCCGAAATTACTTAATCGTAAATCATGAGTTCCAATACGTTTACAGAAACAACCAATCATCGCTGCAAAGAAATTTTATTTCGATTAGCGAGGAAAAGAATCGAAACTCGAAAGAAGGGAAGAGGTTTGAAAATGAAGAAGTTTTCCTACTCAACTTCGAGAGTGCAGGATCTTAGGAGGATAGGGGAAGCAGGGGTTGGAAAGAAGGTAAAAGGAGGCCCCCTTGGGGCACTGGAAAGAAGTCTTATACGGTAGCATGGCGTGGTAAGGTTTTGTGCCACCTGGACATCTTCACACGGGGAACGTTTCTAATATCTCCCGATATAGCCGCAAGTGTCGTCTCTACGTAAGGGAAAAAGTGCCGGACGGCTCGGGCGGAAAGGGTCTTTATGATTCCTCCGACCCGACTTTTTTTCCCATTCTCCCTTCTTTGGGTTCCATATTTTGTTCTCAAGTTTGCCCCCGAAGCGATACTTCTCGGCCAATCGATCCGCTCGCATTTCCGGCGACGATATTTCAAGATTCTCAGCTAAATTCAGCGACGGATGCATCGCCAATCGGATGCAACCGGGCGACTGAAAATTGGGAGGATCCTAGGAATTTATGGTACAAGAGTATTCCTGTTGGTCGAAGGGAAAAAAGAAGCGATTTTTTTTAAATTACGATTTTTTCGGCGTTTCATTTTGAACGGAATGACGCTCCGGTAATTTCCAAGCGGTGGGCGCTTATCGTAAATCAAGAAAGTCGTCCAAAATCATTGTCTCCTTCGCTGACGTCAAGTCATTTCGCAAGACCTGTGGCCTAGATTCAACTTGTGTTGGCGGCGAGTTCAATTTGGGGTCTTCAGAAAATTAAGCACGACCGAATGATAAAGGGCTCGACGCGAGTTACAACACGAGACCTCCTTGTACTACGGATCTGTCTGGAAACGTTAACAAAATGCGAAATGGTCGACCTAAGTTACGATGACCGGTGCATACATCACGAATAGGATAAGAGCCAGGTCGACGTGCTGTTGAGACGAGACTGAATTTACCCGTCTCTTCTTATTTATAGCGTTTTGAATGATCGGACCGCTGCAACGGATGAGAGCAAGTAAGTGCAAGGGATGAATTTTCTACGAAAGATGCGTTCCAAGGCGTAGCTCGTTGAAACGGGGCCAAACGCAATTAGCAACCGCTCACCGGGCGAGTTTCTTGGAACGCAAACACCTTTAGGATTAATCTATACGAATAGGACGATCTGACCACGCAAAGAAGAGCGAACGAGATCTAATTTCCCAATTTCACGCCCCGATTCACCACACAGCGGTGAGAAAAATGGAGTGAAAATAAATAGACGAGGAAATAGGGCCGAGATTTTTTTTCTAACAAATTCAATGATAGTTGGAAAAGTGAAAAATTTATGGAAGACGCCAGTTTAATATTGTACCTAATAATTATAATATAAATTAATATAATTAAAAAATACACTAAAATAATGAAATAAATAAATGAGTTTAGCCTCTCCTTGAAATTGGTCCAATTTTCTTCTTTTTTAAATTTTTTTTGCGCTCTGTGAATACAAAAATGTTTAGCCTACAACTGAATAAAAAATTTTTTAGGCAAACTAGAAACCACAACAAATGAAGAAACGGTTCATTTCTGTCATTATAATTTTTGTCCTGTTTTTTGACGAATTATGACACTATTTATTGATCGAATTCTTACTTCGGTAGGTCAATTGACTCAGAATATTAAGGCTATTCAATTTTTGTCTTGGCAGTTTTGCGGGTAGAATGCAATATTCAGAAATCATTGACAGAAAACTAGGAAAAAAAAATTTTTCCTTGTAATCAAACTCTCCATTATTCACAGCCTTTAAGATAGTTTTTATCGTATCAATATTGCCTAATTCCATCCGATCAATCGTCATTTTCCTAATTTTCAGGATTTCCGGGCCACTGAAGTTTTCGCTATTGATTTCCTCATCGACAACACAACGCTCGGATTTTTAGTCTCAGACAGGGAAAAGAACCTCATTTTGCACATGCACCAACCGTTGGCCTTGGAAAGTTTCGCAGGTGAGACGATTTTTTTTCTTCGAAATTATCAAATCCGACTGTCTCGAGAGAAATATCGAGACTGTTTTAATATTGGTCATCTAGGGCAAAAACTGCTGCGCGAAGCGGACTTTCACTTAGGACAACATGTCAACTCTTCCGAATAAAATGCCGCACCTTGGAAATCGACAGCGAGAAGAAACATTTGGCAAGAGCTGACAAATTGATTGGACAACCCTTGACTTAACGAAATTCCATAATTAGAATGGAATAAATTCAAATTTTATTCAACAAAACAATCAGTTTGCTCGAAAATGAAAAAGAAATCACCCTCAAAAATTGAATTGTGTTACAAGCACCAGACGAAAAAAAAATCTTCACACATTTGCATCACACACTTCACACATCTTCAACATTTAAACCTCGATACAGTAAAATCGAACAACAGTAGGAACGAAAAACTTAAATATTCGAACGGGTCTGATTATAGTGATGAATAGCTCAAAAAATTCCCGCAGACAAGCAAAATGTCTTAATAGAGCCTCATCGTCAAGTGTCAACGAGCTTAACTCAGTCGCCTTGTGTTGGGATCAAGAAACGAATTCTGTGTTGCGAGAGCCCAGTTCTGACGAAACGCTTTGTCACGTCGAATCCGTTGAACACTATAACATGGCATGCTTCTCAATGTCAACTCGAACGAAGTAACAGGCTAAAAGGGAGTCGAGACCACGAAAATAGCGGCCGTAAGCCGTAAACCGAGGCAACCAACACACTACCTAGCCTATATAAAGAACAAAAAGGAGCGTACACGGTAGGCCCGGTGAAAGATAGGTGGGCTGCTATTTTTATACACGATGGTACGGAGAAGCACGCGTTTTTCAAAATTATCTGTTAAGTACAGGCCTTTGCCGGAAAATTGAATTGAATGATTCCCGGAGGACCAGGTAAATAACCGAAAATAATGACTTGACTTGACTACTGACTTTAATGTGTTGCGTACGTTGCATGAAGTAACACACTTCGAATGAATCTTAAGATGGCGGATCATACCCAGACCAAAGAAAATACAATACAATGAATTTAGTTCAACAAACGTCCGCGAAGCTCTGAAATAAACATGGCTTCTCCATTCCGCCCACCTTGAAAATGATTTTTTCAATGACTGTAAACAAATAAAAATTATTAAACAATTTTTGAGCCTCAATATTTGAAATCACTAGGAGCTCTTGAATTCTTCGCCGAGAGGGAGTGGACAAACTCTTGCGATGGAGCGCCGAACTATTCCAGATGGCGTCTTCAAAGACACCACGCGAACCTTATGGTCTGGACCTGAATGAAGTTCCACAACTCTTCCAACGGTCCACGAAAGTGGAGGCGAGTGGTCATCTCGGATGAGAGCTAGAGTTCCAGTGGTGAGAGATGGTTGAGCGTCCTTCCATTTGGTTCGAAGTTGAAGTTCTGCGAGGTATTCAGTCTTCCACTTGTTCCAGAAAGACTGAGTCATTTGCTGGACCAACTGCCACTGCTTCAGGTGGTTCGTTGGGATGTGTTCCAGGTTAGGTTCTGGCGGAGCTGTGAGGGAGCCACCAACTAAAAAATGAGCTGGGGAGAGGAAGGATAAATCGGAAGGATCATTGGACTCAGGGAAAAGGGGTCTAGAATTAATTATTGCCTCTATCTCAGTTAACAAAGTAGTTAAATTAACATATGTGAGCAAGTGTGATCCCATGGTTCGTCTGAGGTGATGCTTCACGCGTTTAACATTAGCCTCCCAAAGCCCTCCCATGTGAGGTGAATAGGGTGGTATGAATTTCCATGTGATGCCACAATCGTTGGAGAAACTTGACAGCTGATTTTGAAATTCCGCTGATTGGAACCAAGACTTAAGTTGATTAGCAGCACCTTTGAACGTGGTGGAATTATCAGAGTAAATAACAGATGGTTTCCCTCGTCGAGAAATAAATCGGCGAAGTGCAGAAAGGAAAGATTCTGTCGATTGATCCTCGACTAGCTCAAGGTGAATTGCCTTCGTGGCAAAACAAATAAACAATGCCACGTAAGATTTCACTACTGTTGGCTTTCTGGTGTTACTGAGCTTGACCATGACTGGGCCCAGATAATCCAAACCTGTGTGTGTGAATGGCCGCGAAGGGTTGACTCGAGCCTTAGGAAGGTTTCCCATCAGTTGAGATGCGAACGACGGCTTGGTTTTGAAACATCTGATGCACTTACGCACTGTATTGCGAGTTAGATGACGTCCGTTCAGTGGCCAATACTGATGACGTAGAGCAGCAAGTAAAGTTTGTGGCCCACAGTGAAGGAGTTCTAAATGTTTCTCATGAGCGATCAATTCAGTGATGTGGTGTTTTGAAGGTAGAATGGTTGGATGTTTTTGTTCGTCTGAAACATCTGCACTACTGATTCTACCGCCCACCCTGAGAAGATGCCGTTCACAGAGATAAGGATTTAGATTTGAGAGTTTGCATGACTTTGGTAGTGGTTTTTGTTTCTCGAGTTGCCGAATTTCTTCTGAGTAGACTTCTCTTTGCGTCAGCTGAAGCACCGTAACACGGGCCTCTTCAAGTTCTGTGACGGTGAGAAGATTGACTTGTCGATTTTGGGGATTGTGTGTTTTGGCATTTTTTATGAATCGTTTGACATAAGCCATGACTCTGAGTAGGAATTTGAACGATGAAAACTTGTGAATGATAGCAAAATCTGAGTTCGTGGAAACATGAACTGTCAATTTTATATTTCTTTTCTCGGGGACCTCCGCTGATAGATTCCATTCAGGGAATTCCCATGTAGAAGCAAGATCTGACAAACTCATCAAGAACGATGGTCCATGCCACCAGAGGTCTGATTGAGACAACTGATCAGGCTGAAGGCCTCTTGAAATAATGTCGGCTGGATTCATGATACCACTGATGTGATGCCACTGATTAATTTCACTGATGTCCTGAATTTTCGCGACTCTATTAGCGACGAACGTCACCCAATTGGTCGATTGTGCACAGATCCAGGCAAGAACTACGGTGCTATCAGTCCAGTAGTGAACGTAGGTTTTGTCAATATTTAGTGATTTTTGAACAACTTCCGCTAACTGAGCTGCAAGCAAGGCTGCTGCAAGTTCTAACCGAGGAAGCGAAGTCGCCTTGAGTGGAGCGACTCGTGACTTTGAACACAGAAGGTTAACACCTAATGTCGATCCATCTTCCGTACTGATTGAGCGGATGTATATACAAGCGCCATAGGCACTTTCAGACGCATCGGAAAATGCGTGCAATTCGATCAGACTGGACCCAGGATTAATCGTGACTTGGCGAGGAATCGACATTTTCTCCAAACAACTCAACGTTTGTCGAAATATCATCCATTCCTCCTTGATGAACTGCGGCACATCTTCGTCCCATCCCAATCCTTCACGCCAAAGTCTCTGCATGAACATTTTCGCCATGACGATTACTGGGCCGACTATGCCCAAAGGATCGAAAATGAGTGCGACTTCGGAAATTATTTTTCGTTTTGATATGATGGCAGCCACATGATCTTTCACGTTGAATAAAAATGCGTCCTGGTTTGGGTCGAATATCAATCCGAGAGTTTTAACTGCTGCTGCGGAATGATCTTGAAAATGAAATGTTTGCAATGGTTCTTTGTCATCATCTGGTATGTTTTTAAGCAATTCGGGATGAGTGGCACACCATTTGCGAAGATGAAGGTGTCCTCGTTTCAGTAAGGCGATGGTTTCGCTCTGTATCTGCAATCCCTCATGCACAGTGTTACATCCAGTGATTAAATCATCAATATAGAAGTCCTTGAGAACACGCTGAGAATGCTGGAAATCTGAGCCTTCATCGTCAAACAGCTGTTTAAGACTTCGTGTAGCAAGATATGGCGCACTCGCCGTTCCATAAGTCACGGTTTGCAATTCGTAAATTTTCAATTTCTCATCAGGGTGATTACGCCAAAATATTTTCTGCAAAGAGGTTTGTGAATGATCAATCATTGTCTGGCGGTACATCTTTTCAATGTCAGCGGTGAAAATATAATTGAACGTTCGAAATCTGAGAAGAATTGAAAACAGTGTATCCTGAATGCACGGGCCCACCATCATTATGTCATTGAGAGAAATTCCTGACGTCGTTTTTGCAGACGCATCGAACACAACGCGTAGCTTCGTTGTACTGGATGACTCCTTTATGACACAATGATGGGGAATGAAGTACGAGGGTCTGGACAAACGAGTGGATTCTTTCATGTGTCCCAAACGAATGTACTCCTCCATGAACCGTTTGTACTGATCATACAAACGTGGTTGTTTGACTAATTTGGCTTCAAGATTGAAAAATCGGCGACGTGCCATTTGCTCAGAATCACCCAAAACCGAAGGGTCTTTTCTCAACGGAAGTGAAACGACATAACGGCCGTCTTGGGTTCTTGAAACTGTTTTGCTGAATTTTTCTTCACACTCAAAATCTTCTCCTGTGTGCGCTACTGAATCTGTGGCCAGTTCTTCCAATTTCCAAAATGATTGAATGTGCTCGTTTATGTCACTGAGTGAGGACAAGTGACAAAGACCGCTGAATGACGAATCCGATTTTGAAGCACCACAAACAATCCACCCCAGTTTTGTTTCTCTGAGACTATAGGGCCTGTTTGGAATGTTCATTTTATTCTCTAACAGCAAATCCCAGAACAATTGAGCGCCAACGAGACCATCGATTCTGCCTGGCGAGTTCCACGTAGGATCAGCAAGAGGAACATTTGGTAATTCGCCTTTGGCGCACGTGATGCGTTGTGACGGAATGTGCGATGTGATCTGAGGAATCACGAGAAAATCAACTGAGCGCGAAAATTCTTCTGTGTTGGATTTGATTGTGGTGTGAACCTTATGAGCTATTTGAGTTGAAGCACCATTGATTCCCGAAATGGGAAGGTTCACCTTGGTACAATTGAGCCCCAGAAATTGACACATCGATTCAGTAAGGAAATTTGACTGAGAGCCTGAATCTAACAACACTCGGCATGAAATCAATTCGCTGTTTGAATTGACGATTTGAACCAATGCGGTGGACAAAATTGCACCTGCCGAACATCCTGCCGTTGCTGACACTGATTGTGAACTTGGCTCTGTCAAACTGCTCGACGGTTCCTTTGAATGAATTTTGTGCAACAGGCTATTGTGAGACTGATTGCAAATTTTGCATTTGCTTGACGTACACTGGTTGATCTCATGATTTTTGGGTTTCAAACAATTAGGGCATAAGCTCAATTCTGCAACCTTCTTGTGTCGTGCGTCTACAGATAAATTCAAGAATTCTTTACAACCGAAGATCTTATGAGGCTGAGAACAAAGTTTGCATTTTGTTTGAAACTGAGTGTGCAACCATGAATTGTTTGGCATAGTTGATTTGGGTGCTTTCAAGTTGAATTTACTGGACGACGCAACTTGATTTTGCTTGACCTTGATTTCTGAGGCAATTGACTTAGTAGTATTGCTTGTCTGAGGAAGTGATTCTAAAATTTGGCATCGTTGATTCATAAATTGTTTCAATGAATCAAAGGTTGGAAATTCGTTTTGTGTGTCGAATTCCTGCCATGCTTTGAATGTCGAAGGATCGAGTTTACTGGTTATGAGATGTACAATGAGAGCATCCCAAGACTCGACTGGATGCTGCAAGGCTTTTAGAGCTTGAATATGTTTGAGTGTATTATCCAGTAAAGCTCTAAGATCTTTGGCTGATTCAATAACGACCCTGGGTAAATCGAACAATGATTTTAGATGTTTTTGGGAAATCAACTTTTTGTTGGAAAATCGACTTTCAATTAATTCCCAGGCACCTTGGTAATTTGCTTCGGTAGTTTCGATATTTTTAATGACATTTGCTGCAACGCCTGTGAGACAGTTTCGAAGACAATAAAATTTACGAATGGTTGAAATCTTGTCGTTGCAATGAATGGCTGATTTATAAACATCGGAAAACGAAAGCCAATCCTCATATTTTCCATCGAATGAAGGAAGCGATATTGGTTTTATTCTGATGCCAAGATCGTCCAGTTCGTCGTTGTTTGTCTGATTTCCTGAACTAGCCGATTTTGTTTCGCCCGAAATTGAGGACGACAATTCCTCAGCAATAACCAAAGCATTGAAATATCTTTGTTCGAAATTATCACGTGAATTTGACTCAGATGCAGAATCGGGTGATGAAATTTCAATAGCATCTTGAATATTCATGAATTTATCCCAACATGCCTTGAATTTTTCCAAACGAAATTTGAACTCAACTACACTAACTGGTTTTGTTTGGCGGTCAGTGAGAAAGGCTTCAAAACGCTCAACTTGCTTGAGGATGACATTTCGATTTTTAAATAGTTCGTCAAAATCTGAATTAATATTAGTTTCATCAGAAAACAAATTCGATTCGGGGTTGGACTGAGGCATAATGATAAACTACTTCAAATTTCAAACAAACAAGGTAATAATAAAGGACAAAGTACGTGTTTGTATTAAAAACAAGGAAATGTGACGGGAAACATGTGAATGGCAGAATGAACGTGAAAGTAAAACGGTAACGGAAAGGGAAATGAAATGGGGGGAATAACGGGATAGGAACAGCTGATCATGAACGGAGCTGGTGGCTCACCTGATTCAGACGAACATCTGATGTGAGTTGAATCGCCGACCGGCCGCAAGGTGGCACCATGTATCGGACGTGGGGCCAATTAAAATGGCGAATGGCCAATGGCTACGAAATCTACAGGTTAGCTTACCAGCGTGGCCGCATCAAAATTTGCCGGTTCCGAATGATGAAATTGACGATTGACAATTTAAGCTAGCAAAACTTAAATGCAAAATATGACGATTGACCTACGCAAAAGCACACGTAAACATGCCGTGTGAAAAGATCGACGTGCGTTAGTATTGTGTAGGTATGTGATGATACGATTAATTTGCGATCGTGAGGTGAGTATTGTTATTGATGGTAACAAAACGTAGCGACCTTGTGTTCTGGGGGCGACGGACGAACTTCCCTCTTCTGTTACTGCTGCGGAAACAGATGAAACGAGGTTGATCGACGGCGCTTGCTTCCAAGAACTGATCACAATCTGGTAGGGGATGGCACTGTTTTGTGTTTAGCCGACCCGGGGGCGCCAAAATGTTAAGTACAGGCCTTTGCCGGAAAATTGAATTGAATGATTCCCGGAGGACCAGGTAAATAACCGAAAATAATGACTTGACTTGACTACTGACTTTAATGTGTTGCGTACGTTGCATGAAGTAACACACTTCGAATGAATCTTAAGATGGCGGATCATACCCAGACCAAAGAAAATACAATACAATGAATTTAGTTCAACAAACGTCCGCGAAGCTCTGAAATAAACATGGCTTCTCCATTATCCAATCGCTTATAAATATTGAAATTAAGGGAAAACCGATTGGAAGTGGTTTTCTAATCAGAAGGACTTGTGGACCGAAGAAAAGGAAGTCACTCGTTCCCTTATATGCGCTGCTCTCTAGAGAAGTTGACTAATTATGATCAATTTTCTTCGATTGATTTTATAACAATCCAAAACAGGGGATATTGGTTGAACAAAAGTGAACAAAAAATGACTTAATAGTTAATATTTTCTCGTTTCAATTTATTTAAATTTTCATTTTTTCTTCATGTTTGTATTTTGAAGATATACGAGCCGAAGACCCAGCAGATACTCGGTTGACAAATAATCAACTGTCGGTTTTGAAAAATTTTCTCGCACACAAAATTAACGCACGGTTCAAATTTCGAGTCAAAAGTCGAATGCGGTTTTTTCCTATTCTGAAATTCCGCAACATTCTCTGCTACCACTTTAGGAATTGTTCGAGAATAATGAGAAAAATACTTCGGATTAGTCTGCAGAGAGTAGGAAGTGGCCACAATATAACTCAATAGACCATTTAGCTAATACCGAACATATTCGCACACTAGTGCCACTCAGCAAACAAAACACTCCCTTCAATATCGGTTATATCAAATGCATAATTGATTTCCGACTCGTTCAAACGAAGCAGCTGGCAACGTTTGATCTGATTCCGCTTGATTTACCGTGGAAAATCAATTAGCACTATCGAAATAGATTGTTTTGCATTGCTCGTAAAATGCATGGAGCAAATATTGCTTCGTTCGCGGTTGTAGAGTCGACTTCGCACCCTTGCGCAAATAAGCAGTTATTGCTTCTCGTCTAATATCCAATAATTACAAACGTATTTGGAAGGAACTTCCTCGAAACGGCTGTACCTTTCCAGGCCTGTGTCGAAAGAAATATAAACTACAGCGGATCACTTTTGAGTATCCTATCTTCGTCCCGTAACCTATTTCTAGATTTCTCTGTAAATCGCAGACCTGACCCCCATTCGTGGGCCCACCTAAATTTTAATGAAACGGTCTAAAATAAGTTCTCTCCGTAGAGGTAGACACGGTTTGGAAAAAGGCTCTGAAATCTGTTGAACCCCGACTGCGATAGATGAGGAGTCCGAATCGATTTCGAACAGCCTCTGAATCATTCAAACAAGCATAAAGTACGGGAAGAAAGGGATCGGAGAATGTCGAGGCGTGCTCATGGGCTCCTGCACTAAATCTTCCATCTATCAAATCCAACCGACGACGCTGCGATTTATCAAAAGGCGAACGAACCGGTTAAGATATCCGAAGGGGTAGGACAAGTGCAACGATCCTCAGCCATTCTCATTACTTGATTCAGCTACTATCGGAAGTCTTAATGAATCTAATCGGTTTTTCAGCCGAGAAAATGACTTTTGCCGATTTCGACGACAAACACTTGTTGATCCTGATATTAGCAGTACGAAAACTGTTTCCAAAATTTCCCGGAGTCGGCATTCAGCAAGATCAGAATATTTAAACCAATTTCCAATAGTGCAGCATAGTTTTACGAGCGAATTTACGAAGCGTATTGTAGAAGGGGTTGTTTAAAGTATATAATAATTAATATACAAAGATTTTTATATAGGCTCATAAATGCACGAGCAATAAGTCGTCTCCCGCATTTTTCCAAGAGTCGACAATTTGCGCGAAAAAAAACCACCACGATATTTGACCAGTCATACGCGTTGGAATATTTATGCATTTCTCTACAATCGGGGCCAATTTGCTCATAAAATCTGTCACCATGAATGATTTCGAATTCGATCGGCACACCTCTGCGGAATGGAATAAAGCCAAGAAGGAGAGCTATTACAAACCGAGACTCAGGTGATGCCGACTCAGCGCTGACAGGTTTATATCTGAGTGCCTCCTGTAAGGCGATACCGGGTGCATTTAGTCGGCAAACATTGGCCAGGTAGACGAGCCGAGTCAAACACACCTTCCCTGCCATTCTGCTTCCATAGCACATTGCTCAACCTGACGGCTGTTATGATGTCCGACCCCTCTTGAGCATCTCGGAAGTACGGTGAGTCATTCTGTCTTCGAGATCGGTTTACCTCTCGGTTCAAAAGCTGATGAGAGGTCCAGATTTCCTCTTGCACACGGCTCACCGTCAGCTTGTGTTTTAAGATCCTATCAAAATAACCGCCCAATCACACCAATGCAAAATTGAAGTAATTTTAGAGCAAATTCGCTTTTCTCCGGCCGATTCCGATACGAAATTTCCACCGCGTTAACTCGCGCATCAAAATACTCAAAGCGGAATCGGAAATTGAAATGAACGACATGGCGTAAATACAGTTGCCGCAGTAATGAAATAGTGATATTATTTCCAACGTCAATTACTGATGGCAGGGACCTGAGGGAACAGTTGGAGCGTTGCCAGAAGCCAGAGTGAGGAGATAATGGTCAGATCATGTCCCGTCGCATCACCACTTCCTTCAAATAGATAGCCCAGCCATTCTCTACCCGCTCCTAGAAGCATCCCATCTTAGCATCTCGCGACCCGGTCAGCTTTTGAGAGTTTGAGTGCATACGGTGTAAAAATTGTGACAAAAAAAATTCAAAATTCCGGGTGCTAAATTACGAACTACTATTTTCCTATAAATACAATTAAAATTGACTTCTATTTTACAAAAACTCTACTGATAATTTTCAGATTCTACTGTGTAAAGAGGGCGAAATAACAACTCGAGTGAATCTTCGACTTACAAAAACTGAATCAAGACTCGCATTTCCCTCGAGAGAAAACTTGGAATTTCAATGCCCCAAATTGGCTCGCAAGATCAAACGTCGCTAACGAATCAATCTAATGAACGCATTTTCGCTTCAGTTGCAACTTTGATGTCTCCGATAATGAACTTATTTGGGAAGCGAATAAAAAACGCCGCGTGGCCAATCGAGCGATGTTTACATTATGCGGAAACTCACGTGAATGAGTTGGAAAATGAAAGGGTTCGAAAAAGACACGTGGCTCGTAAAGTGGGCTGGAAACTCGATTGAACCTTTTGTCGAGACTGACGTATACAGCGAATAAGGCAGATGTTCCGTTGGCGAACAATAACTACCAACCGTAACCTCAGTCGATCGACCTCAACTCGATTAAAGGACACTCAATCTAAATAAAAATTCGATTAAACGTGCGCTAAAGAATCTTAGAACGTGTTCACGTGAGTGATGTTGAAAATCAGAATTAATTCTGTTTTTAAGCAGTGAAAAATCAACTAATTTCGTAAAGTGCGACTGTAAAAAAAAATAAATAAAATAGCTATCAAATCGACTTCTAGTTCGCACTTTGCGGTATAAAGCTCCAGAATAAAAATAAACCAACCAATTTTTTTACGTCTTTTTTTCCGCGTATTTTTCGAAACGAGAGCCCTTAGCCGAAAATGTCCATTCGGTAGCCGAATATGAACGTAGTAAATAACACTAGTTTCGACATGTGCTACGTTTGTCCCAATAGCGCAGTCCAATGCCCAGATGTTGGGCCACAAGGGAGAATAGGCCGCAATCCCTCGAACCCTTGGGGTACGCGTATTGTAATCAGAGCCGTCCTGACGTTCACAACTGCCGCCGTGTAATCCTAGCCTAGAGGATTCGCAAATATCACGTGTTCTCCCTCAGTCCGCCTACTATTATGTCGTTAATTGTTCAAAGGTATAGTAACAACGATAATATGGAATACGGGCAACGAACCCTATAGTGAATATCCTAGTAATTCTACACGGCTGTAGGGAGCAGAGCAAAAAGCTTCCAACCGACAGTCAAAGAATATAATTTTTACAGAATTAATTTTTTTTTAATGCAGTATTTTTATTCGTCCCGTTATATTATATTTTGTCCCAAAAAATAGAAAATTCACGATAAAAATTAGCGGAAAATAAGAAGAACACTTATTGGGATGGGATATTGAAAAAAGAGCCGTTCACTTCCTCGACTTCCTTCCTAGCTTCATGGTTTCACTTAGGCTTTTTTACAATCAAATTTTAATGCTGATCTGATTTGGAAAAATCAAGTAACTGCTGTATGATAGGTAAAAAATTCTCTACCTTTTCCCTAAGTAATTGGCGTATCCATTTCTCAACCGCGATATTCAACAATATTGGCGACAATATAGACCAAAAATGCCATTTATCAACTTGAAAAAATTCTCTCATCTATTTGGGACCACAGAAACAAAGAATTTCGCATACATCATCGTTATACACATGATCAACTATCAATATACTAAATTTGAACGAAATCGAAATTATAAAATTATTTACAAATCAACCTTGGTAATTGTTTTCGTCATGTTGAGCTTGTTTTGGAAAATAATATCTACAATGAACATTACAGGTTCAATTTAAAAACAATTAAAAATACAAAAACATCATGGATTTACTTTAATTCTTTTTTTAAGAACCATTTTTGACCAAACGGAAAGAATACTTTCCCTCTTTTCTTCAAACGTAGGTAACTACGAGAGGACCCACCATAAATAGTTGTGACTAAACAGAAAAGTAGGTTTTTAAAAAATTCATCAAATTCCATTGATTATCGAGGCGTCAGACAATTTTCCCCAGGTCCGTAAATCGCGTAAATTTTCTTACTTCTGAGAGGTAATCCTAATTGCACACAGCTGGAGCACAAAATCGGCCAAAGGTATGTGATACGTCCGCTACTTTACGGTCTCTGTTTGTCGATCTCGAATGTCGCTGGGTGTTAGTCGAGAGATTTGTCATCGTAGGTTTGTTGGGTTTGGAAGCCGATACGGAACTGGTGATATTCCCTGTCAGGAAGGAAAGGGGAGCTCGAAATCGTCCGGAACCGATCCAAAACTTTTCTTGACGCGACGTCTCTGGGGCACGTGTCAAGCCCACCTGGCCGGGCATCTCATAGCCAGGTGGTCAGACGAGGTGAAAAGGAAACAAACATAAACATGATGTACAGATGCCCGTGAAACGCATGATCGCAAAGCATAACAAGAAAAGGATCGGAGAGACCGATGTGACACGTTCTATTGGACCGGTGTCGCTGGATGTCACTTGGGCTTTTCAAGTGTGCGCTAAAAATACGAAAACTTTTTTCAAGCTCGAGAAATTCGTATTAAAAAATTATTCCAGAGCGCAAAATACGCGAAAATTGAGCCGATCTCAAACATTTCTACTATTGGAAGAAATAAAGAAGCTGCAGTTGGAAAACAAATCCTTACAGGCCGGCGTTCTAATTGAAATCGCAGTTGTCTCCGATTCAAATCCACTTACGGAGGAAATGGAGGAGCGTTGGAAATGGGAGGAAAACGGAGACCAATAAACTGTGATTAATCGGTCGAACCGCTACAAAAAGGTGCAAAGGACCGGGTTTGATTTCAGCCGAAGGTGCGACACGAGAATTCCTACATCAATCAACATGAGCCAATTGAACCCGTATCTAACTCGTTTACAAGGCTGAACTCTGAACCGACGAATATTTTACAGGAATGACAAACACTTTGTTCATTTATTTATGTAGTTTTTTTAAAATATTTTTTCATTTGGATTAATTCTTCAAAATCGTTGGCTTTGGATGGATGAAAGAAGAAACAGCAAATGTTTTAACATCAAAATGGATGGGAATACAATTTTCTACAACTTTGTCTCTGACTATATAGGAGGAGACTTAGAAGCAAGATTAAAAAAACCCCTTGAAGGTAATTTTTCCATAGAAGATGATCAATTTCCAAGAATAACTCGAGAACCGTTGGGAATTCCGTGAATATGAATGGCAACAAGGCGAATGAAGTAGTTCTCATTTTTATCCGAAAAAATTTTCTGCAAAGTGCACAGCTTCGAAGATATAGGCGTGTAACCGAAAATACAACCTTCTCCTTCGGGGACTCGCAGTTTTTCGAGTTAGACTATTCTAGCAAACTCACTGCACTCAACTACGCCTTTATTGAAAGGTAATAAACCTAGAGAAACTACAGATTATACCCAGCTCTTGTCAGGGAACGGTATCCACTAGATGCAACGGCATAATTCAAGCGATTGAAGCGGTCGCCTGTTCGTGTCGTGTGCAGTGCAAACGATGTTTCGGATCGATCAACGCATAGGTTACCTTAGTACTGTGTCCTTGTGTTCCGTAATGGCTTTCTCCTCCTTGAACGTCGGAATACAATATATCAGAAGGGTCCCTTCGCAGCGTAGCTGAGTATGGAAACGTTCATTGAGTACAGAGCTCTCGAGTGCTACCTGGGCGTACCTGTGGTGACAGGTGTATTAATAGCGTACATACCCTACCCTTCGCTCAATAGATATTGAACATTAGGCCTGCAACACCCAACAAAGGATCTTGTCTCAACAACTTCGAAACAATATGTAAACCGTATGTTTTGTCCATAAGTATACTATCAGGCAACAGAATGCAACCAATCCTAAGCTCATGTAATAGATTATTTTTGTAAAACATTTTGAGAAACCCATAAATCTTGCAGTAAACATTACGACGCCAGGATGTAATTAAAACCGTATTTTATACCAGGAAATCGTGCTGTATTCTATTTAATTTTTTTTTCAACTACTCACTGGAAAATTCCGAATTCACTGGTGGAACTACCTGAATCACCTGGTAGCAATTTTCCCACATTCTCCCTCTTTCTTCGGCCATCGATCCTGGGGCAGGAGAGCGGGCCATGGAGGCAGGAGGCTTGGCCACGTGACGTCACAGGTTTTTTGGCGCCAAGTTGACCCGACCAACCCTCTTTGTCTCAACTTTCCTTCATTTCCACGCTTCATCTAGCGCCACCTTCGACCTAAAGACGAGCTTTTAACAAGCCGTCCCATTTCCCTCCGCTGGACCGATTAACGAACACATTATGCGAAAACAAAGCCAGCTGTGTGACTTGTAAAGTAATTTAACATCATCCTGAATGCGTGAATCAAAGTGAATTAATAAAATCAACTGGTTCATAATGGATCGAATATCGAATGAATGGAAACAAATTGAAAGGATTAAGTGTTTGCCTGTCACAATTTACATATAACTAAATACAGGTAAAAGAGTCGAAAAGCTTTCCACTACAATACAGAAATTCCAGATAAATTATTAATCACCCACGACAAAAGATTTCTCTTGATGAAGGATTCGCTTGCATAAGACTGAAGCGACAGAAGCGAGAAATTCCAATAAGCTAACGGTCGAGTTTGAAAATAGTTCAAGTATTAAATGTCAAATTTTTGATCTACGGAGCATATTATTTTGCCAGGTAGATAATGAGGTGGCGTAACTGCCCTCCTCGGTGAATTAGCACCTGCGAACGCCATTAAATAAGGTTTTACAGTTGTTAGCGCGCTTAAAAATAGATCTTTCTCATTAGTATTTTGCATTTAGACTCAGACGGTCTCGATGACAAAAGACGCGCCGAAGGAATTCAGTTCTAGCGTAAAATATTTCAACGACCTGTTACAATTTGACCTACAGAAGAGCTTTTCAGATTGCCGAAACGGAAATTCCAACCATTTATCCACAGCGGAGTAAAGATGCAGATTAATATTTTTATTTTCTCATAGAACTTTTTTTTTTAATATTTTTGTCCACTTTGTTATTTTTATTTTCTTACATTTTTAATTTTTGACAATTTTGTTATTTTTATTTTCTCAGACATTGATTTTTTTGTCTATATTTTGTTACTCTTATATTCATACATTTTTTGTCAACATTGCTATTTTTATTTTATTTAAAAATGTTTCTCTACTTCGGTATTTTTGATTTCTTATATCTTTTTTGTGTACTTGTTATTTTTATTCTCTCACATTATATACACATACTTTATATGCTGTTATTTTTATTTTCTTGCATTTTTAATTTTGTCTACATAGTTATTTTAATTTTCTTGATATTTTGTCTACTTTGATATCTTCGATTTCGAATATTTTTCGTGTAGGTACCTAATCTGTTATTTTTATTCTCTTATTTAATTATACTATTTATTTGCAGTCGATAGTTTGTGATTTTTATATTCATAAATATTTATATTCATTTAGATTTTTTCTTTTTTGTCTGCTTTGATATTTTTATGTACATTGTAAAATAATTATAATATATTTCCTCATTTGTTATTTTTATTTTGTTAGGTTTTTTATTTTTTGTTTACTTTTTATTTTTATTTTCTAATATATTTTTTTAATGTAATTTTTGTCTAATTTCACGCCGTTAATTGCCATTAGAGAAATGCACTATTATAATTATTTAGAAGGGTATTTTGGAGCAAAAAGATGAGCGACCCTTTGGATCACACCTGCCCAGATGAGAGGCCAAGCTGCGACTCGAGTGGCCAAAGGTGCGCGAATTGAAACCGGTACGTACAAAAGCTGAGGGAGAGAAACATACAAAACTGCGGCCTAAGTGGTTTAAACTTGTTAAATTGAACCATCGAGTGGTATATTAGGTAAAAAAAAGTTGCAACACCTGCCCATAGGCGAGGGCGTAAAGACGAAATAGATTTTTACAAACGAAACGAGAGAATTTTCGCCGAATCGTGCAATAAAATGTTGAATGGTATCAAGCAGGGGAAAACCACTGAAAAATCACGCTCACAATTCAATTTATATCAAAAGGAAAAGAGCGGGCGGGAAATTCAAGACCGCAAAGAGTGGAAAACTTTTTCCGATGGAACAAAGTTGTTTTAAATTATAAAAACTCCCAAGGCAAATAAGGGTTGTCCCATAATGTCGAGAGTAATGGCAACCCCGTAACAAAAGCGTTACAGTTTAATTTGAGCGAAAAGAGAATTTTATTACCTCCGAAGAGTGACCTTACTAACTGTTTCGAAGGGAAAAAGCGAGGACAATGCCAGGTAGGAATATATGCTCTCCGACAACTCCGGATTTTCCGCTTTACGAAAGTAATTCCATTTTGAGGTTGAAAGGGGAGCAATAAAAATAACATCCTATTGTTGCGAGGGAATATTGTTGACATTTTTGCGCAATTATCAGCTCAGGCGACAAAAGGAGCGATTCGAAAGAATTCGTCGATTAAGTATGGAAAAAATGTCGACTCGAAATGAGGAAGAAAATATCAGACTAGAATCACAATCGTTGGGAAACAAATCTGCTATTTATGTTCAAAAGTGGACAACGAGAATCGGAATAAGTCGAGGGAAATTTGGGAGTTTCGGAAATACAAAAGAGAGAAAGTGCAAGCCAATCAAGAGTGCAAAATCGCTTTTATAATTTTCAAGAATAATATTTACCTTGGAAATTCTGATGCTCGCATACCTCACTAAAACAGAACCACTCTCATCTCAAGTGTTAGTTATCGGATGGATAAGTGCAGACTGAACTTATACGGGCATAGGAAAGTAATAATACCAAGAGGAACAGTTGAATGACCATCAATTTCAACCTGAACGGGCCATAAAGCAGCATCAAAGGCGGCATCCGAATAGTTTTCCTAGATCTGAATTGGCCGAACGTGTTACAATGTCGTTATAGAATCGCGAGTTTAAGTGAGTCACTCATTGATGATCCGTCGTAAGAATGCGTCGAAGAGAAATTGAAATAAAATTCAAGTGGAGCGTGAAGCTGGCCTAGATTCGAAGCAATGACGTAACTAAGGCTCGAACTTGATTGAAACATGATGTAACAGTTGATAAGTAACTGAGCACATTGCTGCTTAAAACGTTGACTAAAAGTTTCAGAATGGTAAAAAATTGGACAACTCATCATGAATGTGTGAACAGACGAAGATTATAATGAGAGGAAAATATACAGAAAAACTTAAATGATGATTGCGGCGACTAAATAAGGAGTCTTATCAACCTAGGAGGAATGTATTTTAGTTTATATTATTAATGAGTCATTTTTTTTATCGATTTTGCTTTATTATCCAATAATAAACTATTATATCGCACACGATGAAATTTCTGAACCCCCTTCAAAATTTGGTGTTTTATGTTTCAAGGCATGTAGAATCCGAATTTCGAATAAAAGCTGACGAAATTATAAAAGCTAAACTCCTGAAATTTTCACCAAAAATCAATCTTGTCCTGACAATGGCTCAATTCTTCAACAAGTCGCTACCTCAATTTAAAGGGTATTTTTTGGAGTTTTAATGGAGAGAAAATTCGTATTTTCCAACGTTTTCCAGAAAAAGGTGTATTTGGTATCAATTTCTATAGATTTTTAGACGCTGAATCGAATGAGACCATCGCGGGGTCAATATCTTTATTGGTTCTCGAGTTAGTAACTTTTTTTTCAATTTGGGAAATTTTCACAAATTTCGCGTGAGGGTGTAACTCGATAGTGCTTGGAGTTATAAAAATCGTTCTATATTCGTTGTTCTATGCTCGTCAAACACTATTTTCAAGGGTGCTCTTAGGCGAAAAATTTACATTTTAATTTGAAAATTAAGAAAAATAAAAACTATTCAAATTACAATAGTTGCTACGGAGTTTTTCTTTATAGGTACCAATCTGTTGTTGGGTGGAAACGTTCACAAATGTTTGGAATAATTACTATCACAAATGGATGGTCTTCTTATTTATCTTTATTGCAGTAAATGAATAATAAACCACTGTACAATAATTAGCAGCGGTTTTATCCCCGAGTATATTAAACCGTAATCCCCTATTAGATGATAAAACTGTTGATAACAAATTGATTTTAAATGCAAGAATTATATTTATTTTCGTATTCTAACCTTAGCTATAATTAGATCCTTGCTTGGGTTATCATTAGTTGCATACGAACTATTCGTTTCTGATTAAAAACGTCGACAAAAGAGCACCCATTGAATCCGGATCATCTCGGCCGGATTAGGTTTCGGTTGCAGGGGCGGTCGTTGGAAACGAGAGGCTAAGTAGTCGGACCGTGGAAAAATCGGCGTTGCCGGCGAAAGGAGCCAGGTGACGGGAGTCGCGTGCCGCTCGCAGGGAATGACGCTGGGGCGATGTCGGGGACAAAAGGCGGAACAATAATTATTATCGTTGGACATTATGAATGGAGTTCTGATTTTGAATAGATGCTAGAGGTGGCCACCTGGCTTTCAACCCCTATCCGGCGGATCCCATGCAACCGAACCCTACTGCACTGCTCAAACCGCTTTTGAAAAGAATAAATTTATTGTACCTATATTGTTTGCCCTTAGGGGGCGAAGTGGAATGGGACTTTTCTCTCCCTAGCACTTTTCCTCTGCGGAAATAAAAAAGTCCGCCCGACTGCGAGGGAGGAAATAGTGAAGCTCGATTTCCCGCTGAAGGTGCGTCATCGCAGGGGTCTCGCGTTACATGAGACCGCGATGGGGTATTGCAGATGGGTCCAAGAATTGATGGGTTGGAAACTGCAGTCGAGATAATACAAAAATATTCTCTCCGAAATTCCCTAAATAATTGTACGATGAACTAATGTGGGGAAAACAATTAATTTTATACGTATTTATTTAATAGCAATTACCATTTTTATTTTAAAACGTTATTTCTACCTTGTGCTCTGATTTCAGATTTATTATCCTATAATGTAGGATGCGATATATTATAAATAAAATACGATATTATAAATCAAAATACGAAATAATGATGTGGGGTGAGGTATATTTAATTAATATTCAATTATTAATCTAATTATAAGAATAAGAGTGGAACCTAATAAAACGCAAGGATTCAACATGGAAAGAAACGCATGGAAATACTAGCACATTCAACAGCTCCTATCCACGGTAGCCAACTCTTGATCGTTTCGATGGAGCCTATTGTAAAGACGAACATACAACAACCTTTAAAATTGCCCAAGAAAAAAATGTCTTCTCCTCAAAATTAAGAATTTGTGAAATTTTTGAGATTCCGCGAAATTAGCCGAGATGGTGCAACTTGAGAATGGCAAGAGCTTTAAAAATCGTTCTATACTCGTTGTAATGTTGGTCGAAGACTGTTTTCAGCTGTGCCCATACGCGATTAATTCGACATTACATTGATGACTTAATGCGGATAAAAATAATTAAAAATTGCCATTATGGCCAAAGAGTTTATCCGCAAGTAAAGAACGATGGAAACGTTCACTAATGTTTGGGATAGTTATGGATAATATGAATTTTCTCGACATCAATTCCCCAAGAATACCCTTAAAATTGAGGCATAGTCGGGCCAAAATTGATTTTTGGTGAAAATTTCAAGAATTTAGTATTTTATTAAATATAGTTTTGTCAGAGAAGTGTTGAAGGCGGACGCACAGATTTTTTTGATTGGATATTCGGATTCTACATGCCTTGAAACGTCAAACATCAAATTTCGAGGTGGGTTAGAAAATTTCATTTTTTGGGTTATTGCAATGGTTTTTATCAAATAATAATATCTCAGGTCTCTCGTATTTCCAGCTTTATTCTCGATTTTTCTGCTAAACCGAACTATACCAGTTAATTCAAAACGTTTTCCCCTGTGATCGCTCAGAACAATTGTTTAATTTTGTAGATGGTCAACTTGTGGTAAAGTAGAAGTAATGATAGGTTTTCAGCAGAAAATCAAAAAGCTTAAAAGAATGTCACGTATACGTCACGAATATCCCCTCTACGCCGGTAATCGGATCAAAAACGGCCATTTCCCTCGAACTGCTCGACCGACGAAAACCACGAGAACCAAAATGGCCTATTCCAAGGTGACTATGACGACAGTTTAATAGTGAAAGAATGGTGCAATCAAAGAAAATAGCCGTTTGGGTGTTGTACGAACTCGTTACAAGCCAAGTGTCACAAGGAAAGTCGAATGGCAAGAGAAAATGCGAGTGTGCAAAAGCTCCAGTTGTATTACAGAGCCGATATTTAAGCGTAGCGACTATTCTTCAATGTGCGGTGGAAAAATCGATAAAATCGCCGATGCAGAGTATTGAAATCAATCGGTAATTCTCCACGAATGAAATAGATTTTCCCGAAACTCCAAATTGACTATTTTCCGAATTTTTCTGAAGGTTCAAGCGAACAGTTAAATAGGCGTTTGATATTTCGTCTAGCAAGTTGTTTCGAGAGATGCAACGCGTCGGCCGTTAGTCGCTTGAGAGCAAGTTCAACAGCGTAACGCTCAATTAAAGGAGACTTGACAAATGCCTTGTTGTACTAATCAAACGACTAATTCGTTACCAGCTGCCTAGCGAGACGTTTTCCCCTTTTCATCGGATGCCGTAGGAATTAGTTAGACCGAGTGGAAAATAGTTTACTCGTTTTTCTCTTTAGGACGCTTCAACGTTCAGTTCGAACATTTTCCGCGCTATACTTGCAAGAAGGAATCGACGCGAAAAATATAGTTATACATTTGACAATTGTGTGCTTAGAAATGGTGATTTATAGATAATTAGAAGCAAGAAGATTTCGAGTTAAGCAACTGGAAACATTTTAAATAGGTAACCCCGTCAAATATAAATAGGTCAACTTGAGGAGTAAGTTCTCTCATCTTGGATTAATTAACAGTCAGTCAACACACGATAATCGAGATCATCCAGAGGAACGGAATGGGCTATGAAAAAAAAATTACTGCTAATTTGATTGTTCGTTCGATTGCTTTTATTCTTTTGCTTTGATAAATTTATTATTCAACAAGACCATATACTTGCAGTAGTACTATCCCAAAAATTCGCGGATACTTCCACCTTACAACAGATTAGTGAAATAAAGGAAAACTCCTTGTCAAATATATATAAAAACATTTCTTGATTAACTAATTTGAAGTCAAATTATTCGCCTAACAATACAGCTTAAGGGAGTATTTGAGAAGTATGTTACAATTTTACGGGCGAAAGTACTCGGCTGAATAAAAAATGGAGAAGAGGTCGCCTTGTTTTTCTCCCCCTCAACCTACAGGAAGAAGTAATGCGACCACCTGGAGAAGAAAAATCATATTTATTGACACTCTATTTTCTTGCCTAATTGTTGATTTTTCTGCCAACAGAACTATTCCAGTTAATTCAAAACGGAAATTTTCATTTTCCTTTCTCCATTCGACCTTTGATGGTTCACGACATAAAATAACCCTCAGGTGTTGGCCTTAAGATGAAGTAGGGGAACTCAGCCAACCAGAAACCCCGCGATAAGGACGATTCGGTTGAAGTGCTTTTCTACAGTAACAAAATGTGGTTTACTTATTTCTAACTGGGGTCGTCTAGGTATGCTCGTCTGTTTTCCCCAAGAGTTCTTAGGACTGCTAGTAAAGCCGTTCCTCACCTTTATGGATCGCTATCTCTTCAACCAGCCTGACCTTTAATTAAATTACATGGCCAGGTGCTTGGTTTCTCTTCTAAGCTACTTGCGTATTTGCAAAGTAATGCCAGATTAAACCTTACGATTACACAGAATTTCAGAAGGAGTTGAAGAAAGCGAAAAAAGGAAATATATATTGTTTATAGCATTTCATTTCATAGCAGGTCATTGAGAGTAAAATTTCCCTCTGTTCCAAGTTTAAAATATCATCAACCCTTGTTAGCAGAGGCCATTACGCAATGTTATGCTCTTAGGGAACAGGTGGGTTTAGGTAGACGGCCAGCCATTGCTATCTACCTGTCGGCCATCGTCCGCCTACCTGTAGCCTTACTAGAATACTCGACCCCCATTGGCTCAACAATTCACTCATTTTTCTTCATATCTGTGTAATATCCTACATGTTTGTTTAAAATTGTGGCTGTCACAAGTAAGAACTATAACTCAAGTAAAAAGTGGACGGCGTGAAACTAGCCACGCTTTTATTTTATTTTATTTTTATTTATTTTATTTATCACCTATTATTTTTTATAATTTTTATTTTATTTTATGGTCGTTTAACTTGATTGTCTTCAATTTTGAAATTATAATTATTTCGGAATCCTTCTATAAGCAGTGTAAAAGGTCAAAATATTCATAGATTTCCTAATTCAGTTGGTACCGTTCCTAACTTGATGGTCGCGTATGATGAAAGACCGTCCCCGAAAAGGTAAACGTTACGATCCACTCATTCGCTGGAACCGGGCTACTAAAGCCGCTGAAGAGTAAAAGAGGTCGCAAACAGCTTCATCCGCAATTTAGAAAACAGCAGTAAAAGCAGCTTCTTGCAGGAAAGCATGGAATTAACGTTTTTCGTCTCAGAAACTAAAGAATAAAAGGAAAATTAATAGCTAGGCGAAAAATGGAGACAATGCGGAACTTGCAAAGTGAATAATTCCTTCAATCATAAATCAGAAAGATCGATGAATTTAAAATAACTTTTATATAAACCAAAATCACATTCGACCCCGAAATGCATCTGAAGTAAAGCCTGCAGTAGGTGAGAGAATAAAATTCCATCACATTTTTGTCCAAATCCACTTAGAGTGCTTTGCTGTGTTTCCGGTCCCGCTTCCCACAACTTCTTATCCTCAACCGTCGTTCGCCCCTAAGGCCACTTCCCTTTCGGCCTTTACTGTTCAAGCAGTAAAGCCCAGAAGACCGCAAAGTTCGATCGCGCCCGAAGCAAAACCTTTCATTACAGATATTTGATCAATTTCGCGCCTACACGGCTTGCAGTGGTTATTTTTGGGAAAGAAATGTAAAGAAGATTGAGTAACAGGAAAGAGACGATTGAAATCGAACAAGGAGTTCCGAAATCTATAGAGGCTAGTAGGAAAGAAGGAGTAAAAAGCGTACAATTTATGTGTACGCTGTCACAAACATTTCAAACCCTTGAGCGTTTGCATTTATAGATTATTGGCCTGTAGAGAAACGTTGGAACACTTTTGTCAAGGAAATGTAGCGTGTAATCCAATATAAAACTGTCCAAGTTTTTAATTCCTAACTTCAGTGTGATTTTTTCCTTTTTACAATTGTTTTTAGAAAACGATCCCTCTAATTTCTTCTCGAGACTTCTGAAACCCTCTCCCTCAAGAGAGGACGAATGGATGAAAAACCTCACTAAGGCCCACAATTCCAATGGAATGAAGCCTTGCCAGGAGACCAGTTTTATGAAGCAACATTCGTTCAAATAGAAAATGACGACCTGCTGAATAGAATACAACGAAATATAGCTCCCCATGAATATTGATCAGGATACCTACAAGCTTTGCATTGCAGCTTCACCATTTCCTTCAAACCCGGTTTATATTCTTTACTTTTAATACCGAAGTAATATTCAAACGTTATTGGAAAAGGAAATAGCCTTGGGTGAAGATCCGTTATTAATTTACGAGCAGATTATAACGACGGCGCTGGGATCTGGATGAGGTAAAGGGCCCCTGGGAGGTTTTCGTAGAAACACAATCCTATTTTCGTCACGAAGACTAAAGCGAAGGGATCTTCGGCTGTCCCAGGACTGTGTGATTTGTAGAACTGGATAATCTATACAGGAGACCTGATACTGCTCGAAACGGATTCCAAATCGAGAACATTATACCTACCTAAGCGTAAGTCATTTTACGATTTCAACTTCACAGCGAACAATGCACGGAATGGAACATTCTTTATAGTACAATTAACATGATGAATGAAATCCTCACTCTGAAAACGCAAAAAATGAAGTACTGCGAAAATGGTATTTTTTTTATAGTTGTATCCCAGAATTTAACAACTGTAAGTCCGATCGGTGTTTTTTCTCTTCTTTTGAAAAAGTAATTATAAAGTAGGCCAAAAAAAAAAAAAAATCACTTATATCAGCTAGAAAACTTGCTCGATTTTGTGGCTTTTGACGCCGTTTTGTTCATAATAATGTTCTGCTGCCCATGAAGGTCTTGCTTTAAATAGTTTCAACTAATAATTTCTGTCCATCCTCAACATTTTTCCGACAAAACTATAAAAGAGAATTTTTTGAAATTTTCACCAAAAAGCAATTTTGGCCTCACAACGGCTCAATATTTTAGCCAAATCGCTACGTCAATTTAAAAGGTATTTTTGAGGTTTTTATTTACTTAGGGTTAATTACCATCACAAATGGAAATCTTCTTAAATCATTATAGAAGCAAAGGAATAATAAAATACTGTACAATCATTTGCAGCGTTTTGTTACGATTTTCTATAAGGTTTGTAAAGAAGCAAATGAACCGCAAATGTACCGAAAAACGTGATATGGATTTTCAAAGTTAGTCGCACACTATTTTCAACCATGCCGGGAAAAAAATTGTAGTTCATTGTCAATTAGATTATCGTTGAAAACACATAACAAAAACTTTCCAGCGATGGTATAAAATTATTTCAACGTATTATAATCACAGAGCGATTCGCGTTTTGTAGCTGTGTTTTTAATTAATAAACCGCATTAAATGCTCGAAGAGCACGCGTTTTCAACGCACCGTCTGAACACGGCATCGGTTGATAAACTTCGAAGTGTTCAATACAGGTCTTCTTATCGGTTCAATTTAACAAATTGAAGGGGCTGCGCCCGGGGAGATTTCGAAACTGGTCGTATCGGATAGAATTTAACGAACGGTAGAGGGAGAGGGAATCGAAAAAAGGCACACGTCTGATTACGACGCAAGGCGAAGTGCATTAGGATTTTCACCTCGCACCTTCGCACTGGGATGAAAGTGATTGATCGACGTTGGATCAGTCTTACAGGCAAAGGAGGGTGGCATAGAAGCGTTCAACCAGCATTGAAGGAAACAGGCGCAAGTAAAGCTTGCGTGGGCGAGGGGCGAAACTGATCCACCTCCGCTTTCTTGTACGAAAGAATCTCCAACAATTTTTCATCCGTTTCTACGACCCTCGGCCGGTTTTCACTTCGAAAATTTCCACCTGGCATCTTTGGATGCCTTTGAGCGAAGAACAGACGGGAACTGGGAGGAGCTCCCTTTTTTACTCCCTTTCAGAATTGATTAAAACCAAGCGAATTCACCAACGCCTAAGCTAAACCTGCTTTGAAACCATCGACTACATCCCCATGATATCAACGCTCGAAAAATTTCTATCGCTTCGCGCCGAAGTCTATAGACTGTTCAATCTGCCGTATCCTTTCCTACACGAGTATTTTATTCTGATAAGAGCAAACGGAAATACAACAAATATAAAATATCCGCCATTCAAACAGTAAGGGAAACAATCGATCGTCCTAAGCAGTCAACCTAATCAGAAATAAGGAGAAGTAAAACTATATAAAATAAAGGAGCGATTTTCAACAGTCTTTTTGAGAACTGAAAAATTTCGTAAGTAAAATGCAGGAGCATTTCTTACAATATATTCGAATTCAAGTCTAAATTTCGATTTTTCCGAGATCCGGGGGATTTGCTTGAGCATTTTACAATGTGTCACAACGAGTTTATCGTTAACATACATAAATACTTTAATTTTGTGTACCTAGAAGATCAGCCTCTTGCCGTGAAAATCGAACACTTCAATATTCAAACGGCGTATTTATTTCCAACGAGTAAAAGGGAAAAATTATGAACGTCCGGCAGATAGAAGAAAATACGCTACTACTCATACCGATGGGTAAACGATGGTAGAATGAAGAAATGATGTGTTTACTAGCGGAGAAGATTTACTCGCCCGTTTATTCAGGCGAAATACGGCTTGGATACATTGGGAAACTAGGAGTGAAAATTATAGGGTCCCCTAGCAGGTGCAAGAAAAGTCTCTAGGTGATTTCGAGCAACTTCTGAAAGACGCTGAATGATCGCCGCCATTTATTTTGGGACTGCTCCGGATAGAAACGGACAAGAAGTTGAAGGATAAGAAACGCCAGGTAGCCACGTATCGCAATTTCTCTCGCACGTGGAGGGATTGGAGCGATGAGTCTAGTCAAACTACCATTGCTACTTGAATGAACTTTTCGAAAAACCGTTAAGAAAATGAATACCTTTGGATGTTGGGGAATATCGATTTTAAAGAATTACTTGGAATAGTTTACAATGGATATTTAAGTTAAATGATTGAATCGATTTAATTTAATGATTTTACCTTGGATATTTTTCTCTTGGAATGGAGGATGTTTACCGTTTAAATGATCTTGATTACACCGATTGCGCCCGTGTGCGTTATCTAGAACACCAGTCCAGGTCGATCAGGTCAAGACGCCTACGGTAGACAGATTGCATAACGGAAATATTCTACTTCAAACAATCGAAGAGCGTACCTTAAACAATTTCAATTCCGCCAGTCTCATGAGTGGAATTGAATATTTTTTGCCATTTGTCAACTCTTTAAAACACTTTTCACCGCCTGGAATTTAGCGAAAATTTTCGGTATATTATTCGATAATAAACCATTGTAATATCCTAAGAAAAAATTTTCCTACCCCCATTAAAATTGATGTATACATTTCAAGGCATGTAGAATCCGAATATCCAATAGAAAAAAATCTGTCTGTCCGCCGTCGACCCTTTTCCGGCCAAACTATAGTAGCTACACTCATGAAATTTTCATCAAAAATCAATCTCGGTCCAACGACGTGCCCGCTACTTTGGTTTTCGTTGTATACTCGTTTACTAAGAGCACTCAAAAGTTTTTCATCATCCGACTGGAAGATACTCAAGGTACCTCGTTCCATGTACGTGAGGAAGCGGGCGTGAATCACTCTTGAATTGGAGCGATGCCCGAAACCCACATCTCCTGATTGGTCCATTAATTAGTTCATAATAGCCCGCTTAGGCTCTCTATGCGTGCGCTTAGTTCGCCCCGATGTTACCCGAGTAACTGAGAGAAACGTCGTGAGGTGAATATAACCAAGAGGATAGCGTTGCTTTCCTCAATCTGTATTATTGCCAAACCATATTGTCCGCATATATAATCTTCGTTCGTGAGGAGCCTATTGTTATGCCGTTAATGGAGGACATTAGCTCGTAACAATAAGCGATCCATTTGGTCAAGAAGGGCGATATCCTCGGCCAGCCCTGTCTAATTTATGCACGGGGCGTCTCCCGGCAAATGACAATTCGTCGCCCTCGTCTGGAACAACTAACAACGTGTCGTTAAACGCGTTGGGAACGCTTGAATTTTGACCATTTTCAGCTTAGAAAGGTAAAATGTCAACATCAGCGTTGAGATCTCGAATAGCGC
Source organism: Tupiocoris notatus (assembly GCA_037159825.1). Taxonomy (NCBI): domain Eukaryota; kingdom Metazoa; phylum Arthropoda; class Insecta; order Hemiptera; family Miridae; genus Tupiocoris; species Tupiocoris notatus. Next base: position 157,333 of record JASJUZ010000160.1, on the reverse strand, counting down.
GATTCCAAAATTTGTGAGAATACGAAATTTGCGAGCCTTTTCTATGCATATTTGATTGATAAATATATTAATCCGCTACGAGTTAAGGAGCGTGATTTCCGAACGAAGTAAAAATGAGGGAACTACACCAACTATTCAAAATTTATTGTGCCTTTCGAAAAATAACGAACCACTAACCGAAAACGCTTGTTAGCTTAAAGTGAACGAGACACGAGCATTTACGAATTTCTCTTTTTGCCTCCCTTTGAGATTGATAATGGCATTTTTTGAAGACTACAAACGAATACTGTTGAATCAAAAACAAGAATTGATTTTACTACTATAAGCCGAGGAAAATTGGAACAAAATCCCCGAACCAAAAATGGAAAAAACCGTGTGGGTATATAATTAGAATGGAGATAATGCGGGAATAGAAATAGAAAAAATCATGTGGAGATAATTAGAATAAAAATAATACGGAAGTAACGGTGCCTTAATCAGCGCGACGAAATTTGAAAGTAGCTAGAGAACTCAAATAATTTACTAAAAAAAATCTAAATAGAAAAAAAATTGAAAGCTTATAATCACCGAGGTACTGAGTTTTTTCAAAATATCCGATTTTTTAAAATGATGCGTTTTATTCTATAAGAATGAAAATTTCTTTTGACAATAAAATATTCAATTCCCAGCAGTTAAAGTAACGGCCACACGGTTAGCTTTATGCACCAGGTGTAGAAGGGTAATGACAGATTCACTGATTGATTTATTAAAACGACCACACTGCAGTTAGGTCGCAGCTTTGAGAGGCTCGAAGCCGTTTACATCACCAGGCCGAATGAAGTAGCGCACAAATACGAATCCGTCCCCAAACAACCGGTTAAGCCAACGGTTCAAGAGATGCGGGGGTGGGCGAATGCGTTGAAACAACGCTCGCACTAATGTCTCCCGGATCGCATTACAGTTAATTAAATCGGCGAAGGGTAATTTAGGCGGGCACCCTTGGCCGAATGTAGGCCCATTCGTTTCTCTTTGCACGGCGAGGCACCTGCAAGTGGCTGCACATCAAACGCACTGGCTAAACTGCGCTATGTAAGCCGAAGCCCGAGCTAATGGCTCGAAAGAGTACCTAGCTGACCCAAGAATTAATTTCTTAACCGTCAAAATCGATCATTTATAATATATCCAGGAGGTGTGAGAGGGAGAAAGGCGGCTCATTCTTAGATTCTCTATTTTCTGGCCGAGCACAAAAAATGCGACGGCATAATATACTTTACTACGTTAGCAGACACGTAACAAGGCGGGTAGGCCTTTTTGCTGCGCTGCCGCACCTAAACAGGGTTTAGAAGGTTCCGTCAAATAAAAATGACAAAATCTATAAAATCGTCAACCTTTAGAAACTACATTCCTCGTTTCCTTTTAATAGAAAGCTGGTTTATCGTCTCAAGTGTTGGTTAGATTAAGGATTATTTTCCTCTCATTTTCAACGGCTTCTCGAAAGTACGCCCAATTTAGCTCATAGTCAAACGAGTGCATCAGGTAGGAGAGAATTTTCGAACTTTCGAGCAAGTGAAGGAGCAAGGCGATGAATAATGTCCTGCTAGTCCATTCTTTGTCCCTAGTACGAAGTGAATACTGAACCATCTAGTCTACCGGAAATTTATCAAACGAGGAGGTAGGTAATTAGGTGAAATTCGCCCCCGCTGACCACGAAGTTTGGTTTTGGCGCAAGGAAGGGACGGTGAGTTATGAGCAGCTTTTGAGATTAACGAACTATCATACGGGGATTACAGTCATTTCATCTGCTTAGCCACGTCCCCGGATACCTTTCTGTTCATCCCCCACCCCAAGCGTCGAACTCCCTCAGTATACCTGTCTGCCACAACGGACCCTCCCACTTCGGAAAATAGGAATTTATGTTTGTTTACCCGGTTCAACTTGCTTGTTTTAAACTCCTCCAGTTTAACCTTCGACCCCATCTCCCGATGCATTAGCCGGAGAAAACCTGTTCAACAAAGCCCGTTCAAAACCTCTAGTGGACTTATTGGGCTTAATAAATATACAATGACGTTCTAACAACAATTCGTCATTTTCCATTAAATATTTGTTAAATAGTTGTAATTAATTTATTTTAATTTTTTACTTTTATATTTTACAGTAAGCACAACATATTTTCATTTATTTTTATAACTATTGTTCATTCAATGCCGGCTAAATCATATCCTCCACTATATCGTATATCCATAATATTTCAACGCTTCTAAAATTTCCCTTAACGCCGTCTATCGAAAACTGCGATGTTGCCAGCTCAACCAACTCTGAATAGTTGAATGGAAAAGTGATTGAACGAACGAGTCAAAGAAAGAAAAGAAAGTCAAATAATGGAATAATATAAACAAGTCAAGAAAAGGACAAGTAATTGAACAATATAAACAAGTAAAAAAATAAACAAGTAAAAAAATAAAATAAGCAAAAATCAAGAAAAAGACAAATAATGGCATGAAAAAAGTTCAACAAGGTTAGGTGTATTTAAAAATAGATACTTTTGAAGTGCAAATTATCAATAAATAAGCGATTTTTAACATTCGATTTTATAAAATCATTTTATGATCATTTTTATTATTATTTTTATTTTTTCCTATTATTATTAGCTTCAGTATCATTGTTATGCTCTTTCTATACTGATTAGCGAGCAGAAATTAAATTTCCCCAAAGCGGTTATCCAATTTTTATCGCCTTCTATTGTTGATCCAATTTTCTCGGGTCGCGAACCGCCATGACGAAACTCGGCCGTCCGAGTGCGCTGAAGCTATATCAAGTGTGAAAATGAGAAAACTTGATAGGGATGTTGCTGAGGCCAACAAGTTGCTAAGGGTAGCAGTCTAGGTAGCACTTCTGCAAAGGTATCCCTTCGATATAGATACAGGCAACTTCCTTACCTACAATCTAAATTCATCGACCTTGCAGAGCGAGACGGTTACTAACCTGGTTAACTGCCGGAATTATCCGAGCTGACTTAATTGCGAAAGTGATTCCGCCTTCACGGCCCGAACTCCAAAGGCCCTAAGCTTCACCTAAATCCTTTACCGCCGTTGAATTATTTCCGAATGAAACCTTAGTGACCGGAATCGGCAGACTGTTTTCGAGCAATTGGTTTGCTCTTCGGACGGAACGAATGCACAGTCGATTAAAAACTCAACCCTCTCCGGTAATGAGGAAGCTTCGATTTGAAAAATCCTATTCAGCAGGTGGATCGTAAAATGGAAACCAAGCGAATTGATGATATAAGCAGTCCAGCTTATCAGTACGTGCCTCATAAGATCATTACCTTATAGAAGTCGGCCGATTTGACAGGTACGGCCCGAAATGAGATAACGCCGAGATCTATGGACCGAGTTGACATTTTGCTGATAGCTGCTCTTCTCGAGGTATCTCTATCACCTTCGAACTCTTTCGGTTTCGTTTCCTTTCTCGGAAATCTGACGAGGCGTCAGCCGTTTATGAGTTTAGCCGTAGTTCCGAGTAATTCGGCCCGGGTGGTATTTGTGATCACTTGTTTATAGTAAGATTGGAATTATTATGAGTCAACATAACATGACGTAAGAACTTCAATACCGCTACGAAATGTATTGATCCATGCTAGAATTATCGAGAAATGATAAAGAGATTCCCTTCGTTTGATCTTCGATAGCTGTTGATAATGGAAGACGTTTTCGGGAGCACAAACTAATGGATGGGCGAGATATATATCAAAATATGATTCCAAACTATTACAAAAATGGTATTTTTTTTCCCAAACATATCCCTGTAAGTAATGGTTTTACATTTTTCTCCCTCAATAGCTAAATACAAGCTCCAATTTTCAGTATGATTTCCCATAAATTATTTTCTAAATTTCTGAGATTTATTTACGTTTCCATTAAATCCGAAAAATAGTTCAGTTTTAAAATATCGCTACATAGGGGCAATAAAATAAAGTATGAAGAGGAACAAAATGGGCATCTCATAATTCCATCACATCCCATTTACGCCATATCACCGATTCACATTCTCGTATTTTTCACAACTACCTATCACTAATAAAAAAAAATACTAAAAAAAATAAAATACTTTCACAGATAACAGTCATTCGCATTCAAATCCCATTGTTTCCACATTCACTTCAACCTCACACAATAATTTTCACCTCTCATCATTAAAACCCATTCACAAGAACACACTCACGTTCACCCATCACCATCAAAGCTCACCCACATTGAAATTTATCAGCCCTACTCGACTTTTAAGCAAGGTTCATCTTCCATCCACTTTTCCAAGTTAAATTTAACCATTCGCCTTCCATTCTCTTGCCGTGTTCTAATTAATCACTCATCATTAAAACCCGTTCTTTTTCCATTCACACATTATTCATCTTCTATTCGTTTTCCACATTAAAATGAACCATTCACCATCTAAACCCAATCACTTTTCCGAGATTTCATTTACCACTCAACCCCGTTCACCTTCCATTCACGTAACACTCAGTCATCTTCTGTTCTCTTTCCACGTTCAAATTAACCGTTCACCACTAAACCCATTCACATTACATTTGCACAACATTCACCTTCCATTCACTATACCGAGTTCTGATTAAACGCTCACTATTAAAACACGTTCACACTCTATCCATTTAACACTCACTTTCCATTCACTTTTCCAAGTTCAAATTAACCACTGAACACAAAGCCCATTCACTTGCTCCACTCACATTGTACTCGCACTGATTGGTTCCGTAATTCCGTAACAGTAGTTTCGGCCATTTCTTTCTGAGCAGTCGTATTAAGCGAATGACCGATCGTCCAGTCTACCAATCAGAGAGTCGAACAGGTAAGAGGAACTGGAGTTACAGCAGGTGCAGGCAAGCTATCCTCGCCGGTCATTAAGGTGTGCGGCTTACAGCAGAAGCTACGGGAAACAAGCAACGTGACGGGAGTGTCGGTGCAAGATAAGGAAGAAAACACCTTGACAACCGAGCCTTTCGCCTTCACCTTCATGACCCTAGGCGATACAATTCCTCCATGATGCCCCCGCTTTCGTCCCACCCATCCGTCAGACGACCATATTGATTGTCCGTGAAAACAGTGCCTATCCTACCTTCATCCCGGTTCCTCCGTAAACTACCTGTCTTCATCGAAGAAGAGACTCCCAAGTGTTCCTTTTTGCGTTGCAGGCCCTTTTTTACCCACTTCTTTCTATCGCATGTTCATACATGGTCCACACGTGCATGCCATTCGGCCCTGTGTGCACTAGAGTGTACACGCCGATTCGCGTAAAGTATTCGGAGGTACTTTATGGTTTGCAGGGAGTGCGTCAGGTGGTTCCAGAGCATCGAAGTGATCTCCATCAGGCCCACCGATTGCTACGTATCCCGGCGGTAAAGGAAAAAGGGTATTCTCCTTCTTCGCATAAAGTAAAACGACCATAATATACCTCCAAACCATCATCCCTACTGAAACCGACTCTTCATCCTTGTACTTTTCCCTATCAGTCTTTCTTTTTCAACCCCTGCTCAACCTGAGGCGCATCTCGATTGAAATGAGGGCCATGTGCGCTGTTAGCTCACGTTGCCCCCCACTCTTGTCTCCCTAGCTGCCATCTGGTTCGAGTCGGTACCTCCATGAAGTGATTACTGTGCCTTGCGCAAGCTTCAGTTCAAACCAATGAACGACAATTTATCCCATGAAACAGTAGGGGAAAATAGACGGTTCATAAATAATAAGGATAGTTTTAAAAGATAATATTTTATAGAAGTATATTTATGCTTAAAAGTGAAGATCTTCTCAATCCAGCTACCTAAATTTATTCAAACGCCAATAATTTCACCTCTACTTCTCTATCTCTACTCTCTGACACGGGACGTAACCCACTATGGGACTAATTCTTCGAACCAAAGCTGTTTAATAAAGCGTCAGCATTTTTGTATGTAAACCTAATAATATGAACAATAACTTTCATTTCATTTTTACCTAATGATTGTACTATTCTTACGGCCACGATTTCTTCATGAATACGAAATACAAGACGCCAAACTCGCAAATAGTCAACTACGGTTTTATTGCTACGGGAAATAAATCGAATATATCGTTCAAAATGCAAAACAGGCGCGTACGAGCCGATCGAGGAAGTCCTTACGCCAAAATACGTCGAAAAATGAGGGGATGAGTCGACCGACTGAATTGGCTCGTATGAAAAACATACGAATAAATCGAGTGCAAATAGTCTGGAATAATCTTTTCCTTATAGAAAAAGAAGATATGAAAACGTGGAGTGTAGCTTTTGAAAAGAGGGGAAAACAGGAACCTTGGCAGGTGATACGGTTGGGGTTGGACGTGATGTATTTCAAAGGTCCCACATGGGAAGTAAAAGGTGGAAGCATATATTTATGTACGAGCAACACAGCATTTCATCCGAGCGGCCGCCCTACAGCAACACGGCCCGGAGAGATTTTTCCATCTAAATACCATTTTCTTAAATCACGAGGACAGGACAGGAAATGCACGCAGTGTGGAGCTTTTCTATCGCGCTCGAGGGGGTTCACGGAGAAATTACAACGATATATTTATACGTTCCTGCTAGAAAGGAGGATTACAATCGTCTACAGAATTGTCGTTGAGAATTGAAGTGGAATCGTAGAACAAGAATTAACGCATCGTATTAATCATTCGGCGAGGTGCAGCGATAGCGAAGGGAAGTGTGGCTGGAGAGACCAGTAAGTGAAGTGGAGTCGAAGTAGAGCAGAAGTATAAGAGTTGGGACAAGAGTAGAATAGGTAGTGGAAGTGAAGGGGAATGTAAAGTGGAGTAGAACTAGAAATTGGTGTAGAACTCAGTAGTGGAACTGGAAGTTGATGTAGAGTAGAAGTAGAGCTGAGGTGGAGTGGAAGTGGATTTAGAGTGGAGTGGAGCAAAAGTGAAGAGGATACTCTTTGGAAAGGGGGGGATTGACCTGGGGCCCCGGCTCAAGTGCGCCTCGACGTACGGACCTGAGGGCGTACGGGGAGTAGGGGGATGATCCAGAGGGGGCTCGCCCCCGGCTCCCGAGGTGCTAAAAACGGCTCTGACAACTTACAGAAACGTATTCAAAAACAGGTGTATTTGCTTGCCCTCAACATTTAACCGAATATATATGAAGTATTAATTACCACCCGACATTGGATTTTGAGAGGACTGGTTATTTATTCAGTATAAATTCGCCAAAAGTTCAATTTCGAGAGAGCCGCGTTGATTTTCGACAACGGTAACTTTTGTAGAATCGACGCAGCGCATCAGTCGGCAAGCGATCCATAACTCTCAAGCTCGCGACTATTTATAGACAAGAAGAAATTCAGGTCTCCCGTGTTGTACAATAATAAATGGGGCCAAGTCAGGCGTGGACTCGAGCTTATAAAACGTCAACCAAGTCTTTGATCTGGGATTCTATTAGCGCAAAAACCGCGATCCTGGTCCGAGTGGGCGAAACGGCTTTTTCGTTTACGCGTAAACAAAAATAAATGAATACATAAAAAATACATTACTCACAGGAGATGGCAAGATGACAACAAGGTTTGAGTTTCTAATGCGTTCAGGCCAGGTGTAGATAAATCATGGCTAAACGACGAAGCGGAAAAAGCAACGCGATAGGTGAGGCTGGTGATAAAGTGGAATTTGATATATTGAAGCGCGGGAAGTGTCAAAATGCCCACAATTGGGTTTTAAGGCGGGAGAAAAATTTCCCGGAGCAAATAGCGTCGGAAGATGCTTATAACTAGTGATAAATCAAAACGATTTAATCGGAAGATATAGGAGGGCGACGATCACCAGTTCAAAATAAGATGAAGATGATTGGTATTAAAGAATTGCATCGGTTTTTATTCTAATAGAATTTCTTCTTTTTTTTGTCAAATAGAATATTTTGATACGAAGCAGATAAATTCCAAGTACGCAATTTTAGTTCTATGGCCTTAGATTGTTCGGAAATTTTCACCGATGGACCAATTTAAAATCGAAACGAGACGTTCTTCCTTCATTAAAATGTCGCCGAAGAAATTACCAGAAACGTACACAACGAGCGGTGTTTATTGAATGACAGATTTATTCTTCGGCACAATAAGAATCGAAGTCGATCACACTGAAAATAGATATCTATTTCCGGCTAAGAAAGCGAAAAGAAGCGCGGGTGAATGTGGGAGTGATCCGACTAATGGGATAATCAAGGACGGTATTTATAAACAGTCGAGAGGTTCTTCAACTGGTGTGCGTGTGGTCGGTGCTAGAAAGAAACGAGGGTTGAATAAACGACAAATGGGAATAAACCGGATGGCGCCCGTAAACGGGTGAAAAATCGCGGGCGACAATCGAGCGAATTAGTGGCGATTATTTTTTCAACGATGAGTCCAAAAAAGAGCGGATACGCGGCCGGAAGTTGGGAAATGATGTGGGAAACAAACTGGAAAAGAAAGATATTTTCCGAGAAGTAATCACTCTAAAATTGCCTGACAGGTTGTCAAATAACTTGAAAATTTTCGCAGTACAGTTTACCTGCCGATTATAATTATAAAATATACCATCGCTGGAAAATGTAAGAAAAAATTGCAAAAAAAAACCCAATAGAAAATGATAATTTCAACAAAATTGCCTCTCGGAACATGAATTCAAAATATACGAATTTGGCAAAAATGCAATAAAATAATTAGTATATAACCAGTAAAATAATTTCACCTAAAATGGCGGATAGTTCTAAGAAATAGGGTTATTCTAAATATCAAGAACCACCGAGCAAGGCAGGTGGAGAAAAAGGCTCCCCACCAATTCTTTCCTAGGAATGGAAGAAGAGGATCAGTGGAAAGAAGACCTTGGGCTCCTATTAAGTGAGTTCATTGCTTACGACGCCCACTTGTCGCGCCCGTCTTCCTATCTGTCTCGCAATGGAACGACTCTCCGTTCCGAGATAAATAACTTACCTAGCGAGGGACAAGTTTCATAAGGTGACCGCGAGAATATTCGTTTCGACAAAAGCAAAATCGACAGGCGGAATTCGCAAATTCAAAAAAAAGTTTGATGAAGAGAATGGATTGGTTCAGAATTGGTTCATTCGTCCCGAATTCTTGCTCGGCATTTAGAATAATTTATGCCCCACAAAATTAATAAAACAACCTGAACTCGAAGTAATAAGAAGTACTATTGATGTAGCTTTTATAAAAAAATTTAAGCTAACTTCAAATTCAAACGAAACTAAAATTGGAGTGACTGAAAGGTATTAAAATATCTGACGGTCTCGTCCCTAAACCTGTGAGAAATCGATCATTTTTAGTCAGGCCCAAAAGTGGAAAAAGCTCATTAACTATCACGAAAAATCCGAATAACTCGAAAGTACACTGTGCGAGCAAAACAGCATAATCTATAATCGCCTAGTGGAACATCTAGATCTAAATAGTTTCAATATTGATTATTTACGGCCACTAGATTTCAAAATACGTAGCAAGACACTAAACGCACGACAAGGTTGACGAATTGCACTGGATTCAACGGAACCGGCTGACAATACAATCAACACATCATAGCTGTAGAGATCACGAAGTTCCAACGGTCTATTCTATAGCAATGGAACGGTCGGAAGAGACGGTAAACAGATGCCACCTCTTGAAATGGCGTTCCCTTGGCGGTAACTCTTCGTATGGACTCTAACCAGACTGTTACCTAACAAGGCTTCCCACGCTCGGCATAAAGCCATGAAGACAGATCTAAGACGAAATTTATTCAACGGAAGAGTGAAAACTGCGAAGTATGTAACATTGGCATTCGGTGCAGCAAAATTTCGCTCTAGACTTTTCAACCAACTCCGTAATTTAGGGTAGGAAATAAAGTTAGTTCGGGGATTTTTAGCCTGGACAGAAAATCCCCTCGAAATTAAATAGTCAATGCTTCCGAACGAGCCAAAAATTTCTGCGAAAATGCCATGAAGCTGTAAACAATTTGGTTTCATTGGGTGTGGTGTTCTTGGATAGAATTTGAGGCGATTCAGTCGTAAATAGACCCAGGAGACGTTAGACATTTTATATATGTAAAATTACTGCATAAATACCTCGCAGAAATCATTCACGATTGTTATCTGTCTTGATTGCATACGTTCTCCAACAAAAACAAACCGTTAAAACGTCGACGAGCAAGCATTGTTTCACCTAAAAATCCGCAGATGACGGGCAAAAAAGCGCAATAAAAAATCCACCCTACTCGACATGAGACGATAAATAGCCCAAGGTGTGAAGGATTTGATCAGTTGAGAGGAGATATAAAGATGAGGTCAGCTACCGCTTTATACCCTGAGGGTTCCAGGTGTTAGAATTTGCACGACTCCCCTGCATCAAATACCGGCTGACAGCGGCTTCTGTGCAGCCTTTCCGACGCATTACATTAGGCTTAAGCCCATTGTCACCAAGTCTAGGGGTTTCAAACTGAGGCTACCCTGTCTGGGCACGAGACTAACCGAGAACACCCGGTCTTTCTCTCTCTGGATGTCTTTTTCTATCAGAATTTCACCCCGCGAGTTCGTCACCCCCGAAATAGCAACGTCGCTGAGCGATCGTCCCTGCTGTGAATGGGTTTTGAATGGGGGAGACTGCTGGCCGATTGCCGACGTCCAACAATGCTCTGACAAACGGTTTCCATTATCGATCAGAATGGTCAGGGTTCTCGCGTCAGCCTTGTAATGTTTTAGTTAGCGATATTTCGAAACATGGACAGCCAAAAATGCAGGGGACGAAGGAAAAGCCACGACTAACGTTGAAACTCAGGCTCAGTAGGTAAATGAGGGTTTGAGACAACTCCTTTGAAATATAGCGCAACAAATTTTGTTCCGGAAATAAGAAGGAGAAAAAAACGTCAAATCGGCCAACATCTTGGCAAAAATCGTTATTTAAGTATTTTTCTACTGTTTAATTGCTCAATTAAAAATCGAATGAATTGCAAGCCGATACAGCTGATGAGATATTTTCTAAAGAGTATGAGAGCATTTTCATTACCATAAAAATTCTCGAGGTAAACCACCAGCTCAAAAATGCCACGAGAAAGCATTAATAACTCTAGAACTATCAAAGCTATTGACTCTGATATGGCCTCATTTAATTTAGCGTAAAAAATTATAGAAATAGATATCAAATACACCCATATTTAAAAAACATTCTAATCCATTCTAGTCCAAAAATACCTTTAACATTGAGGTAGCGATTTGTCTAAAGAATTGAGGCATGGCCAGGAACAAGTTTTGGTACAAATTTCAAATTTATGAAGGCTTTATTATTTCATCAGAAAAGTGTTGAAGCTGAACGGTGGACCGACAAAATTTTTTTATTGACTATTCGGATTGTACATGATTTGAAACGTGAAACATCTCATTTTGAGGGAATTCGATTTTTTCTTGGGCGATTGAAGTTGGAGCGTTCCGGTCATTCTCTCATGAAATTTATTTGAGACCAGCAAATAAGTGTATATAAAGTTTACACACGATTTCTTCATTTTCATTACTCTAAATGGATGGAATAACAATATAAACTATTATATTGCCAATTGTTCGTCCTTATTTGACAAATTTCCTGAATATTGCCAATACAAAAAACCTCAAGAGGAATCAATTAATTGCCTATTTTTCAAATAGTCAACCCATGTAAATGTATAAAAATTTTACTGAAATTATCATGGTCTATACAACTTTAGATTAAAGGTAATTAGTGAAAAATTTCAAACGTAGAAAAATTAGTCAACGTTACATTAAAGAATACGTCGGAGAAAAATCAAGTGCAGAAGATCTGCAATATTGCACCACAAGCAGCACTGTTCAACGTAGAACCCGTGACTTGTCAACCCTGCATTTTAACGACGCTTCGTGAATAGGGGATGGCTTAGTACGCACAGTAATGCAATAGCCCAGCTTTTTCATCCCTTCTCAAAATCCACCCCTGCTTTGACCTACCCCAATGCGATTGTCGAAGCGAGGGTGCGCCATTAACAACGCTAATCGTCACATCTTCCACCTGGTGCTTCGCACTCGAATTTGAACTATGGCAATTCTCATTATAGAATGATAAAAAAGGCAAATTATTCTGACAAATTTTTAAATTCATACTACTCCGGAGTAAAAAAATTAATTTTTGAGAAGAAAGAATCGTTGGATCTTTAATTTTTGAAGGACAAATTATATTAATAATATTTGAAATCGCTGTAGCAAGTATTCAAGCGTATGTATTTTGTGCCCTTTCCACACTCAATTCTAGAGAAGTGTTATATGAGGAAACATGATCACCCCTTCCATTTAGTAGACATTAGCCCCTACTGGAATTTTTTCTTTCAATACATTACACCGCGAGCATCGAAATACCCTTTAACAGAATTATACGTATCACTCGAGATGTGAATAATGGATGACTTATACGAAATCTTCATGACAACTACATGAAGACATCTGACTGGTACATGGATAGAGAAGAGAAGATAGGGATATTTCTTGGGCAATTAAGCACAAAATAAACCAAATAACCAGTGATGGAGTGCGAGAAATTTTTACAACTGATTGTCCAGTTATTTTGAGACGGAAAGCTTATTTTGCAAGATAAAATAACAGCCTGCGTGTTACAAACCTGTCAGTGAGGCCCCGGTAAAGGAAACAGCTATCTGGTCCGTTAGTTCGGGGTCACAACCTCTCAGATATTCTCTGTGCAGTACTCGGCCTTTATCGGACACTGATAATGAACAGAATTCTCCGACTGACTCGTCAGTAAAATGTTCGGTAAAATAATGGATTCGAAGGGGAAAAAAAATTATTTCGCGCCTTTTCCAAGCGAAAAACGAAAGTTGCGAAGCGTTTCAAGTCTAACTGGCGTCCGTGATGAAATCAATGTTTACGAAATTTAGATGGAAGTTGCAATAGGCGACGGTGATAACAGTGGCATCGTGTATCATTAATTTATCGTGGCCTTGGCAATTTCAACTAGACATTCAAATAAATTATGGATCCATATAAATGTCAAAATATCGAAAAAACGAGCAAATCTTCGCGATTTTTCTCTAGGAAAATATAACGCAGAGCTCAAAAACTGGTGTAACCTAACCGAACCCTATTTATCCGAGTCTGGCAGCAATTTACAGGTGATTTGGAAAGAGAGCAAAAAGCAGGCGAATAACTCGAGCAACTGAGGGTATAATAATCGAGATGCATTATCCAAGTGCCCCCCGCAGCTATGGGAGTTCACATTGAGCGTTCACTGAAAGATTCTCAACGGGGGCTTTCAGAACTGGATCGGCCAATAACTGTATAGAGCGGACGGAAGTTAACATGTTGAAGAATATTTGCTGCTCGATAACGTTCAAACGTTTCAGGTCGGTGATTTCGAAAAGAACCATGAAAATCGGTTTTACGGCGATTTCCCGAATTGCACTATAATTAGGAGCAATAAATAAATTTTCGAAAGCAATTCGACGTCGCGAAGAAAGCTGCGTTAAATTTGGATTCGGATAAAATAATCATATCAAGCTTTATGAGTCAGGAGTGCGGGCTCTAATCGCTAACGATCTATTAGCACCTCAGATTTGCCTATATAAGCGAGGAATTATTTAAAAATTCGCAGGAAAATTAGTATCCAGTAAATGAGTTGGCACATGTGGCCATGTATGAGGGTGGCAAAAAAATCCAAGAAGGAGAAAAATGCCAAGCTCGTTCGTTTCCATTTTCCAATGCCTCGCAAAGCGACAAAAGGTGCAAGAGTTGGATCAGACGGGGAAAGAGATTTGGCGATGAGTAAGATCTCCGATGATTCAGAGGGCTTCCGAATGCCAGTCTTACGAATGGAAATGGAGTAATGCAAAAAGCCAATTTTTAATATAGATTTCCGAACGCGAAAAAATCGCCGCTATTGCATTTTATCAAGTGAGTTAAATCAATTCGGGGTCACAAATGTTTCGAAATAATGTGACTATTTTTTTTACGCTCAATTTATTTATTTTCTACAAAAATCAAACAAAGGTAAGATTTCATGAGTATGAAAAAAGCACTAAGTCACTGTTAATTTCGGAAAATATTTAGAGACAAATTTTTCCAAATTAAAATAGGTATATTAGACACTAAAACAAAGTTTGTTTTCATATTAGGGTTTGTTAACAAATTACGGGAACAGTTTACGTAAAACTATATATCACTATATGACTATATATCAGAATCTCACTGAAAAAGTACTCTCTATTTATGTTGCCTACGGTCAAAAGTCGTGGCATCTCCTTTAAAAACCAATCATATCGGTACGAGGAAATGTTTAAAAATTGTTCTTTTACCACTCCAGTATGATGAGGAGTGAGAAGGGCCGAATCCTGCAAAAGGGAGGTAGAGTAATTTATAGTTTTGAATCGTCACCTCAGGTCATAATGATACGGATTTTAGAAGTACTCACAAAACTTACCCGGCACAACTGTTGAGCTCTAAAAAAAATTCGACTTTTTTTACTTTTTCGACTGAAACTGCAAAACGGTCCATTTTTCTTGAAGAACAGTCAATAAAGAGTACAAAATTAATACATTAATTGAAAAATAAATCCAAAATCGGTCAATTCGACCAATTTCTACGGGCAATCAAAAATATTTTTTCATCATTTTTGATGATTATAACCCGCGAATGCTTTCCTAAAAATTGTAGGGTTGAAAAAATACCAAACATTTAAAACCGGACCAATTTTTGAGCACGTAGGCATTATTTTTCATGATTTTTCCAAAACTGTCCAAAGTTTCTTTTTTCTTCAAACTTCCAATTCTAAAAATTAGGCAAAGACAATCAACGAGAGCTCGAAAAGTAATCAAATTTTTAAATAGCCCCATTTTTGGCAATTAACAGGTAAGGCACTCGATTTACCAGAAAATCCCAGTTTGTCCACTATTTTTGTTCTCATTTGTAAGAAATCGATTTTGAGATCGTTATTTAATCCAGCATCTACATACCAAGCCTTCCACCAAGTACCTATGATTTTCCCATTTTTACTTAGCGAGGTACTTCGAAACAAGGACAGTTTTCGAGTTTTAGCAACAAAAAAAAAAGTGAAAAAGCCCAAGAGTTTTGAGGTGCAGGGCAAGTTTTCGTGAAACTGTTTAATTCCATGTTATTAGGACCCAAATGGATCCTTTGAAAAAATTAAAACGTTTACCCCACCTTTTGCAGGTCACAACCCTTTGCATACAAGACAGTACTGGTTGTGTGAAATCGTCTTTCATTAGCGGTATTTCCTCTATAATTTTTTCACGAGAAAAAAAAATCAATAACTTAGAACGCTAAGTTTTGAAGTGTTGTCATGTAGATGACGCTGGATTTTTATCGTATCGTACAACCGTACTTCCACAATATACCTACGCGTATTTATCGCAATTTTCTAGCGCGTTTTTATTTTATTGTGATTTTCGCAAGCAGTAAAAATCAATGTAATCGAAAGCCTTGGAGCGTTTGTTATTGCGAGCAGATTCTGATTCTTATCGTTAGTATCACACACAGTACTCCTGCACTATTCGCGATTCCTCTTTTTTTCTTGCGTCTGTCCGTTTTGCGATATGCTGGCTAGAAAATAGGTCAGTCTGTTAACTCACTAGCCTAGTCAGTCTTACGTTACAACTAATTTATGAACAGCTAAATTTATCGTACTCATTTCAGCGTGCTTATTTTTTAATTAAGATTATATTGTGCAATTTTATTCACGATTACACTCTAAATGATTTCTAAAGACGAACCATTTTTCCGTTGAGGTTTCGCCTGTTTCCTCCGTCCGCTTCCACTAGATAACTCGGTCGTTGCCATCACTGTCATCCAAGTCGCTTGCACCCATCAAGCGACGATCGAATCCATCGGCACAAAAAATAACTGTCACACCGGCATCACAAATAAATAATCCGTCGAAAAATATACTCAACAGGTCGCGAGCGCGAGTCGAATGTAAATAGAAAAATATTTAGCGCACCTCGTAGAAAAATAGGACGTTTTTATGTCAAAACGCGGCACACAAATTGTTTCCGGTGCGAGGACGATTTAGTCTGGAGGAAAAAAGGCACCGGGGAATACGCGGTATTTATTGGGTATCGTTTATTTGTCGAAAACTTTCCGCGAATCGATTTTTTCGTAATTTTTTCTCTTTTTTTCTCGAAAATGTTTCCTATGATCGACTTTCGGGCGACGAGAGTTACTCTTGGACTAGGAATTCGATTCTTGGGAAGGGAGTGATATTCTGAAGGGGCAAGGACGCATGGAATGGATAGTGCCGTAATTGGGAAATTAGAGGGGGGGGGCGAATATTGCAGTGTGGGGTACAAAGAAAAGGATAGACAAACAACTAGGAAAAAAGGGAAAGAAAAGGATAGAGAACGAGGTGAAGAAAGAGAGAAGGATCTGGTATGTGCGAGTGATACAGGGCGGGGGCAGCAGGCGACTGAACGGCGAGTGGTAGTCATCGGGGGTGTAGAGCGTAGAGCGCAGCACAAGTCGGACAGACGACCCCTCGTGGCACCCCTCCCCAAACAAAGTCTGGCGTGTTTACTGATAGCAACCGTCGCTAGGCGACGAGCTTTGCCCCACTACAGCTCAAACGGACGCTACTCCGGACACCTATGGCGACCAGGCGTCATAACGTAAGAGGCGAAAGGGTGAGTAAAAGAAGCGACTCTCGGATTTTTTCGAACACTTTCGCCACTTTGGGCCTCTTCTGGAAGCGCGTAATTTCGCGGTAATTTGCACCGGATTCTTAGAAGAGCCGAAAAATAGTTTCGGATTATTAAAGCACCATAGTTAGCCCATTCCTGTTTTCATATTCAATCATGAACCATTGAAATCGTAACAAAATCCGCCAAAATTCACTTAAAAAAATAAAAATAAATCCCCAAAATCTTAAAATTGTCCCACATTTCCATTTATAATCCAAATATTCAATTTTTAAAAATCTGTCCGTACGCCGTGAACACTTCTGAGGAAACTATAGTAGCTAAATTCTTTAAATGTTCACCAAAAATCAACCTTGGTCCGACAATGGCTCAACTATTTAACAAAATCAGTACCTTAATAAACCTATAAAAGCCAAAAACTAAAAATATTCGAATTTTTCGAAATTTCTCATTCAGCTATAGATTGAAAATTATAGGAAAAATGTTTTTTCTTAAATATTGGGAACGCTGGGCGGACATAATGACCCGTTACATATTTGTCACGCCAGGCTAATGTATTGTCAAATGTTTGAACAAGCCGATTAAAAAAAAGAAAAATAAGAAAAAAACGTTTTCTGATCTGAAAAGGATTTATTGCCAAAAATAATAACATTGTTGATGACAAAAACGAATTTCTTACATAATAACTTCAACATAATAACGCTTAAATGGAACGGTAAAGAATGAAACATTTAGTGCACAAGCCCACATCATATTTCACTCATATGGTTTTGACTGATGAAGAACAATCCTCATGATTGCATCGGCGCCTCTTCACAACGGGCTTGACGAAATGCCCATGTTGTCGTAGTGTAGCGATCCCAGAACTTTATTTGCCCTCAATTGTGATTCGGGTCCACAAATTCTCAGTGCCAGTGTGTATTGTGAAGTATACGTTTGAGCGATTTCCCCGATGAAGTTAAATTTCGGAGGTTTTCTTCCCGTAGCCTTGAACGAGCACCATGAATTGTTTGCTGCGACGTCAATGACTTGGCCTTTTTTACTTTCTGTTTTATTTTTTCTTTCAGTTGTCCTCTAGTTCTCGACATGGAGTGGTCTCAAGATCTTCAAATATCATTAATTGAAGTGTACGAATCCCACAAACTTATGTGGGATCCGAAACATCGAGATCATTTAAAAAAAAAATTAAAACACGACGCATGGAGGGAGATAAGTGATGTTTTGAAATTGCCTGCAGAAATATGCAGAATTAGAATTGTTAATTTGATGGCTTCCATATCGCTGTGAAAAGAAACTTGGCAATGTTGGAAAAGTTGGCTCTAAACGCGCTCGCCCTAAGTTTCTTTTTCCCCTGCCTCGTGAAAGAAAAAATTTCGACGAGCACTTCAGGAGCGAGAACGGAGCAGCTCCGCTCTCGCTTGGCTCGCAAGTGTATACGCGGCTTTAGACTGTAGAAACAATCTCTAGGCATTCACTTCAAAGATGCCGAAGGCTTCCGATACTAAATGTGCCAATCAGACAAGAACACAATATGACAATAAATTAATTGCCCAGGAGCCGAAAATCATCACTGTAATGGAAAGAAAACGGTTTTCACCAACTGACCACCTATCCGCCTGGCGTGACATTTATGTAACATAGATATAGAACATCCAATAAGACTGAAACAAAAATAATCCAACGGGTCATTTTTGTCCGAAGACAACTTAGAGACATCTAAAAGAAATTTCAACAGTTGCACATACCTAGTTGAAATAATTGTAAAGATGAGTGAAAAAGTACTTACAATACGGAAGGGTCCATCAGGTCGGAGAAAATAGTTGAACGCGCTTTTGGATAAACCGAAAAACTTGTTGAACGCACTTTTGAATAAACCGAAAAACGATTTGTTGAACGCACTTTTGAATAAACCGAAAAACGATTTGTTGAACGCACTTTTGAATAAACCGAAAAACGACTTGTTGAACGCACTTTTGAATAAACCGAAAAACGATTTGTTGAACGCACTTTTGAATAAACCGAAAAACGACTTGTTGAACGCACATTTGAATAAACCGATAAACCGATAAACGACTTGCCGAACCGAGTAACCGACCGAGACGAACCGACTAAGCACAGACACTGAGCACATGCACAGACTAGGTCGGAACTGACGATGAGTACTAAGTACAGGGACGGATCACGAATGCGAACCTTTCAAACATGAATAACACGCCCACTGCAGTGATCCTTGATCCTTGAACGCCTGAAGGTTCTACCCGTTCTAACATGTCACGGACGGAAGAAATGGGTTAGTTTTGTGTGTGGGGACTTTGAGGCCGTTTTGAGGAGGGAAGGGAAATCGTATTTTTCAACGTTTTTCAGACGAAGGTGTACTTTGTACCTATCAATTTCTACAGGTTTTTGGACGCTGAACCGCTCCAATGGTTCTCATGTAAGCTTTCGACCTATAAAGTAAACTTTTTTTCTTTCAAGTGCGCCCAACCCTGATTGATGACTACCAAAAAAAAGGAAAAAAGGTAGGCAAATAATTTAATTTCTAATTTGAAAATTAATTAGAATTACTACAGTTGCTACGATGTTTTCTCGTATAGTTGCCAATCTGTTTATAGATGGAAACGTTCACAAAAATGTTCGGAATAGCTACTACAAATAAAATGGTCTTCTTAATCATACAGTTGAAGAAAATAATAATAAACCTCTGTATAATAATTGTTTTTTGAAAATTCAAACCTTTCCACCGAAAGGAGCGAATTCTTCATTTCAAATAATTATTTTTTATAATGAAATTTCCAACAACTTTGATTCTGTACCAATTTTGAATCGGTGCAGTCATTTTCAACCTTTTGAAGTCGTCAACCTTTTAACGAAGTTGGTAAAAATCGTCCATCTTTGACGAACAATTACGGCTGAACGTTTAAACCGATTTCGAAGTTTCAAATGCCATTCGACGGGGAATTTATGTCTCTTTGAAAATATACTACCTAACGTCATTTTCTTTAGCCCGTGCTCTTTTCAAGCTATACGCATTCAACTGACAAAAGTGCGAAATTTTTGCGGTTTTCATCATTCTTCTCGAACCGTTACATACTCATCAGGTACGATAACCAGATTGTTCATGAGTAATTATGTGAGTAAATTAATAAAATCGCTAGAAAATGAGAACTACTGCTGAGCGAAAAGGTTTTTCTCCATCTGACGGTGGTCAAATGAAACTAAGGCCAATTGTTCGCAAATGTCCCGTAAGACAGCGTTAGGTCCCGAATCTCGGTCACGATTGTAGCGCTTTTTCCGGTGGTAAGAGGAAACTCCTTATTGGCTATTACAGTCTACTTATTTTCAGAATAATAAAAGCGAACCCAAAAAGTGCCCTCGCCGAATAAACCACGGTCAGTTTTGCATTTTTCGGGCAACCGTGAAAGTTCAAAGATCGCGAATTTTTCTGCAAAGTTGTACAAAATGATGTTGTTTGATTTTAATCTTGAAAAAATATCAAGTAGCCCAGAAAATATTTTTGAAGTGGCACATATTTTATATTAGCACAGCAGCATTTGGTGATTAAAGAAGGAAAAGAACATTATAATCAGTCAAAAGAATAGTATGTAGACTAGGCTAAAAAAAATCACCAGAAATTTATTTAATTGAGTCGAGTTTCGGTGGAAATTTATTCAGATCGAATAATGAACAAAAATAATAAAGCAATATAATAATATCGTTTTAAACAATCATTCAAATAATTTTTATTGAAATTGAACACGGATTCAGATTTTTCTAAGTGAAGAACTGGCAGTTTTTAATTTTTTATTCCACCGCCTACTTATACATTTATATTTAAATTAAGTTTTATGAATTTCAAGTATCTAGTTTTTTCTCTTTGAAATTTTTCTTCTCACGACTAAACTGCTGCGACATAGTGATTTCCGTTGTTCCGATCATTAGCGACAATAACAAGGGTCCCTAGGATTGGAACAAATTGATGAGCCGAACGAACTCCTGCGGGAGGGGCGAATTATTTAATTTCCACCGATGACGGGCGGCGAGAGGTGAAACAAGAAAGTGGCACAGCAGAGTGCATCCTGCCCTTAGCTGACAAGGTAAGCGCAGACGAATTGCAGATTGGCCTTACACTATTGTACATTTTTCTCTGTATAAGCTCCCAGTTAACTGACCAAATCCCCCGTCGCAATCGTTTTTTCAAAAAAAGTGAAATGAGTGAATTTTTTCAGATGAAAAGCTTCCTATTTATTTCCTTTCTGGCAGTGGCAGCCTCAGCTCCTGGTAAGTCGAACGTTCACAATATTAACAAGAATGAAATATCATCGAAAAAAGTTGATAGTTAAAAATTAAATGTGCCGAGCAGTCGTTTTGGTTTATTATAATAATAAACCATTCTAATTGCTTGAGAAAATTGTTTCCAACCCCCTCAAAAGTTGACGTCTTGAAGAAATTCTGTCCGTTCGCCGTAGTTTCTGACAAAACTATAGCAGCTAAATTCTTGAAATAGTCACTAAAAATCAATCTTTGTCCGACAATCGTTTGAATCTTTAACCAACTTTACGGGTATTTTAGGGATTTGAAGGGGAAGAAAATTCGTATTTTTCAACCTTTTTCAGAAAATTGGGTATTTAGAATCAATTTCTATAGATTTGGTGACGCTGAATCGAATAAGACCATCGTGGTGTCGATAGCTGGTTCTTGAGTTATCGCAGCTGTCGAGTAGGATTATCGAGATTTTCAAAAATTTGGCATGGCTTGAGAATTTTTGGAGCTATAAAAATTGTTTTATAATTGTTGGAATGGTCGTCAAACATTCTCTTCAGCTGCACCGTTAGACAAATAATTTAACTTTTAATTTGAAAGTTGAGAAAAATAAAAATGATTTAAGATTTCCTCAGTTGCTACTGAGTTACCCCTTTTAGTTACCAATCAACTTCAGCTAACTCATTCAAGCACTCCCATAATATTGTGAAATTGCCAAGGTTCGAGGATGGAAATGGAACTAGAAGAACTACTAGACATGGTGCCGTATGAACAAATGGTCAACCTCGGAATGGAGTACGCCATGTCCGACAATCAAGTCAAATCTTTGATGTACTACATCAGCAGCGACAAATTCAGGGATAATCTCGTCGAGCTTGAGCTTACGCCGCAGTTTATTGAAGTAATTTCTGTACACTAATCCAAGTTTGGTAGTATATGACTTTAAGAGACTAACCTGTCGATCTTTAAGTTGCTGATTCTCCAAGCGTTTTCACTCTGGCCACATGGAAGAGCTTAACCTACACATAATGTGGCCTTGACGAGCAGAATAAAGCAAAAGTGATACACCAATTGGCCATCCTGCTGTCAACCCGGATAATCAGTAGAAATCACCTGGCTCAGTCAGGCAGTCAACTAGAAAGTAAAAGGAGTAAGACACGATGCGATAAATTCACTCAAGAAGAGCAGTAAGCTCCAAGCAAAGAATCTCTCCAGCCTTGGTAGCAAGCGGCCAAAAGTATTCCTTGATGTGGCCAGAGCAAAGTGCTTGAGGAAATGGAACTCCAGTGATCTCTAATCTTCGATAGCTTTCTTTCAGCTGGCCGAACTGCTGAGGAAACACAAAATCGACCTATACTCCTTGACAAACAAAGTCCACTCAGCGCTTGGTCTGCCTCCGATTCGTCACAACCCCAACACCGACTACGAGCCTCGCCAACAAGCAAAGTTAGTGAACCTTAAATGAGAATAAAAATTGATAACACGTGTTCGCTAATTTTACGTAAATTTCCAGTTGGAACCCGAGAG
This sequence comes from Tupiocoris notatus, assembly GCA_037159825.1. NCBI lineage: Eukaryota > Metazoa > Arthropoda > Insecta > Hemiptera > Miridae > Tupiocoris > Tupiocoris notatus. The sequence continues at coordinate 134,882 of JASJUZ010000160.1, read as the reverse complement.
AAATCGTTATGAACTACACGGCGCAATCGGAAATGCTATCTAAAACTAGGTGAGTGATTAACCCAAGTGGTGGAATAAATGCCAGCATATAATGTTTCAATAAGTCGCCTAGTTTTCCTGCTCCTCATAAAAAAGTGCCGTCCAAAAAATAACATTGGGTTTTTCAGGAGTATTACTAAGCGAAGTCCAGGAGATGGAGTGACTGGCCTTGTGTGTGAAGCAGCTGAGATGGCGCCACTAGCTGAGATGAAAGAGGCCTACAAGTATAAAGTTGACCACAACCCGGAGTTCAGAGTAAGTGGACTGGATTAGATAATTTTGTAAAAGCTGGGGCAGATCTGACGCTGAAGTATCCAGAAGGCACGATTTGAAACTGAAATATCGATATTAATGATCATGGAGGCCAAACAATCAAGGATTATGTCCCGACTTAGCAGATCATTCTTAGTGGAAGGAAAAAGCATTGTAAGTGTTAAGAATCAGGATCTTATTCAGCTGTTTGCCTTCTATCAAAGAAACAATTGACAACACTTGATCCCCTGCTCGGCCTCATTGTTTCCCACAAATACAAAACTGCTTGATTCCTATATTTAATAACTCACTTCTGTTTCAGACGTTCATGGAAACTCTTCTGAACATTGATGGAAAAGAATATCTGGCGCCGATTGTGAAATCGCGGCAATTTCAGGAAACCGTGAAAGATCTCAAAGACCTTGGAATCCCTCTTGAACAACTGGAGCAGCTCATTTCCAGCCGAGTTCACCAGTTTTTCGATTTGTCTAACAACTCGACGACTATCATTGACAAAACAGTCGAAACCACCGTCGTTACGATTGAACCATCGTCCGAACCAGTTATTGAAGATTTCAAAGAAACAACGACGCCCAGTAAAATTACTGAAGCTATGGACAGTAGTGAACCCTCTGGATGAAAATTATCTTTCATGTGAACGCTTCCAATACACTATAATTAACTCCAATCTCTAATAACTCCTTGATCCAACCTTCTCTGAGAGATATTGTTCAAATTTAAGGAAAGTGAGGATAGAAATAAGAGTTAAGAACTATTAGGTTTTATTAGCGTACAAATGAGTTCGTGTTGATAACAGCGAGGGCGCATGTACAATTGTGTAATCGAACGAGTCCACGACCACGCAGATTGTAAAGAAAGTAACACTTTACAATTAGAAAAAAAGTAAATCAAGTGATCGATTAAAATCGGCTCACAAATCCATCAAATAACTAGAACCTACGATTTGACAATTACAATAATATTCTAATGTGGATAACTTCGCATACAGTATTAAATAAATAATTTTCACCCCATAAGTAAGTCCCAATTTTGTATTTTTTTTCTTCATCAGGATAGCCCCACACAATACCTAAAACAGCGAAAAATAATGTTAATGGTGAAATAAAATTCGCAAAATAGAAAATAAATTAAATAAAAAGAATGAGAAAATGGAAAATAGATTTAAACTAAAATTTAATATAGGGCAACTAAAAATAAAAAGCACTGAAATCCGCCTGATTCCCCAGTCAGCCAGAAACCATCAGGGCGGTAAATTTAAAAATGGCTAGCGATAAAGAACATTTAACCCAATTCAAAAGAAGGAATGAAAAATGCTTGCAATAAAGAACATTTTACTGGAAGATTTTTCAAATAACAAGATTGCATATTATTGAACAAAATACAAACGGAACGAGCGACTTGTGTGAATACCGCTTATTAAGGTCCGAAATTAGGTTTCTTCTCTTCAACCCAATCCTCCGAATATTCTTATTCAAGAAAATCAACATGCACATTTGGAAGGTTGGCAACGGAGGATACCATACTTGGAACGACTTCAGGTCGAAATGACGTAACGATTATAGCAGCTACAAGAAAACACGGAAGCGTTAAATTTGGTGAGGCCAGAAAAGGAGATGGCAAATGGAAACTTAATATTCTTCAACGCTGAACTAATTTCCCGCATTGTAGATGAACGCAATTATTTTGAGTTTCTTCGCACGATGCACAAAAACTATAGGACTTCCTATCCTGAATAAACAAAGGTTTTCCATATTGTCCATGGAAACCGCCAATAACTATTTTTAATCGTATGCTGAAAATATGCCAAGTATTAGAAAAAAATCTCCTACGCTTCCGCAGTAAAACTGGAATTGAAATTCTTTGAAACAAACAAGGAAAAAAAACAGTATACACAAAGGCGAAAAGGAAACTTACTCTTCAATCCACAGTGGCCGGGCGAGGCTGTTCAAACAAAACCAAAGTTTTTCGTTTTTATAGCAAGTAGAAGTTTGTGTTTAAGAACGGCTCGGCTCGAGTAGAGCGGGATATACAAGCGGGAAATGCACGTGTTGGCCGTTGGAAGATGAGAATCGTCTGCGGGACGGATCGTCACCGACGGCATTGGCTGGAAACCCTCTTCTGATGCAGGTAGTGCTGGCGAACCAGTCCAGAAATATACCTAAAGAAAATTATATTGAAAGTCATGTAAAATTAAAGTTACATATTTTCAAAGGTCAAATCTCATGCTTAAAAAAATTGTGTTACAGGTACTGAAAACATATTTTTAAAGCAAAACAATACTCACAAGATCCATTCGTTCAATGTGCGACATTTTCTCGACTATAGCCCAAAGCCAGCGCTTGAATTTGAGAAGGCGTTCGGAATTTTCACCAGATTCGTCATTGAAAGATGTGTACGAGATGAGAACGGAAACATTGATGTCGCCAACGCCGTTCAGCAAAAGACGGAGATCTTCGGCTGTTAAGCCGTCAAGGGAGCCGGTGGGAAGAACATCGAACACACCTTGTCTGATTGCCTGTGGAAGAAATTTCCAAATAAACATCCACCAAGTTTCGCCGAATGAATTTTGAAACTCTCAAGGCCAAAATCGCGATTTCACAAGATCAAAAAGAGATACCTCATCGCTACAGGTGTTTAAGCAAACCTTGTGAAACTACGGATATTTCTTTGAGATATCTATTGCAATAATACACGGCTCTAGTGTTAGTAGTTTTATCAGGTTTGATACAGGAAGCGCGTATAATTGAGCTTACCTCGAGGGCTTTCTGCTGGGAAACGTACATCCTGAATTCGGCATACTTGCGGACGTAATCATACACGTTAGCTGCGGTCACTTCCAAATCTCTGCCGCCAGGGACGAGCTCGACACTACCACCACCTTCTTCGGGGCTAAGCTCGATACTGCAGAAGAAATATCGCAAATTAAAAACGAAGCATTATTTTTTCGCTTACAAGAAAGCTGGATAATCAGGAGCAATGAGACGTCCAAGGGCCAGAGATTCGACAACCAATAACATAATTTTATTGGCAAAATGATTTTCTCACGTCGCACTTTAACAAGCAACATTGCTTACCTAAAGGTGAGGTCAAGAGCTGAAAAAAGCGAAATGCCTCTTTTGGACTCGGCGTCGATGACTAGTTGCCTAAGGGATTCGTACATCTCAGGATCGAAAAACGCTAGGTCGTGGAAACGGATTTGCCGGCCAAGGATGAACTTGAGGACGTGCCTGTTGAGAAGGAGGGGCAGTAATTCGTTTTGGAGAAGGCATAGTCCGATTAACCTGGAATAGAAATATTGGCATCAATTTCAAAAGTAATGTTGATCAAAGAAATTCCAAAAGGAGTGAAAGTAATGATTTCGACTCAAATGTCTAATTACGAAGGTAAACTGCTTAACTGTAAACTTAAGGAGCTTAAAGGTAAAATGTTTATCTGGGCATCAAATTTCGATTGCAAGTTCGATTTGACTTTGATTAAAAAAATCTCACCTTCCAGTGTTTCTAAAAGCATTGAGCCTTTCAAACGAGGCCCTGCCCTGCCTGGGGCTACAGAAACCACGTTTTCCAGGGGTGTAGAAAAGAGGTGCGTTATCTTCGACGGCAGACTCTTCCGTATTATCAGGATTTGGATCAGGCGTGGAGCTTGTGCTGCCCGAGCCACTTTTGGAACCACTCGACAGCAGATCCATTTCTGAAATATAAAAATTCGTAAGGAAACGACAAGAAATAGAAACTCACTTGGAAATCTATAAAACGAGCCAAAATATTCAATAAATATTTTTATTAATAGAATTAGGGGTATTTCAAAAGTGAATAGAAATAAGACAACCATACCGTGCGCAAGGATGATCTGTCTAGCTTCTTCAACTTTGGTCCTAAGAGCATCTTCAGAGGCGAGGAGCATTAGAAGTTGAGCAGCCGACAGCTCAAGAAGCATTCCAGTGATCTTGGAAGCGAGCGACGGTCGCAAATTGTGCACCTGGTTCAATTGCAAATTGTTCTAATTATATTATCATAAAATACATCCTGTAAGTTGCAGGAGAAATAAATGAGCAGAATCATCAAAAACTGCAACATCAGAGCGAAATCTTCTCCTTACCTTCGGATACAGTCTCTCCCCGAGCGTGATTTGATGATAAGACAAATGGTCATAAGATGACGAAGCTGAAGTGCCAGTCGCGTCAGGTACAGGCATATTAGAACCGCTGGAGCCAGCAACCCCACCACTTGACGTGACGCTTGACGATGCAGCCACCGCTTGGGAAGAAGGTGTAAAGGGCCGAGCTTCAAACGACAGCGTACGCTGAGGGCTGCGGCAGCGCGATGACGCTGAAGAACGAGTCTGCAAAAGTTCGAGCAATATATTTATTCAAATTGCTTGGAAATGATGGAAATAGAAAAAATCAGATAACCTAACTCAAACCGTAACTATATTTTTCACATTCTTGCAAGTTTTATAGGGCTAAAATATCATACCTGAACCCTACGCGAGTTGTCTCTATCCCGAGTTCTCAGACGCGTGAGAAAACCGTATTGATTCCTAGATCCAACTTGGGCCGACTCCAAATTCGGTAGCTTTTCGTTTGCCAGCAACGCCTGTACAAAGAAAGACAGATCATAGAGTACATTCTTGATGAGAATTAACCAAGTTTCATAATGTCGATAGGAACTTGAAAACCCACTTCAGCAATAGCTGTGTAAAAGCTTCGAACAACGCCCGATCCCTCGCCGGGTTCCTCTTTGAAAGTGACCTTGACTCGGCTTACGGCCAATGGCGGCTGTGAACCGGCTCTTCTCTGGTGCGAATTGTATACTGTGTTGAGCTCTTTTAGAGTTTGGAACAATAGTTGCGTACGATCTCGTTCCACCTATAATTCGAAAAATAGCAGTGAAGATGAGAACGTTGGTTGTCAATTTTGTAGTCGAGGTTGACTTGAGACAAGGGCATTTACCTTAGACAAAGTCAAGTCACGATTTTGCTGGTTCCTCAGACGTTCCATGTCCCGCCTGAATTTTGCCTCTTTCACAGGGAAGCCCCCTAGTTCGCTCACGACCGAGCCAGGCTCTAACCCAACATCTTCCATGAACACGCGCCCGAAGAGGTCAAGCGCCATGCGCCAACGGCCCAAGAGTAGATCAGCCGAAACCCAACCGACAATTCTACCGAAAGAAAATAATGCCATGAAAACAATATTGCTAGAATGGAAAGAATCAGCAAAGAAACTACCTGTAGCATAGGCGGATTTAAATTCAGTAGATTGCCAGCGTACAATAAAATGATTAAATTAAATTAAAAATAACCTCGGCAAAGGAGGGTTTTCAACCGGTGAACTGCAAGGTCTTTCGGTTTCCGCGGGAGGCGGGGATTTTGACCACTCGTCACCAGCCCTTCCTGCTCTCACGATAACCAAAGGCCTAGACGGGTTTTCACGAGTTTCAACAGTCGGTACTGAAATTTAGAAAACGATATGATATAAATTTCATTTTAAATGAAGATATTATTTACGATAAAACAATATCAAGATCAAATACCGCTTACCTGGGTTGTCAGGTGTGCGCTTAACTTCTTCTGTCTCAACGTCCATTGCTAATCCATCTCTCAACTCTAACTTCGGTTTTTTCAATGAAGGGTCGTCATTTTCTAGAATAATCAAAGACGTTAGAGACGATAGATTCAATTTAAATTAGAGAAGGAAGAAATTTTCCAGATTGTCAAGAGTTGAAAAGAAAAATTCATTCTAATTACCAGATCGCCTCAGCGAGAGGCCAAGCTTAGTGGGCAGGTGACCAAGTTCACTCGTTGAAGAGGATGTATCTGCAAGGAATGGTGAATTTAATCAACTAGAACCAAAAAATCACACAGCTAAAGGTAAAAAACTAGCGAAATAATTTACTCACTGGATGGAGAAACATTGATAGGTTGTTTGGGAATGCCGAATAGTTGATCCCTTGTAGCGTTAGGTTGGAGGAGGTGAGGCTGGTCGGCCAAAGGAAGAGCTCGTTGAAGCGGGTACTCAAATGGGTCCGGAGGACTACATCCCAAGCCCAAGGTCGAGTCGGAACGTTGGAAGAACGGGTGCCGCCTTCCTTTGCCAGCTGGCCCAAGGGGTTCAGTCTCAACTTCAACCGTCTCAGGTTCAATGACAGGTGGCAGCGAAATATCCTCTACTTCAGGCTCGTCGTTCTCGTTTTCATCCTGAAATAATTTCATTGATTATCCAAACTTCTCAAGATGAACACAGTTGATGCCATCGCCAGAAACTTACACTGACAGGTTGAGACCACGACTGCGGCAGGAGGGTTTCTTCTATGACAGGATTCTGATCAGTGCCAGCGCGCAGGAGATATATCAGTGCATCGAAAACATAGGCCACGTGACGCAAAGAACTGACATCAAGAACAGGAAGGGAATCGGAGTGTTCGGAATTATGACACCGCATGAGGGAAAGGCAGTACATGAGGAGCTCTCTTCGAGCTGAATTGCCGTCCGATCCTGTTACAATCAAGTGAATACATGAGGTAAAAATATGGCCAAGAGGTCACAAGCTACATTACATGAAAGCACATAATTTGATCTAACTGCTCTCCACTGTCCAGAAGAAATGCAAGTTTGGAATACAGCATACCGATCTTCAATCGTTGTCTAAAGGAATTGGGGAATAATTTTAGGGTACAGCATAGGAGTGAGCTTCCATTGAACAAAAGAAATATTATTTTATCTTCAGACAGTGACAAACAAAAAACCAGTTCAGTTGAGTGTGCAAAAAGAAGTTCAAATTAACTGAAGCTAACATCGAGAATTTAAGACACGCATTCGAGATTCTGGACAGTGGAGGGCCACCTGGTCCATTTCAAACCCATCATCAGACCGTTGAAAATCACCTCATCAGACAGCACACTTCCGAGGAGCCTTGGCTTTGAAAGTGAATACAAATTGCATGAGTCTAATAGGCTTCAAAAAAGTGGCCCGTCAAACGGCGCGATTCTCAACCCGCATCCCACTTACTGCGAAAGACAAATTCGGGCGCACCATCACGATCGCGAGAGGGTCTGGTAGACTCGGCGTTTGTAGCAAAGCCTACAATCCTGCCAACAGTGGGAGTGGACGAAGTTGGAGTCGACGACTGACCAGGTCTGTGGGAGCTGCCAGAACGAGCACCTCCTCCAGCGCCAGAACCGCTACTACCAGAAACACCGACTGCTCCTGTACTACCGCTGCCAGAAGAGCTTCCACCTGAAGTACCCACAAAGAAAACAATTATGAACCAAATCTGCAAAAATGGAGAGAAGTAATTGGTTCAAACTGCTTATTGTACTCACTAGACCCATGATGAAGGGGATGGTGAGGATGCGTTGGGTCCGATGAGGTTGTGAGAGACGCTCCGAATCGCAATTGAGCTTCAGTTGAATCCATGACCGTGAGCAGCCAGTCCCAAGTCGGTTTGAGCTGTCTTTCAACATAATTCTGAGGAGAAAAATACAATGTTATCCAACAGTTAATATTTCAGTTACAATAAGAAAAGTAGACATTCAAACATTTGAATGAGAAAGAATCACTTACTTGAAGAGCAATGCACTCGCTATATGTTAGGGGCACCGGTTGTTGCGAAGTGCCGGTGACATTGTGGAGGCTGCCAAGAAGATCTGCTATCTGGCGGAGAACTATGGCAAAACTGCGAGCTAGGCAAGCAGCCGATGTTGTCATGGTGACGCCATCTTGGTTAGAATTACCGGCGCCACTGCTGGTATTATTGTTATTGGAACGTCGAAGCGATGCTGGATCGATGAACACCAGGGTATTATTAGACGCTGCAAAAGTTAGAAAAAATAACTAGAAAAATAGACTTCAAATTTTCGATTGGTTCTGGCTAATTATGAGATACAATTGAATAAAGGAGGAATCAAGCAATATTCATAAATATTCTACTTACTTGATGATCTGGTGCCTGTATCACGGCTCCTAATAGCCCACTGCATGGATTGAGGGGCCAAATTGCTCCTTTGTTCTTGCCCGCTACCACTTCTGTCAAAAAATCCAACTCAAACGTTAAAATATCACTAACAACCAAAAAAATGAACAGGCATGATGAAATGATGATATACTCACGTTCTACGTTCAAGCTGATCATCGTTAAGGACCATTTCTTCATGATCAAGCCCTTCACTTTCCCCGTCGGTTTCTTCTTGCTGAGTCGAATCACCACTGTCGTCTTCTCCTGCGAACACATTACCAATAATCAGAAAGCTTCAGGAAAATTCGAATCCAACGTGTATTCAAGGCGATGAAGACAGTGGAAGGTTGATTAACAAAAATTTAATTCGGTCGAGAAGAATCAGTAGAATAAATTTGCCGACACATACCTGCTGCAGGAGTGCGGCTATCACCAACAACAGTTTCTTGATTACTCAGGTCACTGTCACTCTCGCTTTCAACCAGGAGATCTTCACTTTCACTTTCGGCACCTTCTCTAGCCACTTCACGTTCAGCACCTTCTCGTTCGACTTCACGTTCACCTTCACCTTCGCTGCCTTCACCGTCGTTTGCAAGTGCAACCAAACCTGCAGCAATTCAAGAATTTACATTAAAAATTTATTTGAAAAATGTGAAAAATCGGCATTGCTGCTTATATATTTTACCACTTACTTTCAACCATTTCTTCCTCAATGTCCATGAGGCTGACCAGAGGTCGAGGTCGGACGTTAACAGAGGAAGAACCATGATTATCATCAGAGCGGCTGGATTTTTGGCCACGCCTGGTACTGCTTCCGCTAGCCGAAGGAGGAGCCAATGGTTCAACCGAAAACAGCTCCTCAGATCCCTATAAATAATTTTTTTAAAAGTAAAAACGCAGTAAAAAATATAAATAATATTATTTCGACATTCATCAGGTCTAAGTAACAGTACTCACATTAATAACATCAATTGTGTGCGTGGATAATGTGAATGGCGGAGTTGGCCGTGACACGCCAAGCCTAACGGGAGCAATGAGGCTATCGGCAGTTTCAACCAATTCTTCGACTGCAATTTTCAATAGAGATGAAAATACTCTCTTGCAGCGCATCAACGGAACAGCAACACCGCCAGCTCTGCGGGCAAAATACCAAAAATTATAAATAGTGTACAACAGAGATTATTATTGATTTAACAAAACTGGAGGAACAGATTTCTTTAACTGTAACTACAAATACTTTTCAACTAAAATAAAATTTGATAAACAGTCAGGTTTTTTTTAGAACGAACCCTCGTCTCTTGTTAGCGTTGGGCGCCATCTCAACGCTAAAAATAACGAAGATTCTTGCCACAGAGCGGACAAATCTACGGGCGACAATGGTTGCTTCATCAACACGCCCAGGAACCGATATGTTCTGCAATTCTCTCGAAAGGGTCAAAACAACGTTGTCTACCATCTGCAACAAAATTTTAAAAAATGAAAAAAAAATTATAATGATAATAAATGAAAAATTAATTCAGCATTGAATCGAAAATTAGATATTGTAAGATGACTAGCTTTTCTAACTTACCTCGCTTCCACATTTGACCAACAAACAATGCGTAAATTTGTCGAGAAGGGCGCTGCCGTTTTGAGCATTCAAATAAGCTTGTTCTTCATAAAGTGGCTCCTTCCAATCACGATCTTCCTTGGTGCCTGGAAGCGAAAACATATAGTATATAGGAACAATTATTACACAGAAGCATCAATAAAAGAATTCATTTACTAATGCTCAATTCATCTTCTTTTAGGAAACAGAATCTCACCAGTCATGATCATTCCTTTCACGGCAGGCCAGTCGCTCAAAAGTCTTTCAAAAGCTCTTCGACTGAACCTGGGTGGTTCCAAGTCGTGCTCTGGCATATCCGGCTCAGAAGCTGTGAAAAAAACGTAAATATCAGCATAATTAATAAGAATTAAAAAAAAAAGTAAAATATGTATGCACTTTGCACTGAATTGATTTTGCAGTGCAAAGTGAGTTAAGTATTAATTTTGATGTTTGTAATTTGGAAACTCACCAACGTCACTAGCCGCCGCTTTCCTTGAAGCGTTTGAGGCAGATCGAGACCGCTGCGCGCGATACTGACGCTGTTCTACCATTTGACGGCCAACAGTCTGGACGAGGAATAGCAGTATGCTTTCCCCTCTGTAAGGAAAAGCGGCCGATTATCTTCCAATAAGGTATTTTTCGTAAACAAATAATTTAAACAGAGTTCCTGTACAAACCTGGAGTTGTGCTTTGTAACGAGGTCTGTATGAGTGATAAGGCTGCAAAGCAAACTGAACCGGGCGTTTTGATTGCCCTGAACGAGAGCACGACATTTGCATTTTTCCCAACAATCGCAATAAGCCGTTGGAGATGTTTTTTTGAGTTTACAGTCATGACCACGATGGCAGACTCGAGCACACTCAGTGCAGCAACATAAAGATCCAGTGAGACCACAGGTTCTGCATTCGAAAATATCCTGAAAATTTTCAGATGAATCAAAAATCGTAGGGGAGAGAATTTTATTCTCATTGTTGCAGAGGATTGAATAATGGTATAAAGAATGACGATGAAGCTCATTGTAGAAACTCCTGATGGTATTTCTAGAGTGAAAGGAAAAATCGCACAATGGCAAAAAAAAAAAAAAAAAAAAAAAAAAAAAAAAAAAAAAAAAAAAAAAAAAAAAAAAAAGATCATTACCTGGTTGATGTGTTCAGCTCCAGTCCAGGTGAAGCTGCATGTATCGTTGCAACAAATAATATGCAACGGCGACAAGTCTGGATTTGAGCCTTTGGGGAATATCATGGCTTCTAAACCTTCTTTATCGATTATTTCTGCTGAATCATTAGCATTAGCACCTGAAAGGAAAATAGGAGAAATTACAAGAGGAATTTACAATAATAAGGAAAATCTATACATTAATGAAATTGAAAGGTGTAAGCGAATATGCGTACCTTTTGAATCTGGTCCAGAGGATTTGGAGAAAAATGCCGACAGGAAGCTTTTGACACGCTCTTCTGTCGATGCAGTGGCAGAAATTGTAGGTGGTGGTGGGGGAGGCAGTGGCGATGGTGGCCTGACAAGGCGAGGCCCTTTGGAAACGAGGGAGATGATTGTATCGAAGAGAACTTGGGCTGCATGATATGCTCGACAAGCAACAGCTAGCATGAACGGAGTTTCCCCTTGACTATCCCTGCAGCAATATCAATAGCAGTTATATGCATTAAATTGGAAACAGTCGACGGAGGAGAAAATGGATGGGACGAATTCAATCAAACGCCAATAAGTGAAATGATTCCTTAGACAACCTTAACCGCTTTGGCTAGAGCAAAAACGGCCATAAAATTAGAGCATCAACAAAAAATAGAATAATGAGACCGTACTTGGCTGTAAGCAGCGTTGGTAGATGCGGCAGAAGGACGGGCGATTCGCACAGGAGACGCAATGCTTGGAGTGCGTTGGCACGTCTTTCACCCGGGTCAGGCATTTGCGGCAGGGGAGCCTTGTTAGCTTGAGATGAAGAGGAAGTGTTGTTCCCGCCGCCGCCACTGACAACCATTAGACTATCTTCATCTCCTGAAGCTTGCTCCATGAATGCATCTGGTGGCCAGCCCAACGTTGATACACTTTCGTCTTGGGCACTGTTGTTCTCGCTGCTTTCACCACCACCTAGATAACAGGTGTTGTTAAAATATCTACAAGAAATCCAGGTGCAGTTGATATTACAGGAAAGCGAGAGAAATGCTATGCTCTTTATGAGTGGCATTTAACTGCACTCCATAAGTACTACACGAAAAGAAAGCGTGTTTGGGATCATCCAACAAGAACCAGTTAAATTTATTGGCTCACTTGATCTGGGTGGGAAGGCGCGTGAAGCTCGTCGTAAAACTTCGCTGATGCAAACGGAACGAGGAGGCCAGGATATGACATTGCTTTGTTCAGCGGGAGCCGATGAAGTGCTGGTCACCGTTGTAGGAATATCTGCAAGGGGGAATATAGCTTTACCAATTTGCAATTCATAACTAATTGACTGATGTGAATGTTATCAACTTTCGATAATACTTGACTCCATACATAGATAATTCTTAACTTATAATATTTTGTACCAAGTACAGCGGATATAAGGCAATTTCTCACCATTTTCAGAGTCCTTGTTTGTGGTAGGAGTACACATAGACACACAGGCATGGAGAATGTTCCGATTGCCATCGCATCTTTCGTTGAGTATTGCTTTCAGCGTTTCTTCACCCCCTGAAATTGATAAAAAATATTTGAAATTCAGAAAAACTCAACAGCTTTTATCACAAACAAACGTGCTCCCATAATTATGCAGTCGATTTCAATGCTACTCACTTGAATCATGTTCCAATCCAAGAAGAATGTGCTTCACTGTTTCGATGTCACACCTCAAAATGGACGGCATCAACACTTGAGGTTGGACAGCCAAGATGATAAGGGCTGCTTGAGTCTTGAGGTTAGTGGGCGTTGAGACCGAAAGCGAATGCGGAGCTGCAGCCACGCATTTCAAAGGTGGCAAATCGAGCCACTGGCTGTCACGGATCGAATCGACCGAATCCTTAGCTAGCGGGCAAAGGGTCGAGTTTCCATCTCGAAGCAGCAATACAGAGTCGGACATCTAGCCAAGAAATAGTTTAAAAATAAACACAAATTCAACCCATCAATTAAAAAATCTGAATTCAGCTTCGAATTATCAAACTAACCTCTCCAGTTGAGCTAAGATTGATATTGGCAGGTTCGAGTCCCAGGAATGATTCGGATTCTGTTGGGAAGGGCGAGTCTTGCTCGATTTTGCCTGAGGTTATGTTGAAGAGCATGTAGCTGATTCTGGAATTGCTTTTCACAATTGCGTGCAAACCTAGAAACAATCATACATTACAGGTCCAAAATAATCCACGCGGGAAACGTCAAAACGAAAAACAAGAGATGATATGGAAGGATTAATTACCATGGCCGTCAACAGCAACAGCCAATATCTGGCCAAGATTTTCGCTGATATTGATTCGACGAGGTGTCCGTTGGAAGCAGTCGGGTGCTCTAGAAGTTGTGCTAGTCTTAACAACCTTAAAGGGAAGAAAAACCATCATGAAGACGCTTGAATCGTATGAAAGTCATATCTCTATTTCAAACACTGATTCATTGTTAATAAATAAACATAAGCGCATGCTATACCTGCAAGTCGTCTTTCCTCATGAGCCTGCAGTCTTGCAGAAGATTCGGGGAATCTTCGGAGCTAACTTCTTTGGCATCTTTGCGATCTTTAGACGAAGTAGGGGGGAACCAAACGGCAGCGTAAGCACCGTCAACTTTCACCACTCGCCCTAGCAAAAAAGAGCAGAACAATATTCAATGTGTAATCGAGAATTTAAGTTACAATGAGAAAAACAAGCGATGAAACGTATCTTACCAACTGGAAGGCTCTTGACATCTTCAACGAACACAACGTCCCTCAATCCCCACATAACTTCATCCTTTTTCTCATCTTCTTTTATCGGAGCTCGCTTAGGCCGTTCTGAAAAAAGTATTACATGATGGATTTATTTTCCACATTGAGACTTTGATATCTGATCCACGGTCGAGTAAACTTACTGTGAGACGTAGAACCAGTGTCACTGCAAGTGGAGGAAGCAGGGCTTGGCGGTGGAGGCATGTCGATACGGTCCGCTGTCTCTTTCTGGCTTGATGATTTTGGCTGCGACGTGCTGCTGGATTTACTGCATTTATTACTGGACGAATGGAATCGAACGACACCAGTTAGACAAAAAAGAGTAACAGTATTTGCACGCCATGTGTTGCTTAAAAACTCATCCTTACCTTGAAGATGACGATTCAGATCTGGGCTTGGGCTCGGATTTGACTTCAGTAGGCGCTGGTGGGATAAGTTTGAAGCGGCAGACGTCGCACAAGTTCCAAGCAGCATTCAACAGCTGACCAACTTTAGGAACACCGCCAAGGACGGTGAAACCTGAAGAAAACATAAATGAACAAGAAGTGTTGAGAAATTATCACTCTACACATGAAAAAAATTGACAAGAGATAAACAGATATTTACCGACTGCCCCCGACTGATACATGGGACTGCTCTTCATGCAAACTTGAGTACCAGTTGTGATTTCGGCGCTTCCAACAGACGGGCGCGATTTTGACGATTTGGCTCGATGTTTTTCCCATTGTTTCTTCCGCTGATTGAAAGGCAATACGCCCCTGTACAAAAAAAATTACAGGTTATTAACAAGTTAACAGTCACGTTTTTAATCAAATTGTGGTAGCCATAGTACGTACCACCAGTAGAGAGCACCACTTTCTAGTTGAGCTAGCGTGTAAAGAGTGCAAGTGTACAAGGAGACGATTTTGTCCAGAGTGAATTCGGTGAACGTTGTAGCAGGGTGTTCCAGTTTGGATGCAGCGTGAGCAAGCTGTTCATCCATCCATGTGGCTACTTTGCCAGATTCGGTCGCTACTGTGCAGCGGATTGAACAGGCCGAAATAAGAACAATTCGTTCATTTGTAAGGCCAAGAGGGACAGCCTTCGGATGGTAAACTCCACCCTGCAAAAAATATTGATTTTGAGGAGATTAGTCAAGAAAACTCAATAATGTCTACACCAATTATTTTGAGGAACTGGTTAAAATATTACGCACATCTGGATGCCTATAGGGTTCGGAATCAGACCATTTCCATTGGTGGAGTTGGCCATTCGCTGTAACAGCAATGAGTTCACTGTGGAGCGCTGCGATGCTCACAAAGCGCGGAGCGTTGCTGGACGAATCCTTCTCCGGCCAGAACTCAACATCGTCCGACATCCACAAAGGGTTGCCTCCAATAATGTCTTTCTTTTTACTATCACCTATAACAATGGTAATAGATAGAATGAAATAAAAATCAATGTATAAACATTTAAGCTCTACTGACTCATAAGGCAAAACAACTAACCTCCTTCTTTGTCCCAATTGGTGTTATCACGGAGGGCGTTCTCAAGCCATCTTCTAGGTCCAAAATACTGCCTATCCCTCCAGCGGGAAAAACTGTCGCGTTCGCCGCTTTCACGCCTTTCTGTCCTATCGCGGTCACCACTAGTGCGCTCGCTTCCACCGGTGTTCTCAGTTGTGCTACGCTCTCTTTCCGAGCTGCTGTTCGTTCGTCTAAGGCTACTTCCTGTGCCACCGCGTCTAAAAACAGTAACAAAAACTCAATGGTATGAAGAACTATGCAACAACCGCAGGTTGAAGCTAACAAGACAGCAACCAAACAGGTATCACAAGAGCTATTAACTCGAATTTCAAGAGCGGAAGATTAATTATGATTGTCAATTGAAAATAATTTGTTCCATCAGTACTGAAACATGAGTTGGAATTCTAAATCACTTACATCCTCATCGAAGAGTATCCGAACATGTCTTCAGAAAACATGGCGTCAGCATCAATTATGACCGAATGGTCAGGATGAAAACCACCGTCCAAGAGAGAAATTAGATCTTCTGGAACGTACGAGTCACCACCCTCTTCACCTTCTTCGCCTTCCTCATCGTCTCGGGAAAGCAAATTATTCACAGCAAGGTTCACATCAAGATTGGTTCTCTGAGGACAGTAAGGATTCAACATTATTGCGAGAAATACAAGATATAAACAAATCCATACTCGCATTGGCATCACTTACTTGTAATTCACGAATGATGAGATTCCTACTTTTACCCTGGAGAACGACCTGGGCCTGGGATACGAGCTCTTCAGGAACGTATGGTGCAGATATGACAGAACGGCTGCTACCCGAACTCGGGTTCACGCCCATGATGACACCAGCAGTCCCGGTTGGACCACGGCCCCTTATGATCATCGCAATAAAAAATTTATAAATTCACAATGGTCGACAGTTTTCCTTTTAAGCTGATCAGGCAAACAGTTATCATATTTTTCATAAAATACTATGAAATAATAAAGATCAAGTACCTTAAAGTTGAAGTTCGAATTCCTCTATTGGCTCTTCTAGGAACCTGGCGACTACCACCTCCGCCACCTCCACCCTTCGAACTGGTGAAAAATATTTCCATTAGAATGTGATTTTATGGAGCACTATGAAATTCACTCAGAACTGAAAAATATTGGAAAAATTGAGAATCACAGTAGGTTCGACTTACTTCTTGTTGTTATCATTTTTGGTCAAATCCAACCGGTCTGAGATTATCGAAAAGGCAATTCGGCACACTTTGCCATCTTCTAGTAGAAGCGCAAAATGGTTGGGTCCAATGGCGATTTTTTTCACACCTGATTTAAGCGACGCCAACGCCTGGGGAGGAGCAACCGGGCCGAAGCGGTTGAGTCGGTCTGCAACCTCCTTCAACCTGAAAAAATAAAATCTCACCATTGAACACAAAATATTTTGAAATAGTAGAAAAATTTTTTAAATTGATTTAAAGGTAAATCGAACAAAACATTTATTTCAACAGTTGTTGATGTCTGGATGAAAATTGCGCTAACTGAGGGTCTTGCGGCCATATGGTAATGGTTTTTAGCATTTTTATAAGGTGACGAGGATGCTAACAAGTATCTGAAGCTGATTAGGTTAGTATTGATGAGGAGATCAGGTTGTGTGAAGTATCAATGGTTAGGAACCGTTCTTAGTCGATGAGATAACTGATCTAGTTATGAAATTTGGAGGTGAGGAGTAACAGCCGGCTATTGTAATGAAGAAGGTTGAAGTGTAGCAATAATTGTGATCAGTTTTAATGTATGGTTTGGATATTGAAAATCTTGCAGCTTCTAATTTGACTATTGGAGGCCGATGTGAGAGTAGATGAGGTGGAGTAACTTTCTGATGAAGGAGTTAATCGTATATTCAAAGAGGGATGGGATTTATTGAAGTTGGGTCGGCGAATCCAAGGTTACCAATGAGAAATATAAATATTTTCCCTTAAGGATGTCTGAAGACGTTTTTAAGACCCCATGTGAGGTGAGAGGATTGTATATTACAAGAGAAGCTAAGCACCTCTTCGCCAAAGCAATTCCAGCATATCGAACTAATTAGTGAATTTTTTTCATTTTCGGAATATTTGGTATTGAGGAGTTCTAGAATGATGAGAATTCAAAGCATTTTGTGTAGGGTTAGACGATAGCGGAAACATTACATGATAATACGAAATCTATTTCGGCAAACATGACGCAGAGTAAATTGCATAATGTTGTCGTTTTCATACAGAACTATATCAACGTAAAGATTATTGCACTACTAGAAATCTATAAGCAGCCAGGAACATTATCTATGAGAGTACAGGAAATACCTAAGAATCCATGAGGAAAAAATTCGCTAGAGGCCGGCAAATACGGGGATCAATATACGAATAACTCTGGAGATGAAAAACGGTCTCAGGAATAACCGACTGTGTTGAGATGGGAAGCAATAAAAATAAAGCAAACCCAATGCTTCTCAGGAGCCAATAGAGCTTTTGGTCGATAGAAAACGATGGGAGTAGAAAACGAGCAGGAGCTCGCAGCGTCGAAATTTGAGACCGATCGTAAGTCATAACATAGTATGAATTTTCATCGAGAACGCAAAGCGATAGAATTGAAGGAAGAAAAGTCGAAGGGAAGCACGGCCTTGGCTAGGGCATCCATTAGGATTAGGCCCGTTTACCAGGGAATAATCTCGCGAACGGAGGTGGGGTCAACTGAGAACAAGAGACCATGCTTTCCCAACAAGATACACAGCGTAGGAGATGGAAATGAAAAACTTCGGACGAGATCTCAACAGGAAAACGTATAAGGCAGAAGCATTGACATGATAGAATAGCGAGGAGGCCGAATGTATTCTGCAGAAGCCAAAATAGACGAATAGATTTGACGATCGTTAACCGAAAACCCCCGATACATTTTAACGAACCTTTCATTTAGCTGATCCTCAGTCCCCGGGACTGGGTGCACGACGAACTGCAACGAAGACATCACAAGCGACAAACGATCATCACGATGAGGCAAACTGTTCACAAAAACCGATCATAAAACTGTAGCAATTTTCAACTAAGCACGAGAACTTGTGAGCAGTGGTTGAAGTTGAGGTCGAAAAGTTGAATCGTGAATCGAGACAACTCTGACCAGACGACAAAATGGTGGACACAATGCTGCCACAACACGGGGTCGAAATTTTTTAAGAAAAGTACAATAGGAAAGTAGGATTTCCTAATGAGGACAACTAACACTTTTTGTACTTAGATTTTGGGTAAAATTGAAATTCTAAGAATTCCGCTGCATGATAAAATCGTAATTCGACTCGATTAAAATGCTAGCACAGAGAACGAACGTGCTGCCCTCTAGAATGATCCGCTACTCAAAGGAACTACATCAAAATCCACCCGTCTATAGTCAAGCAACTGTCGTGTGCTGCGCTCTATATTGCAGAACCAAGTTATGAGCGTTTTCTCAACCCTTAACAATTGTGAAAAATACGAGGACTACAAATTAAATTGGAAATAATTGAAAAAAAATTCTACAACGATTTAATTTCGTATTCTTGCAAAAATTTATTTCAACATTTTTCGCACGTCTTATCATTCGTAGTCAACACTGTCGAGTTACAGTAACTCAAACATGGCCGACCGAATGTTATGTCTAGGATTTTGAAATATGTTTTGTGTCGTTTCCTTTATTGTTCGCGGTGTTGGAAATTAATAATGGTGCGGAAATTGTGATTGGACGTAGTAAACGGTTCCGAATTGTCGGGGTTATGGCATTGGTGACGGTTCAGAGATCGCCGAGCATTGGAAATTCACCTCAAAGCTCTGTAAGTACCGTAGCTTCAGTTGATCAATTATTGTGATTCATGTTTTACGGTTTAGTTTTACTTTTTACGAGTATAATTAACATTCAAAGGCAGGCAATCGATAATTTAATATTCGGCTACCCGTTGATTGTCCCAATAAGTTGCATTTTTTCTCCGGTTCGATTAGTACGCGAGATCTCACTGACGCAGCATCCTACTTCCTGGATTTCCTTTTTAGGTCTTTGTCAACAATTTCCCATTTTCGCCTTTGCTGTCGATTAAGATCGCGTATAATTGCTAGGTCTTCGCTCAAGAGTCAACGCGTTTCAAGAAATCCGGTTGGTCGATTGCAGCTTGATGAATTTTAAATGTTCCAGTTTCGCACATCGCATGAGCTTTTATTCCTCGTCCTTTTATGATTAATTTTATCCCGTCCTGCTATATTTGAGTCAAGACCTTTATCCATTTTGCAGTTGACGATAGACTTTGATAATAAATTATCCCTGTATTCAAACAAAACGCTGCGAGTTACTAATAATCATCCAATAATAGGTCAGGTCGAAACGTTTTATCTGCTGGTGGCATTTTGCAATTTGAGTTCACCTACTTATGGTTGACTTTGTCGAACCTACGGTTAGCGCAGTTGGTATGTTGGTGTCTACTGATCAGTCGTTTCTTCTGTCATTAATCTCCATATACTGGCAGAAACGATTTTCTTGTAATTCTCTGCAGGGCATTCCCATTGATGCAGTTGAAATATGACCCTTTCTGACCTTTCACTCCATTTTATACGTTACCCCAGTGATCAGTAATATTATCTGTAACTGGAATATCTTTTGCTCAAGAGGCCATTTAAGATTAATGGAAAGTGAATAATTTTACATTTACAGAGTATTTTTTTGGAATCTCCCGAAAAATTTGAATTATCGGGATCTCAAAATGCAATGCAATTATATTTCCACTGCTGTAGGAAAATTTTCACTGCCTGAACACGATCGATGTTGATCAACTGGGTGGGAAAAGTATTTTCGTTCGTATCGCCTTCTCACCCAAACCAATTTCCTGGCTCAGAATTTCGTAATTTATTCATTTTGGCCCAACTGTCGCAACAGGTTTCCGTGCTAGACGATTGGTATTGAATTTTTCATCCGTTTCTCTTCTTTCACACTCTCCAAAACCTAACGACAAATTTCTGACGCGTTGAAATTGTTAAAAACCGACAATACATGTAAAATCTTATGATTTTCTCTTGCAAAATTATATACCGAAACTTCATGCTTATACTGTTCTGCACATGGTATTTTTTTCCTTTACCGAAAATAATTACAGTTTCAATTGTCGTATCTAGAAATTAACCTATTTTTCCTATCTCGTACTTGAATTTTTCAGACACTTGAATTATTAACTATTATTAATGATATATTATTAATTATTAATACAAAATCTAGTTATTCCGGTTTACTTCAGTGTATTACTGCAATTCTTTTCTCAACAATACTGCTGTGTTTTTAAATATTCAATAATTATTCAAATATTATGATAATATCGTAATAATAATAAACGCTATCTCATTTTTTCGCACTCAGTGTTGTCCAATTTTTGTATTTTCGATTCTCCGTAAATTATGCGACCTCAACTGATCCCGATATGGTTGGTTGACCTTTGCGCAACGCCTCTGAACTTTGACAATCGCTTCAAAGCTTTTCATGTCTGAACTAGGTATTTCAGTTCCGCGTTTTCCCCAAGATGATTCGACTCTCTCATTCTTCAATGTTTCGGTGAGAATCTTTCTCTTCTCTTAGAGTTATAATTCGCTGTTTTATTGTTTGTTCGGCTGTTTTATTTCTAGTTATGACGTAATCTAGCTGTGTAAAGTTAGATATTACTGAAACCGGTCGGTTCGTGGTAGGTTCGGTTGAAGAAAAATTCATCGCTGGCAAATTGAAAGTGAACCCTTTGACGAAGGTGATTTGATTCTTGGTTACTTTTATTACAGAGGCGAATGCTTTATTAATTTTTTGTGTTGCTCAATCGATGAATATTCTTACGTTGCGGTTGTGATCGGAGGAGCGACCGATTCTTAGCTGTAGAGGGCTTTGAACGAGAGTTGGGCCATCGCCCTGAAAAGAAAGAACATTTTCTTGTTTCGCTCATTCCTCTTAGGTGATGCTCGTTTTTAAAAATTATTTAGCATTGAATAGGCAGTGACTGCTTCTTTTTGACGCCCCCAAGAGAGGGCAACACTCGTAATGTTGTTGTCTCTCCTGTTGGAAGGGGGTGGGGCAGCATCAGCCGCTTACTAGCCGGCTCGGCTCCTCAGTCAATCCGCGGCAGGCCTCTGGCTTCCCTGCCCAAGTCTTTTGACTGTCAGGCGTCCCTTCTTGCATTTCGTATTCGGAATTTGAATTTCCTACAATTCCCCGATTATTACTTGTGCCGTCTCGGATTCGCGCGTGATAGGGCGAAAAGTGCGTTTTTGTAATGTTGTACATCCTGCCGCCACCGCCCCCGACGCCGGGAATTTGGTGCAACTCGAGTAAACATTCATGGATCGCCAAGCCGCCGGTCAACAGAAACCGGAATACCAACAAACAAGTATGTAATGTCAATGAATAAAACAATTAGCTTCTCCTTTCCTTGTCGTCGCATTTCTAAAACTTAAATTTAATTTTGATAAATACATATCTATGCTTTAATCTAAATGTAAAATAATAATGTAATAGTAATATTAATAATTTCGTTTGCATATATAAATATAATATAAATATAATATCATTATTATATTAAATATTATATAGTGTATGTTCAATATAAATATAATATCAATATTACATTAATAATATATTATTAATATTATATATATACATATTTTAAATATTACATACATTAATATAAATGTTATTAAATTATGGAGGGAGCGCTAGTTTTGTCTAGCGATAATTTAGCTTCTCAGTGGAGCCTGTTTTGTAATAATTGATAAACCACATATTATTCTACTTAATTTAAGTATAAATATATATCGCTATCATAGAATGTCCCTGGAGGGGAATTTTCACGTAGAGTTATAACTCTTAATGTTAGGTCAACGTTTAGCGATATTTAAGGAATGATGGGTTACATTTTAATGTAAGAGGAAAATTAAATGAAAATTTATTTGGATATGGATTAATTTTTTATTAATTTTAAAATTAAAATGTTGATTCTGTAATGAATTAACCACATATGATTAGCTCCGCAGAGGGTCCAATCCGAATAAAAATGAATTACGGGTATGTTCCTAATGATAAAATTATTTTCCTTGTCGTGGCAATTTTTTGATATGACGATTGACAACACTTTCTGCAAATTTGGTCAAATTTCATTGATTTTTCACGCTCATATTCTCTATTGTAACTATTTTCTTTATTCGGTCTACTGATGCTCTCGTTTTACCTGGCCTATAACGCCTTTTATATCCCCATTTAGTTGCGACCTTTCGTCAAATTACCAGTTAAATCAATGCTAAGGCCATGCCAATCTGACCTTTCCTGAATGCCGATTAGGGCGATTTCATGAACGGGAAGAAAAGTGCAAGATATTTCGATCCAGAGGCCGTTAGCTTGAAAGCAATTGTTACACCAGTTAAAGCTAACATTTTTGCGTGTCAATTGAATTATAATAGGTGTCAATTTTTTCCGTTCCCAAAAGAGCTCAGAGATATTTTAAACTTTTGAGCGAGCAGTTTCTGTTCCTTGTTGTTCCCATTTTGTCTTATCGGTTTCGATTTTAGGATATTGATAATTACACAATTATTTATTGTTACAATAATTGGTATGAAGCTTATCTCCTTGTAAATTATAAAATACTGCAAAATTCTACATCGTTCATTCTCCTTTTTGATTGTACCTTCAAATGATGAGATACCGTTTCAACAGTTTCCGAGTCGTTTATCGCCAGTATTTCGTTGTATTATATTGAATTTATGTCCAAAAATCGAGCGGTTTGTCGACCATGAATTTTGTTGAGTTACGGAACGGTTTAATCTACTATCGATAGATCTGACCTATGATCCTTTCGTTGACTGCAGATTGGCAATTGTATTTCCTCGGGTTTCCATCGTTAGCGCTAAGAATGCGGTTCGTTCGAAACTGGATCAGTACGAATCGTGTGCTATCTCATAGAGACGGAAGTGACCTCGCCAGCGAAAACTTCCCACGCGAGTGTTCGAATTTCTTTCTGAGAAAAGGCCGAAAAAAAAACAAACAAACTTGATGAGACCGATCACAAGCCGCATGTCTTTTGTAATGAAAGCAAATATTAGTCCTTTTAATTGTAACGGAAGGCGAAATGTTCTTATCCGTTGAGTAAACATAGATTGTAAACGTTTGTTCATTGATAGTTTGAAGGTTGTTTCGATGACAGAAACGCCCGTCAGTCAATCTGACGCGAACAGCTATGTCAATGTGGACGAAATCGTGATCGGAGGTTCATTTTGGTTTTTATCCTCAGTAAACTATTTTAATCTCTCTCAGAAAAAAAAATTTGTAGCTTCTGCGTAGAATTTTTTAGATTTTGATCTTTTGTTGAACAAAATCTTTTTGTTTTACTATTGCTAGCGGACGATCTTCTTGAACCAGTTATTGAAGCAAAGGAATAATAATCCATAGTGAAATAATTTTTTATGTTATTGTTGAGAAATATCGATATTTCGCATTCGGCCTTTATTTGAATTATTACTTTATATTTTCATTTTCTTGTAATTGTTTTCTTTTTGTTCGTCGCAATACATTCTTTGGTGTGGTGATGTAAAGGAGAAAACTCAGCGCTCGGTGCTCAATCCTTTATTATTCTGCCTATTATTTTCACTCTCGGCTTTGTATTTATCGTAAAAACGCTTGCATACGAGTCTGCAACGCATTGGGACATTTTCATGTCTTTCCCCTCCTCAGCTACCAAATTAGGTAGGTACCTAATTATAAAGTCGCAATCTTATTTGTTGTGTTCATCATAACAGAATTGGTAATTAGACTTGATGACCATGATCAGTTAGTCCTTGCGAAGCCATTTAAATGCCACGGCAAAGACATGAAAATGTCAAAACGGCAAATCAAACGGAGTCAAAAAGTCTAGTTTGGTTGCAACTGATTGTACAGTGGTTTATTATTTCTTTACTTCAATAATGATTTAAGAATACTATCCATTTGCGATAGAACTTATGTGAACGTTCCCACCGAAAATTAGATTGGTAACTATAGAAGAAAACTTTGTAGCAACTATTGTATATGGACTGTTTCGTAACGCTCATGTAACAAAATACTACTATTTCGTCACGTAACGATTTTTAGGTTGTGTGCCATAGCAAAGACATAAAAATGTCAAAATCTATCTTGGCCTGGCAATTGCTCTGTAGTGGCAACTACAGTGGCTACTGCAATTCCCGACAGTTGGAGTACTGAGTTAGGCGCCACGGTTACGGTAGAACCAGGCACCAGGGGACGCGTTATAAAAATTTCAGTTCAGTTCTGTGAATTCGCTCGAGTCATATTTTGGTTTATTATCAATAATAAACCATTGTAATCGCCCAAGAAAAAACGCTGAAAATTGTACAGTGATTATTATTCAATTTCTTGTTTGCGCATTGAATTAGTGGCATGTATCAAGCCCACCCTAGACGATACAGTCACAAAAGCAGTCGCGAGTCACGAGACTCACTAGTCGATGTGTCCCGAGAGCAGTATCGTCCGATCATGTGTCCGAGTGTCCCTAGTCACGAATGGACATGCGTATTCCTGCTCTCGTCTGTCCGTGCATGAAAATGTTTAATGCTCTCGTAGACTTTCATTCGAGTAGTAATTTCATTCGAGCGTCTTCCGTCTTCTGTTGCGTTTCGGTAAAGTGCTTTTTTTATTCGCGTTGTGAATAGTTTTAAAAACGAGTGGATTTCTCTGTACGATGGACAAACATTTCTTTGGAATGTAATACATAAATTTTACGGGAATCGCGAAAAAAAAGAACGCGTTTGTCGAAATCGGGAAAAAATTCGATTGCGGCGCAAGATTCATCACTTGCGGAACCAGGTGTGTACCGAGCTACATATTTTTCAGAATTTCATTAGGTAACAAACAAAAATTGAACTTAGATAATAATACCTTCCTATTTCTTCATGTCTTGCTTTATTTTGGTTTATTATTCAATAATAAACCATTGTAATCGCCCTAGAAAAAACGCTGAAAATGATTGTACAGTGGTTTATTATTCCTTCGCTTCAATAATGATTTAGGAAGACTATCCATTTGTGATAGTAATTATTTCGAACATTTCTGAACAACCCCACCGAAAAACAGAATGTAACAATCGATTTTATTGGTTTATTATCAATAATAAACCATTGTAATCGCCCAAGAAAAAAAATTTTATAACCCCCCCTCAAAATTTGATGTTTTACGTTTCAAGGCATGTAGAATCCGAATATTCAATTAAAAAAAATTCTGTCTGTCCGCCGTACGCCGTCAACACTTTTCCGGCCAAACCATAATAGCTAAATTTTTGAAATTTTCACCAAAAATCAATCTCGGTCCTACGACGGCCCAATTCTTGAACCAACTTGCTAGCTCAATTTTAAGGGTATTTTTTGAGGGGGAGAAAATTCATATTTTCCAAGGTTTTTCAGAAAAATGTGTACGTGGTATCAAATTATATACGAGGCGACCTCTTCTCCATTCTTTTTTATTATCCAGGGCTGGATAATAAAAAAGAATGGAGAAGAGGTCGCCTCGTTTTTCTCCCCCTCAACCTACAAAAGGAGTAATGCGACCACCTGGAGAAGAAAAAGCAAATTGTATAGATTTTTGGACGCTGAATCGAATGAGACCATCACCAGGTCGATAGCTTCATTGGTTCTCGAGTTATCACAGCTTTTGTGTCGAATTTGGGAGATTTTCAGAAATTTGACATGAGGGTATAACTCGAGAGTTCTTGGAGCTATAAAAATCGTTCTATAATCATTGGAATGGTCGTCAAACACTCTCTCCAGCTGTACCGTTAGGCAAAAAGTTTAGTTTTTAATTAGGAAATTAAGAAAAATAAAATTACAATAGTTGCTACGGAGTTTTCCCCTATAGTTACCATCTGTTTTTCGGTGGGATTGTTCCGAAATGTTCGAAATAATTACCATCACAAATGGATAGTCTTTCTAAATCAATATTGAAGCGAAGGAATAATAAACCACTGTACAATCATTTGCAGCGTTTTCCCTTAATTTCCTAATTAAAAGCTAAATTTTTGGCCTTACCCTACAGCTGGAGAGTGTTTGACGACCATTCAAATGAGTATAGAACGATTTTTATAGGTCGAAGAACTCTCGAGTTATACCCTCAAGTCAAATTTCTGAAAATCTCCCAAATTCGACACAAAAGCTGCGATAACTCGAGAACTAATAAAGCTATCGACCCCGCGATGGTCTCATTCGATTCAGCGTCCAAAAATCTATATAATTTGATACCAAATACCTTTTCATAATTTTTCTGAATTTTTCTGGAAAATATTATATTAAAACTCTACTCGGAACAATGTCACGTTACGTAACATAACAGAATTTCGATTGTGTGCCATAGCCAAGACATGAAAATGTCAAAACTAGCTGCCGTTTTTTATCCAGAACGAATGAACGGCATTATTAAGCATTTGATAAGCCAAGATTGATTAATAGCGGAGGCACAGAGCGAAGTAAATAACCACCTTGTCGTTTCGACTAATTTCTTTCGCCCATTAAAGTCGTTCGATGATTGTTTTTCGCTTTCATCCCGGAACCGTGGATCCAATGACCCGAAACTGCCAGAACCGGTATCTTTGGTAAGACTGGCAGGAAATAGTAGCGTTCCTTCCTCTTCTAACGGGCTTTTCACTTCATTGGTGATCACCCGTCGACACGTTTTACCGTTCCAATCAGTGGAAAAGAGTTTTTCTCAAGTTGAGCTCGGAGAGAGTAAACCTGGAAGAAAAATCCAATCAATAACTTTGATTCGCTGTGTTAATAAGTGACTCTTTCCTGAAATGCGAGACTTCCGCGGATTATTTCGTTTTACCATTTTCCTATCTGTTTTGGCAGAATTATCTAACCGCAGTGCGGTAAAAAATACGAGTTCTGTCAATGGCGATTATTGCTGAAGTGAATTTTGGGTTTTGACGAGCGGGCTGTTGATACGTTTTTGTTGCTGACATTGATTCGCATTCGTTGACGATAATTAATAAAGGGTTTTAGTTTGTGTTTTGAAACTTCGTTGAGAAACTTCAAATTTTAGCAGTTATCGACCTTCAGTTGAAAAACGTTGTTATTCAATTTAAAAACATCGTTCTCAGGTTAAAAAATCCTTTTTCATAAAAAAAAAAAATTTTTTTAACGTAAAAATTATAAATTTTTTTTAAAAAATTAGCTGAAAAGTGTTAATTTTCAGTTTAAAAAGGATAATGTTTAGTTCAAATTTTAGCAGTTATCGATCTTCAGTTGAAAAACGTTGTTATTCAATTTAAAAACGTCGTTCTCCGGTTAAAAAAATCGTCTTTCTTAAAAAAAATTTCTTCGTAAAAATTATAAATTTTCTGAAAAAAATTAGCTGAAAAGTTTAAAAGATTTTCAGTTTTAAAAGGATAATATTTAGTTCGTAGAATCTCGAATTTTAATTTGAAACACGGTTTTTTTTTTTTTTTTTTTTTTTTTTTTTTTTTTTTTTTTTTTTTTTTTTTTTTGTGGTAAAATGTTGAATACGTCAAACGGTAGACTTGAACGTAGACTTTTAGTTGAAAACACGTACTGTCCCAGTTGAAAAACGTCGTTTCCTAGTCATGAAACGGGTTTTAGTTGAAAACCTTCTATTTTCTTCTAAAAAAAGTTAGATTTTCTCTAAAAAATGTTTTTTAGTAGTTGAAAGTTGTTGCTTTTCAGTATAAAAAAAATTATTTTCAGTTGACAAAACCTAAAATTTTAAAACATCTATTTTGTCGTAAAATGTTGAATTACGTCAAATTTTGTTGCTAAACGTAGACGTTCAGTTGAAAATTGTTGTTTTTCAGTTAAAAAGAGAATAATTCTAACTTAGTAAAACTACAATTTAAAAAAAAAAATTTTTTTTGCTATTGTTAAGTTGCGTCGAATTCTGTTAGGCATCTTGTTGGAAACGTCGTATTTCAGTTTGAAAAAGTCGTGTCCCGTTTATAAAATTTCGAATTCTACTTGGAAATAGATTGAATTTTATGTAGGTAGCCTTTTTTATGTAGCTCCGTTTTGAAGTTCAAATTCGTAATTTTCAAATAATAAAACTTTTCAACTTCAATCTTGAAAAAAACATTTGTGGAAAAATTTCGATTTTGTTTTATTTATTTCGAATTCTGTCTGGAAACGTTGATTTACAGGTGAAAAATATCGATTCGTAAAATTGTTTTACAAATATTCCTTTCTTTTGGACAAAGTAGCCGATTTTCAGTTGAATAAACTTTGAAGATTCGAGGAATGAAGGTCGTCGATCCTAGCAGAAGTAACGTACAGACAGCTTGAGTGTCTAGATCATCTGTAGAAGTAGTTGTTCTTCCACTCGGTTCCCTATTGAGGCAAGAGCACATGACGTGGCCACCTGTCGTATTCTATAGAAGCTAAAACCGGATCGATGCGATTCTTGATGACATGTGCGCTCGACGGTTCTCCGACTTTTTGCCGGCGATAGTAAAAAGTTATGTCTTCACGAAATATCGGAGTTGACAAATAAAAAATTTTAAGAATCCTCCGATTTTCGCACGTGTTTCGGGTTGGCTGTCGACCGATGTAATTAGGTTTTTGCGTGAAATCCACGTACCGATTGCTTACGTGTCTGGTGCGTCGTGAAGTTTCTCCTCGACAAAAGCTTTGTTTGTAGCCTCTGTTCAGGGCAGGAAGTACACAAAGAAATGAACTACAGCGTGCGATAAGGAACGCAAGAAAAAATGGTCGTGGAAAATCTCGATTTCATGCGTCTTGCTAATCTTGTAAGGATAAAATCAGAACTTCGGCTCAGAATACGCGATATGGGTGTTAGCGACCGAGCCGCCGTTGATGACGCTATTGTTCGGGCGAGCAATGAATGCCGGAATACTTCCTCTTCCAGTTTCGCTAGTTTGATCGTTTGAAGCAATCAAAAAGCTTCTGCACGTTTACATAACGCGTCCCTATTCGCTCTTGAGCTCATTTGAGCTTATGGCCGATTTTCAATCGTGATACCTTCAATATATTTGTGCCTAGGAATTATTCGTTTGCTGAGAACTAATTTGATGTTCTTTTTTTTCAGGTGAGTACATACAAATTGGTATCCCGTTTGAGGTAATGTTGTCTCGATATAAATTACTCTACAGGTTGAACCTGTTTTCTCACTGGTTTTGTTGGAAATCACTTTAAAACTCTTTTTACTTGGTTTTTTTCTTCTTTACTTTAAATAAGTTTTGCCCGTGTAGGAAAGAAAACCCACGTACGCTGATCGTTCATTTTAACGTAATTATTCACATTTCAGACTCACTAAATCGAAATATTGCTAACTTTTTTCTTGAATTTATATTAAAGTATATTATTTCTATTGTCGTTAGATTAACAATCGATCGGTCAATTTTCAGAGGAAACTCTTGATTGGAAATCGAAAAATATTATGAAAAGGAAGTGTGAAAACTCTAAGATAGTAGCGCTCTAGTGGTCTCTGGTGGCAAAAATATTGCATAGTTACGTATTACATTTACCTACTTTTGCGAGTATCCGCATTCGAACTGATTATTTTTAGAAAGGGCCTCGTTGTCAATTCATTTTATGCGCGATCCGTTTTGGCTCGGTGCAACTGCCGTTTCTCTATTTTTTCTGCATTCTGCTACATCAAGGGTCATCATGTATATAATTTTCCTTCCACTTTTAACACAATCTGAGTTTCCCACCTTTCGTATTTCTTTTGTAAATATCACGTAATTCGGTGGTTATTTAGTTGCAATAAAAACACATATTTTGGTTGCAAATTAATTTTATCGCTTCTGGGTTTGGGATTGCATGAATAAACATCATGTAACCAAAGGAAATAATTCATAGGTAATCTATTAGAACTAATTAATATTTTTTGCACAAGCATCATAATTGACCTTTCGATGCATCGATCGAATAGGACCTAATATTCTGCGTATTTTCTGAGTCATCTCGCACGTAATTAATTGCATCTCACTTTCGAATGTGAAAAACGTCGGCAACCCGCGTCAACTTTGTTTGGGAACTTTTTTACCAGTTGCACCTCGGCATGAAATTATTGGGTCACAGAACAAAAGGTTTCAGGCGGAGAAGAGAAACAATTGGCTCTAGGAACTCGGAGTTCTTTTCTCGCGCTATTATCCGCAAAAATCGGGTCAGTCAAGAGCGTAAGAAACGCTTTTTGTACGTCCGTCAGTCTTTATCGTCCGCGTCTGAAAGTGTTATATTTTTACCTTCCAGGGAACGCTTGTGTGAAGAAATCGGTGTCACTATTTCATGGGTAGTCATGTTGAGCGATTTAAATAATTCATCTTTCGTAATACCGCTCATTTATTTAAATTCGTCTAATCGATAGACATTCACAAATATGCTTTAAGCGCTCGTAAGAATTTTGGATGCCATTTCGAAATAAATATAAATAAGTTACGTTCAAAATTCACTATTTCTGATTGTTTATGATAACTTTTTGTGATTATTTATTATGTGAATCGAAATAATATAGTACAAGATCGTTGGGTTTTATTAATGTATTTTTACTGTCAATGATTTCGTATGATTCGTTATGTTTTTTATTTGAAACCTATTACTTTTATTGACATTGTCCTGGCATCGTTTTCCGAGCGAGGTGAACGACTCACTTCTCCATTTCACGCTCGTTGCATTTTACTTGGAACTTCCAAAAGTTGAGGGGTTCTATCTAATTGGTTCAGTAATCTACGTAGACGTTGCCATCCTCGAAGAGTCTTAGTAGAACTTCCCTTTTAGTCCGTAGAAACTCGGTTGTGTAGAAACGGCGCCCCATTATTCTTTGCATGGCTCTTAATTAACGAGAAGGCGAGTAAATTGTGATTAGTCGTCGTGATGTGCGGCAGTTTAATTTAGCGTCCCCTCCCTTTTTTAAATGCGCTCTCCTTTGATTGTTACATTCAGTGTCAGTCAAATCGAAAAAATCTCTTTGAAAATTAAAGTTACATTTACACTCTAAACGCCTTCCATGCTAAGTTTTGATTTTCTTGTGGACCAATTAGCCTAAAATGCGTAGGCATAATTTTCTCGAAAACCGTTCGCCGAATATTTTCGTTGGTATCGATCTTCGTATCTTTTCTTCTTGAATTGGCGCTGACAGTTTTCTTTAAACCCAGGGCCATTTTCGGTGCGAGCAGCCACCGAGACAGGTTCATCTTATTGGTCATTGAGCTCACGACCCATTGGCCGCTTTCCTCGAGACAGTCTACACCGATTGGCCTGTTTCTATGGAAGTGACATGACAGCTATGGAGAAAGTAATGGGGGTTCTCCGCTTTCCTTCGCAATATGGACCTGCAAAAGATCGCAATGGATGATTACCTACGTTTCAGCAATTTCTTTGCATTGTTAGCTCCACAGTATTTTTCTTTTTTTAACGATTGTCATTCGAATCGATGGAAACTCAACCGGAACCTGATTTTCAGTGTTTATTCTAGAACTTTAGTAGGTTCCAGACTAGCGTAAGTTTTTGGCGTAGCTTAGAATGTCAGAATATCTTCCGATTTGACCTTTGTGTTGCATTGAAGAGGTTTCGTTCATCATTTATGTTGACATGTTGGAACTGGAGTTGATTGATTGACTATTGGTTCAAGATTTTCCTCGTCCCTTTTACTGAGGTAACTACTTCCATTCGATGTCTTGGCTCTCCGATTTCTGGCTTTTTACAAATACCCATTGTGTACTGATGAAATTGAAGACTATTTCGCATTGGATGTATTCAGGCTGTCTTGAAAATTTCCCTAATAAATCGAAATTCCACAGTTTTCCCCTCAACCTTTCTATATGCATTTTTGAACTTCGATGCGATATACTCGTTCAAATCGTCTCATTCATCTAAAGAGAAACTACAATGCGACTTTTCAGTTTCCAACTGGCTTCGTTCCTCTTTCATTACAACATTCCCAGTCCTATCGCTGATGAAAGGCTGGAGCGGATGTGCGTGATGCGATGGCGTATACAGAATACCGGATGTATTGTTCGTATCCACCTGCTGTTGTCCCCCTCTTGATCCCGCTACTTGAGCATCTACGTTTTTCTCTCCTGCAAAAGGGAAAATTGTTGGAGTCGAATTTTCTTGTGAATTTTCGCTCAGAGAAATCAATTTGGTGTTTAGTGATTCTCCTCAAACCGCCAAATCGCATAAAGCTTTTTCATGCCGTGGATATTGGCCAATTCCGACGTTTCTCATTATTTAGAATACGTATTTCTAAACTGATGTGCCAGATTAATGCTATCTCAGCTTGCCAGCCTAGGACGTTTATCTCGCCTTTCGTAACATTAGAGGACGTGAAGCAATGCAATCGAAAGGAAACGAAATTGACGTTGCCCAGTTTCCAGGGGTGTCGAGAAGTTGACAAATGAAAATCCGGCTCGGACAACTGGATAGTGCCTCTGCTCGGTTGCTGGTAACTGATTGCGAGAACGGTCTGGCTTCAAACGAAGCGTGAACCGCGTCTGTAACGGTGACACGGTCCGTCGCGGCGGATGACCGCTCCTCCAACGGAATCCTGTAATGGATGTCGAATTACCATTCTGCAATAGTATTTACAGAGGGCCTATTTACCGGCAATCTGGCCCGTATCCATTTTTGGTCCGTCGAGTTGGATCGTTGGAAAAGGAGAAATTGCTACTTTTATTACCAAGCTGGTTTCTGCTGGTTATTCCTGATATGATTCATAATGAAATTGCTTGTTGTGGAGTTCAATCAGGTAATATTTTATAACCATTATCAACCGACATTTTGTAATTTTTTTAACAGTACCGGTACTAAGTAGTTATGTATATTTATTTTTTTATTTTTTGCTCAAAATTTCAGCTCTTAAGTTACACACTTCAGTAGGACGACGCTTTGACGAAATCGTAGCCGAAATGTCGATAAATGCACTGCCAGAGGGGTGAGCTAGATTGAAGATGGTTTCCTAGTCCGTAATTCGGAGATGTGGAAGAAGCGTTCCATCCTTTTGGTTGAAATTGAGCTGCCTTTCGCATCCCCTCATTGTGTCGGAAGACCGGGGTCGTTCCCAAGTTGAATTAAAAGGAGTCGCTTTTCTCCATTCCGTTGATAGGATTGGGCCGGTTGATAAATTCGGCGGACGTGGGAAGTCCCAACGCAAAGTCTTTACGACAGGCGCCGAAAAGTTGCGTCGGTGTCATAAAATTCGTCTCGGTCGTATATCTTGGAAAATCTCTCCCTCGAATATGCTCCGTTGCGAATATGGTTCTGTTTTTCCTCCGATGCGCGTTGAAAAATAGAAATCCGAAATTCATCATTCGATGAGCAGATGGCGATTTTGTTAAAAATCTAAAACTGACTACGACAGAGGGTAGATCACGTTGAATTTACAAGGAAAAAAGGAACGCACGAACTGGTTTTATCCGTGTAAGGCCGGCGTCAGCGGATTCAGGTTTCCTGCAAACTTGGCTGGCAGGTGCCCTTGTTAGTTGGTCTCATCTCGACAAAAAGAGGACCAAGTTGATATTCCGCTTTGGCGAGGAATACGCTATTTCGCCGGGCATCGTTCCACTCTAATAGCATTCTCTTGTAATAGTGTAGAAATGTCTTTCGACCGTTTCAATTGTCGAAGGAATTCCTTTGCATAATCTGAATCCCGGTTAGGGTATTCGGTTAGAATTACTGTTTCTGTTTCGTTCGTATATGTTTTGATACATCCGAGCATACTCTTCATTGTACCTGAATTCGTCGATTTTAGAATTTTATTCTCATTCGTGCTTTGTAATATTGTTGCTGATTTTACCAAGGTCTACGAATAAGTCAATTGGTTTATTTTTCAGCGATATTCGCTTGAATTCATTTTTTTTTTTTTTTTGTAGGTTGAGGGGGAGAAAAACGAGGCGACCTCTTCTCCATTCTTTTTATTATCCAGCCGAGTACTTTCGCCCGTTCGGGCTTCTTCAGGGCATTATAGGACCAAGGGTACCTATGGCTTGAATTCAGTTCCATTATACTAGTGTTCATTCCGATTCTATTCTATCGAATTACAAGATTATTTGTGCTTTCATCATTGCCGACGCTCGTTAGCTTCGTTTCAACCCTTTGAGCGGCGAGATCTCCTTATGAAAACATGACGGCAACCGATTCGTTCCAATAGAGTTCGTCCTATTCTGTCAACACAGTTGTCTCTTAAATTCGCTTCTATCGGGCTGGGCTTCGTATTTTTCTCAATTCCTTTAACCGTTGGAACGATAGCGATTCGTTTCCATTAGTGTCCTCGTGCCAATAAACGAAATTCCCGTTGTTCTTGAGAACTTGTTCTTTTTTACTAGAATTAAGAAATTCCTGCAGGCCAACTCCTTCTTTTGTCGATTTCAAACTCAGCAGCGATTTTTTAAAATATATGTCCAACGTTATCATCGTTTCTCGAGAAACTCGAAGACTTTTTTTAAACTAGAGGTTGAAACCTTTGACGCCTTATGTACTGAATATTGCGAAACTGTTTCTCATAGAAATTTCGACCCTTTTTTCCCTCTTCCCGAGCAACAATGGATCTCTGCTTGTGGGAAAGACTACGCCGATCTTAGACATAACGGTTTCTTACGAGCTTCGTTTTTCTTTTATAACCCATAAACATCTCGGCGAATCAACTTGCTTTTCGCATTTCTGAACTAAAATGTATCTCCTGGCCGTGTCAAGTTAACTATGAATAAAAATCGTGCACTCGTTAAGCGCCTTTCGTTTTGGTTTATTACTCAATAATACACCAGTTCAATACTGAAAAATCGTAAAAAATTCTAACCACCGCACACTTCATCATATGATATTTTACGTTTCAAGGCATTTAAAATCCGCGTATCCAATTTAAAAAATCGTCTAGACAAACTTGTATTTTTCTTTTCCTTGTCGTCGCATTTTTTTATGTCCAGGGGTTGTGAGGGGGAAAACCAGACGACTCATTGTCCGATTCTTTATTCGCTGGTTGAGCACTTTTGCTCGTTCGAGCATCTTCAGGGCGACGTGGAGTCGTAGGGTCACTCTGTATAGTTAAACAGCTAATTTAACTTTTAATTAAATAATAAGAAAAATAATATTAACTATAATTACGATAGTTGCTAAGTAGTTTTCTTTTAGGTTTAGGTAGTTGTTGGGTCGAAACGTTCACAAATGTTCGGAATAATTACTTTAACACATAAACGGTGTTCCTAAATCATAATTGAAGCAAAGGAATAAAAAAACCGCTGTCAAATCATTTGCAGTGTTTTTATACAATGACCATTTTTGCAATTACATTCCTATATTGACGATTTGTGTGTTTAAGTGAGTCAAACTAAACTTGAATATTTTTCTTGACGAAATATATTTGGTTGATACTAGTTAATTTTTTCTCCAAAATGTTCCATAGCATTATCATCTTCATACTGTAACATTTGCATGCCCTGGCGACGTTTTGAGTCTTTGTTTTTCATTTATCAAATTATATCACGAGTGTGTACTTTAGTATTTTTGTGACGACCGTAGACGTTTCCTAGATGTAGATTCGTCTACCGAAGCAAGTCCTTTTGGTAGTAGCTTCGTCAGATCTACGTCTGCTGATTAAGGAATCCAATTTATCTCCTGCTCCTGACGCTTCTGGTCTTTTGTTAGTTGAAGAGCTTGTGAAGGACTGGCCAGATTGCTCTTGCAAAAGGGTCCGGAGATGGGCACGTCACGTCGACCCTTTTCATCTCGTATGCGCGTATCAACAATATCCTTGCGAGTTGTCCACTTCTAGTTTGATTTTGTCTGCGGGAGTTTGTTAATTCGTGCCAAAGCTCGTGCGATGAGATTTTGTTGATGGCGGTTTTTTATATTATGGATATTTAGTTTAAAAACTCGAATGAAGCGCTTGATGCTGGTTTAGTTACTTTGTTGGAATGTATGAGCCTTCTTACGATATCATTGGTCATATAATATATCTCTCAAGAACTATCCGATGGTCTTAGACGTCTCGTATTTCTCTATTTTCGCCTGAAAGAATTAATAAAAAATAAATCGTTGAAAAAAAATTTCCTCAGTTTTGCATTTATTAATTTTTCACACAAAAATATTGCTGCAGAAACTAGGTCTTGGAAGACGTTGTGGAAACCATTGAAAATAGATTTAGCAGTTGAAAGGCCTGAGAGAAAAATTCCTCTGCGGATGAATTATCTATTTCGTGCTCTTTGTTCAGGTATCACGTCTGAAACGTGCTAGGATTCGGTGCATTGAAATCACGTGTTTACGTTGACTCTCTCCGTTTTCGCGGTTGAAAAAGTTTCGTTTATCGTTCCCAATTTTGACTAGCGCTGGATCGGATTTTTCCTGTCGCCGACCCGTGTTTTTAGAAAGGCGACCATCAAAAGGTAGAGCAAACATTTGCTCAAAGCGTTAACCCTTTGACGGTAGCTGCCTTGTCACGGTTGATTGACGCCGCAATCGTAGAAAGCGAAGGGTACGCACTTTCTTGCTTCGAAAAGTCGACTTTCCATTCAAATGATTCTAATCGCTTTTTATCCTGTGCCCACACAAAGCTTTTATCCTTTTTGACGACTTGTTATTTGTGTTGAATTGAAAAAGAGTGAATCATATCTCAGACGATGATTCGGTAAAGAGATCTTTCAAAGCCTCTTCTTTTCAACTGACGATTTTGAGCTTGGAAATGAATAAATTTATACGAATAATTTGCTGCGAATGGATAAAAAATTCGCTCTCCTATATGTTCAAGTTTAGGAGAATAATTTCACGATGGTTGGGTTTGTTAACATATTGTACATGAGAATAATCGACTGAAATGCTAACGCAAGTGGCCTTCTCCATCCTCGTCATTGGTTCATTCTGGACAATAGGTGTTTACCGGACTTCCGTTGTCGGACAATATGCCGGCGAACAGTATCATCCAGTTCAAAACTTTCTCCTTCGACGTGGATAGAACTGATAATGCTGATCGTGAGATACTCTTTCCAATTGAGCGTAACTCGTTGGCTCGGTCGTGCGGTGATTACGTACTATTTGAATGAGCGAACGCGGAAGTTGATAGAACAATTAAATTAGCTAAGGGACCAGACAGTTGGCCTACCGATTAGAATAGGAAGGGCGAAAATGTTTTTTCTTGTATTAAAAAGAATAGGAGGCGAGAAATGAGAAATATTTTGCACTCATTTACAACTATCGGTCATTTTAAACTGGGTTTTGCGCTCGATCCCTTATTGCACTGAATGATAGGCCCGAACTAGACGATAATCTCGGTAATTTCAAGAACGGCATCAGAGCCCATTCTGCAGGCTTTAATTTTTGCCACATAAAAAAATGTCGAAATAAATTAAATTGAATAAAAATATAATTAATTATTTGGTCAGAATGTCGTCAAAAATGAAATTGAAAAAAATTAATTAGTGTTGTTTGAAAAAACGTATTTGATGACTATTAATTTAACAACTCTTAATTTTAGTTAATTATACTAATTTAATGGCGTTGAAATTATCTAATTTACAAAAAATTATATTCATTAAAACTATAATTAATTTTTTTCTATTTATTTATCAATTCTAGCATTAAAAGAGAAAACACTTAAATGTGACCGCAACGTATGGT
The DNA here is from genome assembly GCA_037159825.1 of Tupiocoris notatus. NCBI lineage: Eukaryota > Metazoa > Arthropoda > Insecta > Hemiptera > Miridae > Tupiocoris > Tupiocoris notatus. Next base: position 97,016 of record JASJUZ010000160.1, on the reverse strand, counting down.
ACCAATTACGGAGTAAGCGTTCGTCAACTGTTTTTGTCACGGTTCTCGGTTATTTATTGACACTTCAGCGTTGGCTCCTTCGCTAACGATAGCTATATAGGTCATAGTAATCTAGTGTAATTCATCGCGGTTTATATGTTCTATCTTCGTGGGCAGCGTGCCATTGCCCTCGGCGGTCAGACTGATTTCTTCATTCAACCCCGTCGCTCGCGAATATCCGACGGAGTCAATTAATGTTAGTTCGAAACGCCCGGTCAACGATCTCCTTCAACGTTTCCTCTGTTAATATTTTTTCTACGAGTTGAATCATCGTTTTCTTCGGAGCTGTTGATTCATTTTCTCCCATTCTGTCTTTCCCTTGGCCTCGATTTGTCTTCAGGATGAGCTGTGCGAAGTTTCGTGTATTATTGTCGTCCCTGGTCTTCCTATATGAGTTTCTATGTTGTTCTGGTGAACGTAATTTTCTCTGGGCGTGGCTGATGGAACGAATAACCCGGTCAAAGTGACATCTATGATCATTTCTCTTTTCCGAGATTCCCCAGATTTTTCTTCCGCTTTTCTTTTGTGATTAGATGTATGTAATCGCCCTAAAAGTCGAATTCCTTATTTGAAAGTGACCGAATTTCTCATCTATGCCAGGTCTTAGGTTTCGTGGGTGTCTACTAAGCCTTCAATGTTTCTGCGCAATTTCCCCATTAAATATATCCCCACGTTAAGGAACTCGGGACTTCCGGTTGTACTGATTACGAAATTAACAGTTTCATCTGGGAGAATTATTTATTTCGAATTTAAATAACGCCTCTGCGAAACATATATTTTATGGAATCGGAAGTCCGTTCGACAAGTGTCGCTTTATTCAATTCAGGAAGTGCATTTAAGTGGGCAGCGCTTCGTCTATTGACGTCGCGCCAAGCGGCTGTAAATTACACCGGTTGTATTGATAATTTTTTATTCAAAATTCCTTGCCTGCCCGCAAGAGAGTGGCCATTAATTTGTGACAAGATGCTTTAATATTTCATGTTTCCGCGCTCAGCTTCTAGTTTGGAAAAAAATGTTTCCTGGCCTTGGTGTTATTTACCATCGCGTTTATGTAACGAATATTTCATGCTATGAAGGTGAATTAATGAGCAATTTTCCTGTTTCATAAATGCAGGAAAATATGTTTGAAAATAATTTATTTGATGTAAAATTTTGTCATATCTGTTAAAAATCAATCATTAACATTCACTCAGGAAGAGTTCAACAGTTATATGGACTGTTTGATTTTAGTTAACACTCAGTACTTCCATAAAATGAAGGGTTACACAATCCCGTAGCTCAAACTTTGCTATTTCTTTGTAAGTGATTTCGTAACTGTAACTTTCCAACTGCCATGAAACGGACACGTTTGGTAACGAACTGTTTTTCACTTCTTGCTCAAAACGTGACGAATCCTGCGGGAAAGTGTCAATCATTACGACATATGGTTTCCATGCCATACTAGTGAACGTATTTTTTTTATTGATCTTGTAGCTCGGTTCGAGTGTTTTTTGTCTCTTTGTCGAAATTCGGCGGTTTAATTTTTTTTAAAACCAGCACCTAACGGCTTGCTGTTATGGTTCACCGTTTCTCTTAGTAGATAAGGTTATGGCCTAGATCTTTTGAATTGTTGCGTCGTAACTTCGGTTTATCTCAAAATTAGTCGAGTATGAATCGAATAAAAACGAGAACGATTTGATACCTACGTTGATAGGTTGGGCTTCACGATTACGACAAAGGTAGAACCTTTTTACCTCGTCGAAGATAGAGAGGCTTCAGAAATTAGTGCGCGCTCGGATTACAACGCTGGAAAGATTTTTTTTCTCCTTTGTAACTTCTTTAGGCTGGACCTGAGAGTTGTTTACTACCTACCAGCTGGTCAATGTGGATGCTCAACGATTTTTTGTCCAGTTAGGGTCTCAACATCTTGGGGCAAGTAGTTGAAGGGATTAAGGAAGTACAACGGGCGATGTGCATCTCTATGGTTGAACATAAGAGGTTACAGTCTAGGCTCCTGGGATGAAAAACAGCGTTGTACCCCTCGCCAGAGTAGAAAGGATAGGAACCGATTAAAACATAATATTTTTTTATCTTTATCTTAACTGTGGCTGTTTCCTTTCGAGAATTTTATGCCGAAATGGCTGTAAAATTTTGTCTACTAGCTAGCTACCTTTTTTTTCCACAATTTCGTTGACTCTCTGAGACGCTTCTCATTTATTTTTGACAGATATGCGAGCGATAAAGGGAAAAGGAAGTAGGCTAGAAAAAAAGTTCAATTTTTCTCCTTTTCTCCATCTTAATCGAAGGAGCAGTTGTATGCCTACAAAAATACCTCAATCATCTCTAAAATGTTTATTTCAATTTTTTCCATCTTCACACTTGAGGAAATTGTTTCGTTCCTAATCTTGTCACAAATCTTTCGACCGACTGTCTCCGCGTTGGATTTTTCAAAATACCAAGACCGTGACACACGCACTGCAATCCGTTTCTGATGATTGGAGATCCCTTGAGGGTAACGTGATCTCGATAAGACAACCCTGTGATTACGTCCAGTTGTATCTACCTCACGAACCTCCTTCTAATTACTATAATGGAATAAGACGAATTCAAAGGGCGTGGAAGAGAGCATGAAATAGTTTTTGAGTTCATCGACCTGCAGTTTGTTCTTGTGGTGTAATTCAATATAATTCGGCCGAAGATATTTGTTTAATATTTTCAAATTCTGACCATCAGTTTGAAGTAAACCGTGAACTTTTCGTCCAAAATAGATTTCAATGAACTCTTTCAGGCCCGGCTTATCAAAATCGTTTATCCGAGTTGTGAATATGTCACTTCTACGCCCGATGGCAACAAATAGACGCGATTATGTTCATGATGAATCGCTTGTGTAGTCTGTCCGCTTTATTTTCAGCAGACAACACTCGTATGATTATTTTCGCCCTCTCCTAAGTTGCCGACTTTATTTTGGTACATCTTTTAAACTGCTATCTAAATGGCAAAAGTTCGATATTTCGGCTCCTTTTTGTTTTGTTATTGCCAATTTCGAATCGGTTTTTAATTTCGGCCAAAAAGTTTCCCACAGCATCAACAGTTTGCGAGTTTTAGCTGTCGAAATTTTCATTCCTTGAACATATTTTTTGATATTTCTCCGGGCTCACTCTTTTGCGACATTAAAAGGTGAACAGTTGCAACTTAAGGAGCACAGAGTAGCAAGTAGCATGTTCTTACTTCGTTCATAGTTGAGTCTTAACCTTTTGCAAAATGTCAAGCTCATCTCTGACGAAAGCTTTAACAAGCCCTCGCTGGGAGTTTTATCACTTCAGTTTATCACCTGTTTAGAAATGCAGCAATATTTTTTTGTGATAATGGTATTGTTACTTTTTCGATTACTGCAACTTCAGGTTTCTAAACAAACTGCGGAAGGGATAACGTCTTTCTTTTTGAGGTTTCAAGATGAGTATATATACTTCGTTCCGCTCCAACCGTTAAAGAAAAAGCAATAGTTTTTCGTATACTTTTTTGCTGAGGACATTCGAAAGACATTCTCCTCGCTGTCGTATTCATAATCATTTCTCATAGCATTGGACGCCAGACGAAAAATAAACGCAAATAGTTGTCACGGTTTAACAGAAAAAGAAACTAGTCAATAGAAAATCTAAAAATGTCGAAGTTGGGAATTGTCGTATGAATATTTAATCTAAATAAATAAGAATGAAACGGTGAAATTCTGTGTAACGATAAAATTTTGAAAACATGAAATTAATTTTGGTAGCAGAGCGTGGTTAAAGAAAAAACCCTTCAACTACTTGCCCCAAGATGTTGAGACCCTACTGGACAAAAAATCGTTGAGAACGTGGCTAAATTGAATTAGAAAGAAATTGACTTATACCCGGGCAAAAATAAAATCATGTGACCGTGTAAAAAATGACCTTACATGAATTCAATGGTCACCAAAGTTTTAGGCTTGCCAGTTGCGTAGCTGGAATACTGAACTGAAATTTATTTATAAAACCGTTATCGAGTTTTTTTTTTTTTTAACGATGGCCTTAAAATCACACATTTACCACTTATCGACATTTTTTGACAGTGATGATATTTTTCGAAAAGCTTCAAAAACCTGTTGTCAATCAGAAGCGATTGATTGTTTGAAATTGCTGAAAGTTGAAATTGCTCCCCATTTTCTTGCATTTTGAAATGTTCCCGTCTTAATTCTCTTCGTCCGTGGCCTACTTTTTCCCCGCGATGGTCACTACTCTTTTGCCGGCTTGCTTCATAATCAAACATCAACGTTTCGTCGTTATCGGTTGACCTAGAGGTTTGCAATGACGCGCCGTGGGCCGACGACATCTCTGACTCGGAAAACTCCATTCCCTAGTATATTACATTGAGCGATCGGTCTGTTGAAAAGTCTTTCAAGGCCGAGAGATCGCCTGTGCGAACCTGCCAGTGTGGGTTGCTTGCTTAGGTCGTGTCGTTCGTTTTATGTCGTCCACTGCTTTATCGCGAGCCTTTCTGTTCCGCTCGATTATGACCCAATTGCCTGCTCTCGCATCTCTTCGTCCTGCTAAATCGCAAGGTCGGCTTTTGGCTTAGCGTTACATCAGCATAACCTGCGAGTGGGTTGAAAATGTTATTGTACTCCGTAGATATCTTCGCCGTCATCGCAGGTTGCATACCGTAGCAGATCGTTGATGTTATCAATTCTGTATCGCGTCTTATTCACGTCGGGGACCTATTGTTGAACCGGGTCTGTTCTCATTCAAATATCGTAATGCAATTCCGAAATATACACGGCCGCTCATCGTCCAACCCTAAGCTCACGTTTCATTTCTCAACAAGAATGCCTAGTTCTTACCTTCCACGGTTTCGTGTTTCTCGTTGCGATCGTGAATGATTTCAGACCGATCTGTTAACATTAGCTTACCTAATCTCAATTGGCTTGTTTCAGGTGTAGCAAATTGCCGAACGCTGCGATTTTTTTCCTTTGCGGTACTTTTGCGCAACGTAGGCATATTCTCGTGGGAAAATTGTGATCCAGTTTTTCCTTATTGTTTCACCCTTCAGTTGTATGTTCCTGGTCGAGTATATGGGTTGCGCACACTAATTCACAAAATGCCCAAAGTATGAAAAATTAGGCATCTTAAAAAATTGCTGCTGTATGTGGATTTTTCTCCGTCTTGAAATCTATATGTTCTCCTTTGCACTGTCAACCCTCGAAACATCTTGTAGTCATCATTGTCAATTTTCTGTTTTATTCGCTCCTATCGAAGAATTTGATAGGCCAGTTCCGAAAGCGTAGGTTCGCTCCGTCGCTTTCAACTAGCGACATTTAATTTTCGATCAATTTCAAACCTTCCTGCTCGCCTTGCTATATTTTTCTTATCTGAAATGGGAACCTGTCTCTTCAGCTTTCTACCTTAATTCATCGAACCGTCTTTTTTACGATGCCGGTTAACTATTTGAGCAAGTTACACAACTGTTGGTTCTTGGCTAATCAGAGCAGAAGCTGTGGGGATCTCGGGTCCAAGTATTTCGTTGAAATGTCATCAACCGAACCGGTTTCTGCCTCGTTAAAGATGACGTGACGAGAAACGGATGGCAACTCTCTTACGTTTCCTGTCATCAAATCTTCAAAGCTCATCCTTTGCCACCGATAAAACATATTTCGCTTCGAAATCAACTCGAAATGGTTTGGAAAAAAAGAACATTCTTCACGCTCACATTTTCATTGAATATTCTGAATGTCACTGAATATGATTATCTATTTTGTGTCACTCGTTTATTGCAAATAATTCAGGTTTCAATGCGGTTAAAAAATAGCTTCGCCAAAATAGAGATTAAAAGGTTAAAAACTTTTATTTTGGGTCTTTGCGGAGCTCGACCCAGTTGAGATAGCCTTCCCTTTTCAACAGCTGATTAGCGCCCTCAGTACCTGTTTCTTTTACTTTCCCCTCCATCCTTCCCTCGTTACCCCCTCCAAGATCACCGCAGGCTAGTACATTGGTAAAATTTAGGATCAGTACGATTTCGTTTTTCATACAGTGAAAAGTGCTCTCGTTTCCTGTCCATCGACATCATATAACTGTAAGTTGTGCTTTCCCTTATTTTGGTGAGACTTGAAGGCTCGTAATACGAGCCTTTTTATTATATTTTTGTTGTCTGCAGCTTTAAACCAGAAGGCTCATCCTTGCATTAAGTCTATAGATTTCCTAGAGAAAACCGATATTAAATTGTTTTCTAACCTTACACAACGGCGTTCGAACTCGTCTTTTTGTATGGTTTTTTTTTAAAAAGAAAACATCTCTTTTGAAAGGAATAAATCCGACCACTGCCCTTGTTGAACACTGCTTAGAGTGTCGGCAAAAACGAGGTCGCCGTGAAGGATTTACCTGCCAATTTTCTAGGCTGATCCCGTTCATGCTTGGCTACACCGTGTGATCACTGTACCTTGCTCGCTATCTGGCATTTCTCAACACGCCCTTGCAGACAATATAATTTACTAATTTTCCAATAACCACGTATTACCTAACGCGAATCGAATTCTATAATTTTCCTTACGCTTCCTGCAAAGTTCATGCAATGTTTCATATCAAAATTAAATAGCTCTTTTTGCAGTAGCTTGAAATAATGATTTGATTGAAAAATGTAAACAGGCGGGAAAGATAATTATAATGTGCGCTTGTTGGATTACGCCAACTGTCTAATTTTGTTCAGATTTTCTATCAGTTTTTTATTTTCCTGCAAAACAAATCAAATCGTATTGAATCTTGCATTCGGAAATTTTTATCACGTCGGTCACACACATTACTTCCTCGTTATACCGCCATTGACTGTATTTTGATTTTTTCAGTCTGCAGAAATGATTATATTTGAACGCTGGAAACTTGAAATGTTCTTTATAGTAGAGGGGTTGTGAGGGGGAGAAAAACCAGGCGACTTATTCTCCAGATTTTTATTGGCTGGCCGAGCACTTTCGCCCATTCGGGCATCTTCAGGGCGACCTATGTACATATCAGTGTTGTTAGCATGGAGGTCAGGAAGATTGTTAGCATGGAAGATGCCCGAATGGGCGAAAGTGCTCGGCCAGCCAATAAAAATCTGGAGAATAAGTCGCCTGGTTTTTCTCCCCCTCACAACCCCTCTACTACAATAAATGCGACGACAACTAAGCGAATGTTCTTTATGTTAGCTAAATGTCGTTTGATTATTATTATATTGATGTCACACACCGTACTCCTCGTAATTCGCAATTTCAGTTATTTTATTTGTGCGCTTTTGTATATTAGCTTAGTGAGCTATAATATTACCAATTATTTGTGAAAGAATTAACCTAGTTCGCGAACTTGACTGTTTCATTGTAGTATGAACCTTTTTCATATTGAAACGTTTATAAATAATTGGCAATTAGTAAAAAGTCGCTTCTATTTTTTGGCCGCGTATGACGTACTTCACAGACCTTGAAATGGGTCAAACGTTGCGTGAAAAATGATTGCGGATTATTTCTATCGGTTTATGTGCTGAAAATATGTGGTTTTAAGCTCAATAGTGTTCTCAGTTGTGCTCTGAACCAGGAATTGACATTTTAATACCGCAGACTCGAATGGGACGGATGCCAAACTCGACCCGCATTGCTCCTCAATATGGCGAAATACCGGTGAAAAATGAAGGACGCCTTTTGATTGGCAAAGAGCCGAATTGATCCATTCCAAGAAGGTCGTGACCCGTTTTAGTGATGCCACGTTTAATTAAATTTGAAAATTTCTAATTGTATTTCGCTTAAGTGAATTGGAATAATTTTCGCGCTGCCGAGCATAGCGGTTTTCACAATGGAATATTCTGAATTTCCGAGGTTTGAAATGCTAAAATGGAGCTTGGTTCGCTGAAGTAGTTATTTCTTGGGGAAAATCCTGAAACTGGCTGAAAGTGCTCCTAGTTAAATTTGTAAATCCTATACTAATTTATGCCATCAGTTGAATCCTCTTAATTGAATCGATCAGTGCTAATTTCGAGGAGTATGATGTTACTAAATACGATCCGAACGATTTGGCACGCGTCAACGCTTCCGCGTTGGTGTCTCTAATTTCAAGCGAGGGCGCTGAACTCTTATTGTTTATTTTCGCTTCTCAACTTTTTCCTGAACGGTATCCAACCTCAGCTATTGTAGATCATTGTGCCCTTTTGGAGTTACGAGACAAGTATCTCCTGATACTTTTTCGAGTTTGTTGAATTCTCCCTACATTCCTTCCAATTGTAGCTTTCGAATAATTTCCGGAAAATTGATTCCACTTCTTTGGAGGAGTAAAAAGTTCATTCGTTGCTGTTGAGATTTGTCATCGATTTAAATTTAACTTGTTGGTTACTTAATATTCCAAAGATGTGTTATTTTCGGAGTGCTGGGAAATTAAGCTGGAACTAATTAATTTCCACTGGTTAGTTTCTTTCTTTGTCTGATTTGGCTCTTCAGTGATGAGAGGAGATTCATTTTTCATCCCTTCAACCTCGTAGAAAGTGTGCCGGGGTGTGGTCATTAGAGCGAATGTGATCTCTGTGGTCCTATTAAGCTAATGACACTTTTTAAATTAAATTTAGACTTCTAGCGATTTGATGAAAAAGGAATTACCGTTTCTCCAGTGGCTTCAATCTAATTGTTCATAATTGAAAGCAGGCTACTTTTACATTCCTTAGTATTGTTTCTGTTTGAAACTACGATTTTTGTTTCTGTCGCCTAAATTATATTAGTTGTTTTCATGTCTTAGGTACTGGAATTTGCCTTGTCTGTTCCATGTGTTATACAATTTCCATCGAGAAGTGAAGTTAATGATAGCTGTTTATATATATCGTTACGCTACCAATTTCTATTTTATAGCCGCACTGCTCACACTATTGGAACAGATGTTGGGGCGTTATGAAACGAAATTCCTGTCGTGTCTATTGCTGGGCCGGTTCGAATTTTAATGAGCCGAAAGTGATATGAGCTTCCTAGTCGGTAGTCTGGACACAAATGCGTTGAAACTTTTCCCTTGAAGAATTTCCCCTTCGGTAACCATCATGAGGTTGAGCTTATGAAAGGGCTAAGTAGTGTAGTTGGTATCGCTTTAGGTTTAACACGTTGGCATAGCGCTCATTCCATTCGTCAGATTCCGGTTCCGATAAAATTATTTGCGGTCAGGTAGTTCCGGGAAGGTTGCTTATCTGCCTGCTCTAAATAAAAATGAAGGAGCTGATCGCGATAATTTTTTTAGGGAACGAGGGCCTGTAATTTCTTCTGCTTTTTTTTTTTTTTTTTTTTTTTTTTTTTTTTTTTTTTTTTATTTAAATTTTGTGAAGTTTAGCAGTCGAAAAACGAGTTTTCCTTATAATCTAAACCTAGGTTGAAATGCGTGTCTTGTTCAACCTTTATATACTCAGGTATTTGCCAAATGGGCTCAGCAATTATTACAGAATCCTAAGATTTTCTATTCAAAGATTTTTTTTTCTTCCTAAGATTTTCGTCTTTTTTGCTAACTGCTTTTTATATCTCATTTGCAACCAATCCGTCTTTATTTATCGTTTAGAAACCCAAGACAATTCGCCTTTCGAAAATCAAATCCAACTACTCATTGTATTTCGCAACTAGGCCATCAAGCCTGCAATTTACTAGCTGTCCTGTCGTTTACGATTTCATTCTTTACACTTCGAGTGTAATTCCAAACTTGGTCACAGAGCGTCCTGCCTGGTAGCTTTTCGAGTGCGTGCAGATGTGACCTAGAAAGGAAGTTGCCTCTGAACGCTTCGGCCACGTAACCGTAACCGAAATGGCGAGTACGGCGAAGGCCTGGGAACCTGAGCAAATTCATTTCCAACGAAATATAACTAGATTTGGTCAGGATATGTGCTGCAAAAATTAATGACACTTGCCATACTGTTTACACTACTTTTCTACTTTTCGATGGTGTCAAAGCCACATGTACATAATATAACAGAAAATTCATTTTTTATTAATCGATAAATATTTGATTCCGCATTGTTCGAAACCAGTGATTCATCAAGAAGATAGTTGTTGTTGTGATAATTATTATTCTTACTCTTTCAATTCTTTTGTTGAAACATTTTTCTTGATTTTATAAAAGTATCTCAAATTTTTTTTCTTTCATTTTTAGACTCTCGCGATGAATTTTCTACTGAGAGGTCGAGATAAGGGAATCACTTGGCGACTTGTTCTCCGGTTTGCTTATTTTCAGTCAAGTATTTTTGCCCATTTGGTCAACGCGATGATGCCCAAGTAGGCGAAAGTACTCAACGGAAAATTAACGAACTGGCGAACAAAATGTTGAATGATACTCCTTCTCGAGTGACCTAGCTAGTTTTTACTTGTCTCAGTTTGACTATTTTTTCATTTAAGAATTTAATTACTTGAAAAATATTTTCATAAAGTTTTCATGTGTCCACTTCATTAATGATTCTGTCAACTGAAGAAATATGAACTATTCTCAAATTTAAAAGAGCTTTTGTATTTTTAAACATCAAAAACGCGCCATCAGGTCGTATTATCGACAAAACATACACAACAGGTCGTATCATGTTCTTTTGTTTTTGTGATTAATTTTCATACTATTTTTTTTTTTCATTTATAAGGCGCCAAAACATTACGAGATAAGCTCAAATGAAAAAGTGTACATTTTTTTTTAAATTACCAACATGGACTTGAATGAGTTTGAGAGCTTCTAAAAAGTTTTTGAAAATTTGATTATCAATGACACCCTCGACATGATACCGTCGATTTGACACTTTTGTTGTAAATAATTGTTTGCATAGAACGAACCGCGAAGCTCAAGAAAGAGAAAAATGGGGTCCTTAAACTCACATTCATCCCCTCTCACTTTGTCGCAAATGTTGAAAACGCTTTCGACCCCGAGAACTTCTGTTCTCTCCTATTTTCTCCAAGTTGGACAACACTTTTTCACGACATCCAGCTATTTGTCATAGTTTTCATGGGAAACCTCGTCATCTTGCGCAAAACCGCGTTCACGAATCGCCTGCACGATTGCCCCTCTTCGTTTTTCTGCTGTTGGCGTATCCGAGTTTGATCGTTTACAATTCACATATTGGATGTACGTAATTCTCTTGGTGTCTCTTTTATTGAAATATTTTTGAAAAAATCAAATAGCTTGAGTTAGTTTTTTTTTGCTGGAAACTTTTTTTATATTCCATTTATAACGTAGGAAAACGATCGAAGTCAAAATTCCGCCGAGAAGCTTCGTAGTTAGTGATGTGGACATTTATCTGAAAGCTTTTTTTTAATGATTGAGTGCCGCCGATTTCCAATTCAATGTTGAATTTATCGACCATTTTCCAACTACTAACGCGAACTAATCGTTTCGGTAATTACAAATTCGACCGTGGATCGAATCGTAAATTTAAATCCTATGAATCACGTCAGTTTAATATCCTATCCGTTTCTTTATTTCGATTACCATCCAGACGGAGACGGTGCCCTAGGGACGTTTATGTATTAGGTTGTCGGCTCGTTCATTTTCGACTTCTCCGCGTTGAGCCTACTTAACATTTCATGGCGTCACGATTGCTCCACTGAATTTCCGACACGCTTCGTTCCTATCCTGTCCAACCGTGCTGAAACACTGCATTTCATTCGTTTCGTGCGTTCACTGTCGTGTCAAGATTTACTATGGTCATTTTGCGGGTATCGCTGGTAATGTGTCACATTAAACTATCTGACGTATTTCTGTCCTCAAAAAACTCCTGTAAAATAATGTGATATAGAAAAATCAACATTGACAGAGTATGGGTTTTTGCTGCTTCAATAGCTATTTTCCTGTAGATATTGGGAATCAGTTTTTCAATATTTCATTTTTATTACCTACCTTACATCCACTCGGTTACCGTCGTTGTCGAATAGAACACCTACGGTTATTTCTTTGTATAAACCTCTTAGCTTTCGTGAACACCTCAAACAATTAACGTTGCCTAGGTTACGAACAATATTTTGGCCATTATTTAAAAGTAATGTATCAAATGAAAATAATTTACAATTTTTATTCGATTTAGAAAAAATAGTAATGATAGTTTATTTTGAAAACTGCCTCTTGTAGGTCGAGTTTAAAGCGGAGAGTATCTTCGCCCGGCTAGCTCAGTCGGTAGAGCATGAGACTCTTAATCTCAGGGTCGTGGGTTCGAGCCCCACGTTGGGCGTTAATATTTTGCTCATTTCACTAAAAATATGACGTGCCGCCTGGTCGAGACCAATTAACACACATTTAAATTAATATGGTGGAATCCGAAGAGCAAGTCAAAGATGAAAGATCGAGATCAGTTCTTAGATTAAATTTCAATAGTACACTTCAATTCTTGTTCGGATTATCTAACTTAGCAGATTTTTTTCTTGGAAATAATAAACTTTACTGTCTTATTTGGGTGCATTTTTTATTTATTATTCAACAATGTACCCTTGTAATCGACCAAGAAAAACTCGATTTCTAACCCCCTCGACATTTTATGTTTTCGTTTCAAGGCATGCAGATCCGAATATCGAATGAAAAAAATTCTGTTCGTTTGCCGTACCCGTCAACACTCTTCTGATGAACCTATAACAGCTAAATTAATGAAATTTTCTCCAAAAATAAATCTTGGTCTGACTATATCTCTTGATTGTTCTATTAGCGTTATTGAGCCTATCTTTTCGCTCGTTTCTTCATTTTTAAATCTCCCGTTCGATTTTTCAAGTCGCTAGTCGTGAACACGATTTTGTCCAATCCTCACGTTCTCGTTGGAACAATGATACGTTTACTCGGGAGAACGAACGTGACGTCGACGTTAAACATCCGTCACCGACAAAGAGAAATCACTAGAGCCCATCTTTGATGTCGGCTTTCCTTCTTTCGACTCGGATTTTCGCTATGGTGCAATAGGCAGCTCGTTCTAAGTGAAACCGACTTAGCGGTTAGGTACCTTATTCACTTGCCCGACACCTACGGAATGATCACAAAAGGCTCGAAGATCCTACTCTCCGTCAATTCGTGACTACCTCTGAAATCGATGTCTACATGTATAATTTTTTTTTTTTTTTTTTTTTGGTGTTAGAAATCGACTTTGAAAACGGTTTGTGAGACCTAATTGCTCTCGATAATAGCAATTCTCGCACTTATCTTATTTCTCCGTCATTCATACCAAAAAAATTTTGGAATACTCTTTTTGTCGAAAACTGTACCAATGTATTTATTGGGTTCGGATTTTTTCTCTCTCGAAATTAACAGAAATTGATCCGTCTAAGTCGCTCTCCGTTTTAGCGTTCGAATTGCGGGAAATGCTTGAAATAATTTTTGTTTCGTCTTGTCGAAATTTTTTACTTGTCTTCCTACTCGAGAATTGACTTTTAGCGTGTTTACTAACGTTTAGAGCAACTAGGGCAAATCTTAAGGCCACCAGTCGCGTGAGCCGAGAGTTTCCTGGAACTTGAAACTATTCTAGTTTCCTATTCATTTGAAGAGCAAGGAAGTATTCACTGAGGGCAGTCAATAAATTAAGACTATTATTAATAAGAAAAGGAGGAATTAAATAAATCATTTCCAAACTATCAATGAAATTATGGTTTGAAGTTTTGTGAATGTTATGACATTATTTTGAAAAATATTCGCGTTTTTCCTTAAATTTATATTTATTTTATTCGTCTCATTTTGACATACTCTTGTTTTCCTTTTTGAAGTTTTACGAAAATTCCAAAGGATATCTTTTTTCAATATGAATATTGTTTATCTCATTTTATCTTGTATTCCAGGGCTTGAACATGAATAACTGTACTTGTGGAAAATTAAGGTTTTCAACTTATATCCTGGTATTTAATGTTGACCGAGCATTTTTCAACGTTTCCTGCATTTCTTCGCTATTTTTATCAATACAATAAACTATAATTTATGTATGCTAATTTATTTTATACTTATGTACTACGTTTAACTTACTTTACACTTACTTACATTTTGGAAAAAACCTTTCGTGACATTACTAACGTGTTCACAATGAGACTCTGCATATTTTATCGTGGCTCAGTGAGCTGGCGATCTTTACACAGCTGCTGGACAAACCCTTCCCGTTTGTTTCCCACTAATTTTCGCTTAACCCTTCAGCCTTGGTCTCCACTCGGGATGATGATTACCAATCGCCATGGCAACAGATACCCCTAGGAAAGGGATTCGCCCTTATCCTCTTTCTGGTTAGTTCATCACGAACGCAAAACGTGATCCTTTATCCCTTTATGGACTATGTAATATATGCGAATAATTTATGAATAACAAACTCCTGGCTGCGTGTTCGTCACAATCGATCTGTTTTTTTATTAATCAACCCGGTGCGGCGTGGACTTTTTAAAATCCCTCAAATTTATCCTGAAATTCGCTAATGGTTGCATCATTTTTCGACATACACGTCGTCAATTAATTTTTTTCATTAAATTATTCAATTCTCAGTTGCTATTTATTGTTTACTATACATTCAAGTATATTTACTGCTCTATTATTCTTATGTAACTTTTTTGCGCAACTCACGTATTCTCACTGTTTGCGAGCGACTGTTTTTCTAAATTATGTACGCCATAAGGCGAAAAACGTTTTTCTATCGTTCCGATATTTTCCCAACGTTACGGAATGATCGATGATTCAGTAAATGGAGGTTTCCGAGTTAAAAACAAGAAAAAAAAGCTCGGTCTCGCTTTCACACTTCTCACGATTCTCTCCGCTGGCTCGGTTCCCAAATCCTGACCAAAAATTGTCACTTTCTCTGGCCAAGGTCCCGTCAAGATGCGTAGGTGGAAGCTGTAGCGACTCCTTGGGATGATTTGGTTATTATTTGTTCGTCCAACTGATTTCCAACTAATTTCCACTTGCTTCACAGTAAAACGCTGAAATTCGAGCGAACTCTTATTCTGAAAAAGTTCGATCGGATAATCTTAACGTTGAAATCGAGTTAATTGCCATTCTTCAAGCGTTCCACATTTCCGACCTCTATCAAGCAACGTAATTTCGAGTCCTTGTGCGAACTTAGCGATTATAGTGTGGGCTTTTCGCCGTCGAAATGTTCATGTGAAACGTTTTGCACGTTGGCGGATTGTCGTGCATAAATCGTGGGAACCTGCGTATTATTGTGGAAATAAAAAAATCAATCTGCGAATCTGTTGATAACCATCAGTTTTCACATCAGGTTTGATAAACGAAGAGACTCGATCGTCACGTTGTAAACCTGATGCCGGGGGACCTTAAGAATGTTCACAACGTCACGAAGCGTCGGTTCTTCGCGTGTATTGTGATGCCCTATGCAGGACTGAAGATACTGAACGGTTGTGATGCAACACTGTCGTCGTTAGTCTTCAGAAGAGCCTTTCACGATTCCTTATCCCCATCCTTCGGCAAGGAAGATGCCTCTGTGACCTTCTTTCCTAAATCCCAGTCATCGACGCCCTTTTCCCTCTCTTCGTCTCCGCGAGTACTTTTGTAGACATTTTCCCACCTATCTCGACTAGGCTCTGAACTGAAATGTTGAGGGAGTAGTTTAATTTGAAAATTACTTTGAAACATATTTGAAGTCGTGACGTCTAGGAGGTGAGAAAGGTTGTAAAGAAGGTCCAATTTTTTATTATTTTCCTGTATTTCTGTAAAGATACGAATTTCGAAAAATAATCTGTGTATAAAGCTCATGGAACGATTATGATCTTATAATTGTTTTCCCACTTCCGAGCGGCTAATGAGTTATTCTCTCTGGAAAGTTAATTTTTTTTTAAACTTGTCCATTGAAAAAATTATTATTTTTTTAAAAAAATTGTGCTATAAATTTGATAAGTTTATGTTTCGTTTAATGATTCCTCAGCGGATCTGAAACTGAGTTCTTTAAAAAATTTCTTCTTTTTTTCAATTTTCGTTGTGATAGATTTTCTCTAAAATTATGAAGTTCAGGCGTCAAAACTTCTCATTGATTAAAATAATCTCTATTATATTATGTATTGTATTTTATATCTCTATTGTTTTTTATATTTATTATTGTGTTTGTAGCATTTATTTTTTCCGTCATTAAAACGGGATTTTTTCTAATTCTCCTGATTTTTTGATAATCCAATGTTCATCATTTTCTTCTTTTGCTACTCCGCTGTTTCACTCATGTTTCCCATTGTTGCCCTGCCTGTCTACATTGCGTGTAGAGATTTCCCTGTCCTGATAACCTTCGACTTCTCTCGTACCATCTCGTACACGTCACGAACTTGTTCCAAATGACTGCTTAGCTCAATCTCCCCTTGTTTCGATCAATTTCCTATAGTTTCTGAAGGTGTTACGATCCGCAATGGAATTCCTTCCTTGTTACTTGAAGACGGTGGAAAATTCGTTCTGTGTCGTTGAATGTTTGTATCATATTGATGGAAAATCCGGAAAGCTGGGGGAAAATGAGTAGAGGCTATCTCTTAGTTGACTTGAAATTCTTACTCTGTGATCCTAAAGATTTCAATCGGGTATAAATTCAAAACTTCTTCTAGATTTTCCTACTATTTCTCAAACTTAAAATTGGTGATTTGCTGTGATTCGCGCGTGTCTGATCAGTTTTTATTGCCTTTGAAGCATGTGTTGTTGTTGTTGCCTTAGCTCCCTATCTTTTCACCTGTGTGTCAACAACGTGATGGAAACTCACTCGCTTCAAAGAAAAGCGCTTTCGTTTCTTTTGTCTCGCTGATGATGTCGCCCTCTCCGGTTGCGACAGGCTCGCCGAGAAGGCTGAATAAGGGCCCGTGCCACGGGCTGCCTTTTATGCAGGACCGTTTTCACTTTTAAACAGCCCGTGACGGATGGGCATGAATGGAGCATCCTGGTTTTTCTGGTCGAGGGTAACGACGGAAGGTGAAGGAGGTTGCGTTGTCCGTTTGTCTATTGTGCAACTCAGATGACCCGGGAGATCCTATTGCAGCTAGATGAATGGCCGATGACCTCTTGGTATCAGTTTCTCTTCAGTAGCTTCGACTTGGTTATCTGAAAAATTGCTATCACAGCAATCGGTCATAGCCCTGCTGTCTCTGAGAGCCACCGTTGTCTTTATGTGACCAGTAGACGTTGGGTGGCTTGAAAAAGTCCATAGAATTCAAAACTGTCATATGTTACACTGTCAAAATGATAAATGTCGTACTGTCAAATGTTATGCTTTCCAAACGAAAAACTAATTAATTTATTAATAATTTACGCTAGAGCGTTTCTTCGAATTCCAAAAATTGTCTCTGTTAGGCATAAGACTCAATCAGACGTGTACCTTTCTACGACGAACGTTCTTGGCCCACTTGCATTAAGTTGCGCAACTCATTCAAACGGTGTCGATTCAATCTTGACCTTTGGCGTACTGTAGAAGACGAAACGCCCCAAGCACGTCTGAAAAGAGCAATATAAAATCTCAAGTTCTGCTAATTTCGACCTTCGAAATAGAAAGAACCCTGCAAATTATTCTACTGTGGCATATTATTCGTTTGCTTCAATTGTGATTTAAGAACGTATAATAGTAGTATGCCGAACATTTGTGAACGGATTGATAACTATAGTGGAAACGCCGCAAATTAAATTATTTTTATTTTCCTTGATTACTATCTTATTACGCTTATTCGCCTTACGATACAGCTGAAGAGAATGTGTTACGAGCATTCCTACGAATGTATAATGATTCTTATAACCATTCTTATACCATATTGCCAAAGTTCTCAAAATTGTCGAAATTCCTCATAAAAACTACGATAACTCTAAAAACCTATCGCTCCGTTATGGTCTTATTCGATTCAATGCCTGAAAATCCTCGTAAATTGATGTCAAACACACCTATTTTTTTAGAAGTATTGGCAGACACCAATTTCCCCCATCTCTAAACCCCCTGAAAATACTGTTAAAGCTGAGGTGGTGAGTTAGCTATTGAATGAACCATGATATACGTAAAATGATATTTGGCGAAGATTTAAAAGATGTATGGACCTTGAAGATGTGGACGTACAGATATTTTTATTTTTTTCTGATGTTTGGATTTTACTTGGATTGAAACGTAAAGCATCAAATTGTGAGGGTAGGGTAGGTTAGACATTTTTTCGTGAGCGATTACAACGGTCCATTATGGCACTATAGACCAAAAAGAATCGAATGTCATAATGTTCTACTGGATTTTCAACGGATGACGTTTAACAAATATATACATTAAATTTATTCACATTAGTAGATTTTGGAGTTTTCAAGTTCGTCTGATTTGCCTTGATTTTAGTGTCTGGGGATTGAAAGTCGTCACTGGATCATTTTTCCAAACTCCCGGCTTTATTCCTAACGTTCAAGCTTTTGGCTTGATTGCTAAAATTCCCAAATTTAAAAAAAGTGGACCCATAATTATGGTTTGGTGAACATTGTGTGTGGGACATTTCTGGGGCCATTCGCCGCGCATCTTGTGCATCACTGGAAGTGTCAGTTGAAAGGTTAAAAGGTGACCTGTTTTTCGAAAGCTAGTTTATCTCTCTTTCTTACTTTTATGATTATGACGTTCATAACCGCATTCAGAATCGTCTGTCATTACCTTCCGTTGTGTTTTACCTCCTTCGAATTACAAAAACAGCCTCCGGACAGTATTGCGGAGTTTACCAACGGCAGTACTGACTTCCTGGGGTGCTTTTCGAAGAAACCACGCCAGAGCGGACTTACGGGACCTCCCATTTCCGCGTCGCCTTTAAACTACAAGTGCACTGACCTTTCGTTCGGCATTACTCGATTTATTTCAACACGTGAGGCCTTTAATTGACAGTCGAATAAGTAGAATTAATTATGAAATTCTTTTGTAGGCGCGTGTGTTTCAGCAATCTGAGTGTCTAGCGTTAGTATATATATTTTTTCTTTTTTGAGGGAAGTCTTATTGCTGGTTAGTCTATTTTTTGCCTAATTTTGGAGGATTTCTCATATTCAAGCCAGATTGAAGATTATCCGATTTGTTATCGAAATATTTTGCCCACAGAGATCCTTGCGGCCTTTCCCTCACTCTATTCCATGTAATTACCTTATTTTGAATTTTTGAACTCGGTTTTCCCTAGGAATCGACCTAACGCCTGTCTGGAAAAATAATCTACAGTGTTCTTGCTATTGTTGCAATGTTGGTAACTTGATTTTCGCTATAGCAAAAATAATAATAATCATAAAAATAAAAAAATTCAAAAAATGCTAACATTTTCTCTTTTTTTCATTAATTCAAATAACATTGCCTTCAATTCGGTATTGAATCTCGGTCGCTCCGTTGAATTCGCGTTCCAAATATTTTGACCCCGATTCGAAATGGGCAATCGCGGCTAATTCCCATTGAGGAAGTATTGTTTCAACGTTTTCGTCCCTGACCGTTCTCATTTCCAAGAGATTACCCTATCAGTTGGAAAGACATCAGTCCTGAACGATTCTGAACGTCTTCGGTTTGATGAGCTGGCGCGTCAGTCCTCGACCTTTTGATTGGATGATTGCGGGCGCGACCCCCTCTCCGTTTATTTATCCAATCTCGCCTCGTCTTCTCTCGCTGTCAGCGTTGAATTCGCCTTCCTCATCGCCTACGATTTCGTCTAATATTCAGATCTATTCAGTTTCTCTTTTAACAATCGGCCGTGCAATTATCAATTCTGTCTTTCGGTTGTTTCTCTTGCGACCGTGAGGGTAAACTATTTATTGTAATCGTATTCGGTATTGTTTAAAAAATTTTAGAACTGAATTATCTGTACATCATCCTCAATTTTTTTTTTAACCTAACGTGCTATTAATGGCAAAGTAGCCCAAAAGCGTTTCGGCTCTCATAATTGCTTTGGTATTATTACCTAGTTGCCCTAGAAAAAATAACGAGGTTTTCTCCGTTTCAGACGTTGTCGAAATCGGCCGATTAGGTGTTGGCGAAACTAAATGAGAATTGACTGTGCTCAGGGTCTAGAAAGGGAATAAATAGTTGGAACGCGTTAACTGCTTAGGCAACTTCGCCCAAGTCGTAACCGAGGATAGTAATCTCGCATCTCGTCTAAATTACCTTGCTTTGAGCAACATTGCGAAATGATTGCTTTGCTCGGCTATATTCTTTCCGATTGAAATTGTATTACATTCAACCGCGAAATCTTTATTGGGGAAATTATATAGCGGCCGATTCGGATTATTTGCATTACAACGTAATCGGGATCGATTTTCGGTTTATTTTCAAAGAAATTGCTATACATCAACTTGACGACGAGTTTTTTCATTTTACGTTCCCCCCGCTAGTCGACTTGCAGAGATAATTCTTTCCCCAAGGACTTCAGGTGATTATCGCTGTCAGCTTCTCGCTTTCGACGTTCTTTGCGTGCAATCTCGAGCTTTAGCGACTGTCGGACTCTGCCTTGGCGTCGCTGTTTCGCTTGATTGCTCTTTCGTGCTGTAGAGAAGGTTTTCTGGTTTTTCATTTTCGCCACCAATCACCCGAGTTGTTTTTTAAGAAAACCCCTCGTTAAAAATAATATTTGTATATTCTGTTGGTGAATTTCCACGATTATGATTTCTGAAGAACTAAGAAATTAGAAGATTTCGGTCGCCGAGTTAGATCTTTTATTGTGAACTCGTTGATTTTTTCATTCATCGATGCACCTCGTGCACTGAATGCTAGCTGGATCTTTCCTATATTTTCTTCTTCATTCGGCGTGAGCTACCAACCAAATTCGTCTATGAATGACTCCAGGTGTATCTTATAATGGAATAATTCATTTCGCCCTGCCTTTCAACTAATTCAGTTTAGCAATACAGTAATCAAGTCTTCTGTATCGATGGGCTTATTTATTTGCGGCCGGCTGATTACTTCACAGGTGGGTTATCTTTTTGCACCCAACAGCTTTGAAAGTGTTTATTGCGATGAAAGGCCGTTTGTTCTGGCCTTGCTCTTTCCAATCTTTGTTGATTGCTACTTGAAATCGTTACGCTTTTAAAGGGTAATTTATATTGCCGACTTGCAATCTCATAATGACCTCTGGGGGTCTTTTATTGCAATCCTTGTATTGCCGCCTTTGTTGCTCAACCGTGTAGTTTATTTAAATTCATGCAGGTGCAAGGCTTTGACAATCGTTTTTTTTTTCAACTCGCACTTTCTCGTATTCATAGCTTCCGTTAAAATTATTGCCATTAAATATTATTATAACTATATCCGGGGGTTGTGAGGTGGAGAAAAACCAGGCGACTCACTCTCCAATTCTTTATAAGCTGGCCGAGCACTTTCTCCCATTCGGGCATCCTCAGGGCGACGTGGAGCCATAGGGGGTCCATAGGAAATTATAATTATATATTACTACTAATTATATAACTATAATATTAAATATTATGATACTATTATATTAAATATTATAATACTATTATATTAAATATTCATTAATAATATAATATTAAATATTAATATAATTGCCACCCTCTTCCGTCTCAGGACTCACGTGTATTTCTACGTAACTTCGTCGTTCTTTATCTACAGCTTTGGATTGCGGATACTCATCATCAGTAAAGGTGAGCGGAAATAGCTTCAAGCCCGTGAAGATCATTTTACTATCATCAGACCCATCCGAGCACTTGCGACTCGAATGTGTGCGTGTAATATCCGTTACCGAGGAGAAAGCGAGCGATGTCCTTACCGTAGTTGAGTGTCATTATGGCTGGAGAAGGAATAGGAGAGAAGAAAAAAGTCAAAATGAAAGTTATGTTTGAAACTATTTGATGATACTCGGGGTGGCCCTGTCGGGACGCCTTAATGAGGTGGTCGTGCGGTTGGTAACACGCTCGTCCATAAACATTGCTCGGCTCAGCAACAAGCCCATCCTCCATTTATACTACCTCGTAAATTCTTCTCTTATCTCAATCGTAGTTCATTATCTAAAATTGAACCCTTTTCCTTCTAATTCGAGCATACATTGTCCGTGATTGAGGACTTTTCCCCAATCGTCGTTTCTTATGGTCAGTACTTGATTATGTTGGGCTTTCTTCCAATCGAATGTAACTCCTTGTCGTTTTCCTACATCTCCGCTTGTTATTATGACATTCTTCATTTCAATCGGTTGTGAAAATATGGTAAGCGCTCTGTTATCAAGTTATGCCTCATCGAACTTGTGATTGGTAGTTTGTTTCACTTGATAAGTCAATGTTTGGTCTCTCTTATATACGACCTGTCCGCTCCTAAGATGATGGCAGTAATTTATTCCCATAGGCTAAGTGAAGACAGCTTCGGGTATGTTGGTAATTTACGACGTGGATGAGAAAGGCTTTCCTACCTTCTGGGTATTGATTCCTTTTTCGAACGTTTTTGTAATCTCGGCGGAAAAAGCTCCCTTTCTTATAATTTGTATTGGAATGAAACAAACGTTGAACCAAACAACGAGTCAATTGTTTGAGAGGTGGCTAATTTTCAACACTTCTATAAATATACTGTTTAAAAAAATGGTTTACGAATTGACATAAATATTTAGTTTACACTGCTTATTTCGTTCCTCTGGGTTAATTCATCACTCATGCTTGAGAAATGAGAATGAAATGTTGAAAAACACGAGCTCAACTGCGAAGATCATATCCGCAACATCGAAACTCACGGTTATCAAGCGTGAAAGGCTTTGTGGTTTTCTTGCCTTCAATGTTGGTCAAGGTATTTGCCTGTCCGTTTGTGTTTTTGTTCCCTCTGAAAGTACATCAATTGAAGTTGGATTCGATACGGACACCTTCTAGGTTTCAGAAGGGCGCAAAAAGAAACTACCTATTGTTGAATCATCCTTGTTGCGTTGTCCACTCTGAATCCCTTCTTTCCAATTGATTGTCCACGGTTCGTTTTTAGACTTGTGATCTTATTTCCTTGCTTCTTCCAATTACGCGTGGACGACCATAGTTTTCTTAGTGTCAATAATTCAAACTTTACAAACGTAAGTTAATTTTTTTCTCTTGAATTGATGATGATTTTGTATTTTCTATTTTAAATGTTTTTTTTCTTGTCATCGGAGTAATTATGTAGTACATTCGGAAATATTTAAATTACGTTCGCTTTCATTTGGTTCGATTAAAACGGGTGAACTTTTTTCAGCGGGTTAGTATTTTAATGTAATACGAGTATCATGTAGAAAATAATTACCCGTGATTAACATAATGAGCTGAGAGGAGCTCGTCGTTTTTGTTACCAAACCACGTTCAAGTTCCAACATAGTGAATGCGTACGAAGGCACCATCGGATCGTGTTTCTTCAACCGCACTTTGAAATTTCAAGTGAAATAGTATCTTGTTTCGAACCTCTCGTTGGTGGTTTGTTGGCTTAAAGTCAGTTTATGAAGAATGCTGTCGGGGAGCTGAAATGAGAGTTCTTCCGGAAGGTGTATAAAATATTTTCGTAAAATAAATAGGCATTTTTAATAATATTTTTTCTTTTCCTTCTCATCGCATTTCTTGATGTCCGGAGGTTGTGAGGTGGAGAAAAACCAGTCGACTCATTCTCCAGTATTTAGTGGTAGTATTTTTTATTTTATTTTATTTTTATTTTTTGTTACGGATAACATCTATACTGTGTAAATCGTATTAAACTATTCTCTTCATTTTCTACTCCACTTCCGTGTCCGAAGTTTTATTAATCTGAACGATTCGATAATCTTTGTGCTCTCACGCCCCTGTATCATTCTTGAAAATCTGACGTTTTTATCTATCCACTTCCGTAAATATGTCCGTTCTTATCGAGTTCCAATATTGATTGCTTCATTCCTCGTAGTCTGTTTCCGCTGTCGACGAATGATCGGATTTATCTGAGCGCAATTGAATAATGCGACCAGTTTAGCACAATTAGTGTAATTTGAGATTCAATAGCAAATCTGCGTAGGAGTTGGAAAAAAAAATCTACTTAGACAAAATATTGAGAGAGTAGATTAAAAAAGAGGGATCATGGATTTTAGAAAATAGAATGAAAAAATCTTGAAGAAGATAATAAGCCAAAAAAATTTGAAGTTCGCAACAAAAGATTTTCGGATGAAAATAAACGTTGAAAATATGTAGAGAAAATTTCTCTCAGGTGATAAATATTATGAATGAATGCGAAAATGCACATTAGATAATGGATGATGCGGAAATTTTCTATTCTCTAGTTTTATAGAGTTTCAAGGTATATTAAAATATCCGCGACAGGAAATATTAAATACCGCAGAAATGCTGCATCGATGATCTGTTCTGCTCCTTTTTGTAGTTGTGTATTACGTGTAGCAACGTGCCTTGCTCGCTGACCCGCATTTCTCATTTTCCGCTCGCGGGTTTGCGGGCAGACACGAACGTTAGAGAATTTCTCCTCAATCCGAAAAACCCTCCGATTTCTATCGGCGCTGTATGACGAGATATTGCAGCCTTGGGTCGATTTTTATTGCACCTCGCGAATATAATTCGCTGCGTTTATCGTTCGGTTATTCGGTTTCCCTTCGCCAGCTTTGGCTCCATCTCTCGACTGATATTTCGATGTTTTTTCATATTGCCACTTCGGTTGAAATGAAAAAGTCGCAAACTCTGGACCCGTGCGCACTTTCGCTGGAAACGTTCAAACTTTTAGTTCGCTGGAACTCGGTAAACCAATGTCAGCGCATTCAAGAACCTCGGCTATAATTTGGCTTATCCGAAGCTATATTTCCAGCGAATTTAAGTTCATTTCGCTTTGGTTTCGTCCGAATTTAAATATTTCGTGACTATGCGCCGATGGGTGATAATTTATGCCGCAAAGATGAAAGGAAACGGCTTGGTGTTATGCTGAAACGTCAGATAACGAATGTCAGTCACGTATCGCCAATATTGGGGAGAAAAAGAAAGCAATAACCGTCGGAGTTGATTAGTATGCCGACTCAGCATTGATAGACTTTGGTATTCAGAGAAGCGCTAAGTGGAGACTAGCTTCTAATGCCGCGATCGAATGCGGCTTTAATAATTTCTGCAAAGGAAACGAGTAAGGATTCTGCTTATTACGTCATTAATATTGGAACGATGACTCGCAGTTCGATTAAAACGCGTGAGTTGAAATATTTGCCGGTGGTAAAAGTAGAATTAGCTAGATGCGGGATTTTTCTTTATTCCACCATAAACCGTTCTTATAATTGCTTGAGGAAAATTTCTCAGTAGTCGGTTTTTTACGTTTTTACGTTGTATTAAAATCATGGAAATAAAAATAAAAAAAATCCCGAAAAGTGTGACAACTAAGAGACGAAGCATGAGTCGATTTAATTACTCGAAGTAATGTTTTACTTCCATGTCATGGCCCGAATACCTCGTAACACGGTCGTTCACATTTTCAATTAACATCCGGAGTCCGAGCTTCGAATGAGGACTGCGAGAAAAGCAAAGCGAACGTTTTTCACGGAGTCCGTACCTTAAACTGAGTCAACTTAACGCTCTGCTTGTCTCATCGCGTGCATAATTAACGCAAGGCTTAAAATGTGGATTATACCTAGCCAGTTCTTCGGAACACTTCCATTTTTCCTGGTTCCATTTTCTGTGCTAATAAAGCTTAAAAATGGTCCGTCGGAATTTCACGATATTTTTTTTGTAATCGTGTTTTTGTCGTTTCAAGTCACGCAGAATCGGAATATTGTGAAAAAAAGTTCTGCATTCAAATACGCTTTTCTTTCGAATGCTATTTTCTCCAAACAATAATTTTTTGGCGTTATTGTTGACAAATATTAATTTTCTTTTAAATATCTCAATAAAGTACTTGAAAAATTAGCGGTCTTGCCAATGATTGTGGCGCGATGAGAGGAAGAAAATGTCTTCCGATTCTTGTATTGAACGTCTAAACCTGAACAACTGTTGTGCATTGAGATCGAGACTAACTCCTGTAGTAGAGAGACGAAATCGGCTTTATTCTCGCAGATAATTCGAACTTAACGCCTTCCGGCATTCCTTTGTTAAATTTAATGAGAAAATACTATTCGACTGCACTTTATGTATGACTGCGTTAATGTAAAACGAGAAACGTAATAATATACAAAGTTCTCAATTTTTAGTTGAACATGAAAACAATAGATTACCTTTGAAAATAATATTTTCTCGGACGTCGACTACTTTTCAAATATCTAGTTTCGCTATTTCACCTCGTCGACGGAAAGGTCAACGTTGAAACGAACGTAGGTGTGCGACACCCGTTGTTGATTTACGTCCCTTTATTCCCTACGTTGCTTTTGGCTTTCAGATTCGCCCCGCGTCCTCAATATTTCGTCCCCTGTTCCCCATAGCCATTCCCCGATGGGACGTTTGGGAAAATAACCTATCGCCTACGGTTCTGGCTGCAATACCTAGGTGACATTACGGTCTAGTTGACTATGAGTTACGGCAATGTTACGTTTAGAGGGGAATACGGCTTCGAGAATTCCGCTCCCAACGTTCGCTGTGAATTTTCTTTGCTTCAATAATTGATTTTTTGATCAATGATTTAAGAAAACCATTCGTTTGCGATAGTAACTTTTCCAAACATTTGTGAACGTTTCAGCAAAGCAGCAGATTGGAATTATAATTTTTAGCAACTGTGGTTAACAACTATGGTAATTTTAATGATTTATTTTTCTTAGTTACTGATTAAAACTTTAATTGGCGCCTTACTAAGAGAGTGTTTGATGACCGTTCAAACGAGTATAGGACGATTTTATATCTCCAAAAATTCTAGAGTTTCAAAAAAATTACAAATTTTATTAAAAAATCTTAAATTGGTTACAGATTTACAAGTCTTGAAACGTAAAATATATTTTGAGGGGACGTTTGAATTTTATTTCTTCGGCGATTACAATGGTTATTATTGATTAATAAAGCAAAACTATCGTTCTTTAAAAAAATTCCAGGTTTTTCATCTGGACTTGGTTTTTTTAAAGTGTAAAATAAATTATTTTGTAAAATGAATTAAAAAGTGTCGCGATTATTTCATTATTGGTTGCAATACGATATTGAAGGTGCACATAATTTATTTTTCCATCTGTTATTAATTTTATTTATTTTTGTTGATGGCATATATTCAAATCAGGCCTTCTAATTCGAAACAATCCCGAGAAATTCATTCACCTTTCCCCAACTAATTTCGAGTTCCTCATTAAATAGGAAACCACGATCGTTACTGGTCGTCAGCTCGTTCTCGTCTGTGGGAGAATTGTTTATTCGTGTTACAGCGTTCCAAACGTTTCCGGCGATTCCGGCGGTTTCACGGTCCGCCGGCGTCAAGTTTAAAGACCTCATCTTGTAAGGAAATAGCTCTTTCGGACATAAGTTCCCCTCGGAGGAAAAAGTTGGCAGAATTCCTTTGTTGGAATCGGTTCAATGGCGTCTGAACGACGAGCGGTAATTTTAAAGTCACGTATTTTCACTTAGACGACGCAAAAAAAAAAAAAAAAATTCAAATATTAGTAGAAAAGTATCCGAATGGCTATTAGCAATCCGTACATTACATAATAAATCATTGTAATCAACGTAAAAAAATAATTTAACGTATGAATCGTCTTCTTACATCAATATTGAAGCAAAGGAATAATAAACCATTGTGCAATCACTTGCAGCGTTTTTCAATAAACATAAAACTATGTTTACTGTTTGCTAACATTTTCTTTCTCTGCGTACAAATTTGCCTTGTTTCCCCGATGCATCGCACTTTTCCGAGTTCAACATTGTTTTTCTTATCTATATATGAACAGAAACCTTAATATATCGTTCGCGACTGACTTGGCGACTGACTTTCCCTCGCTCATCGAAGAGACATCCGGGTTTTGTTGGCCTGAAGATTTTATTGAAACTAGGTCTGCAGTGCTCCGTAGACCGGTTCAAGTTCATTCGCTACGCGCACAATTTGAACGCGCGGGTAGTTTTCCTGTCATATTAAAATTACTGTGTTTTATATCATACCAATTTATGTCTCATCAAGTTTCGGAACCGGTGTACTATAGAAATATTTTTCTTTCTTCTTTCAACCTTTAGAAACAAACCATTCCCGTCAGTTCGAAAACGTTATATAATCTTTTTCGCTCTACGTTGTTACACTTTCATTTAATTTTAAGAAAAAACACCCGACTTTTTTGCTTCATCTGCCGACGATTTTCGATTCAAAGTTATGACTTGTTGAGCCAAAAATCTATTTTTATGATGCAGGGATATCGAAACCGAATAATTTCCGTGTTATGTTTTCCATTTTGATACGTAAAAGCGCGTTAATCTTGGAATTCTCTTTTAATTATTCAGTCGACCTCGCTTTGTATTGTCGTTTTAGCTCTCGTATCTGAAGCGGATTTAATTCCCACCATAATATACGAGTTTTGTTTGAATCTCGTCAATTTAGATAATAAAGATAAGGCCAGCAGACGCTCGCTGTTTTTTCAATTCTGTCAGTAACGCCCTTTACGATTTCGCGTTTATATCTAATTGTGTATAATGTACGCGCGGTGCAAGTATTTCGTTTTCCCCTCTGCGTAATTAATAGCCATAATTCGGTTAAAAAAAGTACGAGTGGTGAGCCTTTAGAATTTGCTTTCGGTGAATTTTTGTTTGGCGCATCATGGCAACCATGTCGTGCCCCGTTGCCGAATTTTTCAAATTCGACCGAATTTCCGTGCTTAAAGTGCAGTTGTTTATGAACGATTCCGATCGCTTCTGGGCATATTCGAGCTTTCAAAGGAACCATCATTTCAGTGTGTGTTTCTTTGAATTTTCATTACATGATTCGATGGCGACGTCGAATGTCAATTTTATTTATTTTTAAAAAATTTTCTACTCCCTGTACTGTTCCATTGTTTCACTCTAAATCTCTAGGGAGTTCTAGAGCTTGAAGTTTTATTTAAAGAATTATTTAGTTTATCGAATTTTATTAGTTTGACCATTTATGTTTTCTGGAGTTTTCGATATTTTACAATACAAATGTACCTATTAAACTACTAACTGTTTCCCCCAAATTAAAGTAAAATATTACGAGTATGAAAACTTTCAAAATTCGTGACAGCTGAACAATAGGTTTCTTCTTCTGATTGTACTATACAATTCGTTTCAAACGACTTCGTTATTTAAAATATTCAGTGAATAATGTCAGCAATTCAAACGAAATTTTTTTCGATATATTTGTTTTACTCACACATCGCACATTGTTACAGGATTCTGGCGCTGGCGGCTCGTTGGATGAAGATGATTCTGCTAAAAACGGTCGAAGGTAAATAGAAAAATTCTTCTTGATTCTATAGTGACTTGCCCAACGTTGAACTTGTGAATTTATCTTGCCAGTAATAGGGTTTTTAAAAGCGCGTGACTAAGGATAATTAAAAATAATTGCCATCCATTTGTTATTGTGATCTGAACATCCGTGATCGTTCCCACCGAAAAAAAGATTGGTAACTAAGGGAAAACCTGTAGCTATTGTAATTTTAAGCATTTTGATTTTTCTTAATTTCCAAATTGAAAGCTGAATTTTTAGCCTAACGAATGTGATGAATGAAGTGAATGGCGAGCATTTCAACGAGTATGAAACAATTTTTATAGCTTCAAAAACCCTCATGCCAAATTTCTAAAAAACTCCCGTTTCTGATACACCAGAAGAACTTTATAGCTTTATAGAAGTTTATATAGCCGACAATTTAAGTGCGATATGACTTCATAGAGAATTTTTCAAAAATAACCATCTTTGCTAATTACGGATATTATTGTGAAGAGTACTGAGTGGTTGAGTATCTCCCTTTTTACGAGCGATGAAACGTGAACCCACAATCACTTAATTATGACTGTGAATCGCTTCAGCATTGCTTCACCTCGGATTGCTTCATTGTGGAAAAATTCACCCCCAATAAGCTATTTAATTGTCCTCGAGAGTTTAAAGAATGCTGTCCAGTTTTAGAGAAACAGTGAATAATAAGTGAGCGCTTTTCTGACTTTATTCTTCGCTAAAATTATTGTTCAGTTATTTGTAACGTTCCTACAATATTGGCAAATTGGAGAATCTCATTTGTAGTTTTCGGGAGAATCAACGTGTCGCATCATGAAAATTTGCATAAATATTAGCTTTCTTCTTGTGTATTTTTGAAGTGGAGGTGGTTCCGAATTATCTAATGAAATATGTGGCATAGCAGAAACGATTTTCGCCTGACCTGATTCGGAGGATAATCAAAATTTCGTCTCAGTTACGCGTCAGTTGTTCTTGTTGTGATGTAACATCGCGGTATTTTCAAAGCATTATGCAGTTCCTCAGATATTACTTGTGATTCTTTTCGCTCGAAGGTTACGTCCTTGGCCATCTATGTGTGTCAGATGTTCACGTTAATCATTCATGGGAACACGAACCATATATGGGCAACGAGTGCGGTCGTAGAGCTTCTGAGGTGTAACGCGAATATTCTGCATCTAGAATTGTGTAATCCGTCTGACTCAATCGTCTAATATGTGTAACCATCATCCAACAGCAATAGGGTTTAATTGAGATTGCTTTTATTAAATTTTATGCGTTAATTAGATTTCCATTTCACCATATCGTTAATTTATGAAGCTAGCGCAGCGAAAGCTTTCTGTGCCTATGATGTAATAATATTAGTTTTTTAAATACCGCTGATTAGATGAACGAAAGGATGAATATTTGAAAATATATTAACTAACCGGACTATTCGACTTGCCGCTGTCCTAGATAATAAATCGTTCTTCCTGCCAATTCTCGACGTTTCAAAATTCTACTGGTTTCAATTTGAAATTTACATTTTGACGATGCCGCCACTTTTAAGATGCTTGCTTTGTAATTAGCATTCTGTTCGTTTTATATCTCCAGTACGATCCTCTCGGAATGCGCCTTATCACGATGCGCAGCGGTTTCAATTATGAATAGCCTCCTACGACTTGGATGGCATATTAAAGGGCCATATTACGTTGTGAACCGGGTGCCCATTCGTTGGGTCACGTTATTGCATTCCTTTTTATACCTCGATAATATCGTTACCGTTTTAATCAGTCTTAAAAGGCAACTTATGCGAGTCGGCATGTGTCTGCACATTTTGAATTGCCATAGGTATTAAAGTTACCGTTCGAAAAATGCCAACTGTCTCTCGTCGAGTTTTGTTCTATGTTGGAAAAAGTTAGATTGGTGGTTGGTGGAAAACATTTCCTTCATTTTAATTTCTCTTCTTTTTGTTTTATTATTATTTTAATGTATAATTAATTCGTTAATTTTTCGCGACATTATATTTCGCGTTGTTTTCGATTTCGCATTGTTTAACATCGAGCTTAATACTTATCGGTTCGCCAACGGGAACTCATTCGTCTCGAGTGATTTTCATTGGTTAATTGCGAGTTTTTAAAGAGTTTACGAAAACCGGTTAAGCAACTCAAGGTTATCTTTTAGATCCGTAGGAACTGGGAAAGGCTCGCGGGAACCTGTTGCCGAGTTGAAAAACGGTATACTTACAAAATATCTGCCTCTCAGGCCGAACATTCACATTAGCTGTTCAGCCTTCGCACGAATGCTATTAAAATCTTCGGCAACACATTTCGACCAATCAACACCTGCTTTTCAGGTTCTCCCATTTCTTTCCTCATTTTATTAACGAATTCCGATGAAGAAAAATTCCCGCTTTTCAATCCCCGACCGCTCTAAGTCCGACCGTGGCTGCTTTTTATCGAATCCGATTAGCGTTTATTTACCGGATTTGTTTCCCTGTTATTGTTCGGCCGATTCATTTTCCCTCCCGCTCGCGGTGCCTATTTTTACCTCAAGTCTGACGATAGGGCACGTGTATTTTGTGACCACCGCGTGTGAAAGCGTCTATTTGTTCCGATCTTCTCCGCACGTGCTTTACCGGATTTATGTTTGCTTTGTTTAATAGTGAAACCTCGTGCACATGTGGGCCAAGGGCTGCTATTTGCAAACAACCATAAAACCATATTTTCGGGAAACGTTTTGGGAATGCTTAGCATGTCGATCTTAGTATTCCACTGGACTAGATCTACGTAGTGCTAACGAAGACATTTTCAAATTATTGCAGGAGCATCATTTGGATAATTAGCATTTATATATATTTAATCGCATTGATCTATAGTTAGCACATAAATATATAACTTTTCTATTCTCAACGGTGAATTAACGATTGTACGAGTCGAAAAGACTTGGTAGCAGAGCGTGGTTAAAGCTTGTTTGCTGTCATTACTGCATATTTTGACAATAATCCATCTTCATTATCAAACCGTCTACTCGCACCTGTCGTGATTATAATTGGATCGTCAAAATCTCTCATACTGACCTCAATCGCATTTTGATGCGCCTTGGCCTTTCGTTCGTTGCCCTTATCTTTTCCATCGACACCAGTCTTCCCGTTTTCGCCCTCTACGGGTTCATACTTTTGAGAGGTTATTAAAAGGTTATAATCTGTTCAATAGGTCGAATAATTCATGGCACAAGTTGGCATGTTAACTGACAGTCTATGCTAGAAAACGCTGCAAATGATTTTACAGGGGTTTATTTTTCTTTCATCAATCTCTCTACTTCAATTATAATTTAAGAAAATCATTCATTTGTGATATATACTATTGCGAACATTTGGGAATGTTTCCACTACAAAATAGATTGGTAACTGTATGAAAAATATTTTTGGCTACTATATAATTTTATTCATTTTTCATTTTCTTCATTATCTACTTACAAGTTTAATAATTCGCCTCTAGGTACAGCTGTAGAGTTTTATACAAAAATACAATCAACAAAATACAAAAAAATTTAAAATTAAAATTCGTTCATATTGAAATGTGCTATTCGCGACGATTACGATCGACAATAGTCGATTTATAATTCGGTCGACGTACGATTTCGTCTATGGAACTGTCGACTCCTTTTCAACTACTCGCGGTTAGTTATGAAAACTCGTTAGTTGGGGTAATGTGCTCTCTACCACATCGACGAATGACATGAACGTGATACTTGCATCAACTTTATCAAACTACTTCGCTATCAAGTACGTTTGTCAATTAACAATAGCATGAGGATTCCTTTGAAGTAGATTCCCATCTACGCATTTAAATACTCGCGATTATAAAGGTTCTGTTATTACTAACTATGTATGCCCAACGGTGATCCTAACGGGGCTGTGGTTGATTAACATTGAATGGCCACTTGATAACTGTACTGCATGTACGTGGTCGTTAGTTTCGCTGTTACCCGTAAGGGGTCAGCTTCCCTTGTCCATCAAGTCTGGAACAACCAATGGCATTCTCCCGATTGAGCCATTTTCTCGATTATGAATATTCTAGTAGTTGGACAATGCTCATTGTCCTATGACTCGGTTATGAGTTATGTTAATTGAGCAGTCTTATGCATAGTAGTTGTACATTTTTATTAGAATGAATTTTTTTAAATGAGTTTTTCAAGCACTGACTTTCGGAAATGATTTGTGGTTGCCTGATTTTGTAAATCCAGTCATGGGGTTTTTATTGTTTTTGCACCTGTTCGCTATTCGACAATGAGTCTACAAATGAGTTTCCCCTTGGTTTGCTCACTCTTCTTGCTCGACCTGCTCGCGCTTTGCAAATCTCCACAACTATGTTTACATTTCCTTCTGATCTTAGCACACAACTGAACGCCGTTCCATACATTGTTCCGCCGCCGAAACTAGGTTTCATCAAGCTCGTTACTTCGTATACAGTTTCATGCTAAGAGCATTCCAATCAGGTTTAATTGAGCAACGCCGTTTTAACTACTAGCCGGTTGAGGAGGTTTTCGCAAATCATTCCTCGTTAAATGCGATTTAGCCTCTTGACTATTCGATTGCTTCGTTAAGGAATAATTTACGTCAGCTATAAGGCTCTCAACTGCCTTGTCTTCAGATTGAAAGGATATTAATTTTATATTCATTTGAACGATCCGAATTTCATTTTGGAGTAAAAATTGGGAACCGCCGAAATTGTAGATGAAACGTTACGATGAAAATTTCGAACTACTTGTATTCCCCTTGGCTAATTACATAGTCGTTGTATTGTCAATTGTCAATTAAAGGATCTCAAAACCGTCGACTTGCGGTGACAAAAAAGTTACATCACTTATGTTTCTTGGTTCTTCGCAATTGTCGAGTTAAACGAGTTGTCGTGGGAATTGCCGAAGTGAAAAATACGGCGGTAATTGTCGAAAACTTGGGTGAAAGCTTTATGCGCGAAAAAAGGTCAAAGGATGATAGGCGGGACCAGCCATGACCGTGCCGGGTTATGAAGAGGAAAATGGAGCGAACAACAATGGGTAGAAGAAAGTAAAAGAGCGGCCATTTTCAACAACGGGCTCATTTCGACAGAGAGAGTGAGTGATGTTGAACACGTATCTTCACGGCTTACAAAAAAGCATATGGAAAAGGGCCTTCAGTTCGTAAAGGGGGTGACACTTTTTTATTTATGTAAATATTTGGTTGTCAAATAATATTAAAAAATATTCCTATCCGAGCAGATGAACCTGAAAATGATGAATATACGTAAGCCCAATATATTACTTGCGTTAATATTTATATTCTTTGGTTTACAATTCAATAGTAAATTATTCTAATCGCTCGCAAAAACATTTTCTGATCCCTTCTCAAAATTTTGTTTTTGGTTCCCCGATTTTGAGGATCATTTGGGGGATTTTAGGAGGAGGAATTGATTTGACTTTGAATTGAAGAAAAATCTATTTGGGAAAATAAAGGATAATTAAGGAAGAGGAAAGGAAAGTTAAGGAAGAATCAATCAGGGATTAAAAAAAAGAAGAAAATATTTAAGGATTTTGCCCTTTGTTACGAGTATGTTTTAATTCTAAAATAGTCTCCAATTCAATCTCGAGTTATTCATATCGATCGGCGGTAAACTTTTCAAATTACCGCCCTTCTCGATTTTCTTTGAGGAAGAAATATAGTTGGGCGTTTCATCACTTCGTCGAGAGCGCGGGGCGTTTTATGGGTATTTTTCAACAACGAAAGCCATGCCTTGTTAATCATTCCATATAACGAGTCTGTTTGGCAGGTAGTTGACAGCTTACAAGTCTTGTGAATTAAGATCACACCCACTCGCCGACTCCTTCTCGTCTCTATTTTTGGTAATGCTTGAAAATTAATTTATTTTTACCCGCGACAGGAGAAAGAAAACGCCCTCTTTTCTGGTAATTTTTTTACACCGATATTTCTCGACAGAACGCGTCTTCGCACAATTTATGCCCGACAATTTTTCTTCCTAGATTCCATATTTTCTCCGAATGGCTTTCATGTGAGGTAAATATTTTCGTGAGCAGGAATAAATTGTTTTATCAAATCTATATTTGCTGCGAGAATTCAACAAGACCTAGGGAGAAGTGGCGAACAACCTTTTTCTCCTGGTTTTCTTAAAAAAATCTTATTTTGGTTTATTATTAATAATTAACCATTGTAATCGCCCAAGAAAAAAAATTCTAACCTCCCTCATAATTTGATGTTTCACGTTTCAAGACCTGTGGAATCCGAATTTCCAATAAAAAAAATTCTGTTAAGAAACAAAAATTATTAAAATTACCATAGCTACGGATTTTTCCCTTATAGTTAGTTACCAAAGGAACGTTCACAAAAATGTTCGGAATACTATCACAAATGGATAGTCTTCTTAAATCATTATTGAAGCGAACTAATTATACCGGTGATCAATCATTTGCAGCGTTTTTAAAAACCTTTTTTGATTCTTTGCGAGGCATCTTTATTAGAAGTTTATTTCGTAAAATTTTAGAATAACCTGCTAACTTCGAGCGTTTACCCTAGCTGAGCTCACTGATAATATAAAAGTATTACCGATCCTCGATTAATTTTATTGAGCATTTTTTGTATTTTGAAAATTTTTGCGTTTTTATATTCGCATAGTGATGCTTATCGAGCGTCTCGGTGATTATGCGGTAATTATAGCGTAACGAATAGCGTCCTCTATCACGTAGCGATGAGAGACATCTGACGTTTCTTTCTATTCCTACGTGTGCGTCGAACTGTCGCTCCCGTTAGTGCGTTTGACATGAGAAAGGGAGGACCTTCGATTTCCTGTTGGCGGTCGTTCTACCGCGAATCGTGGACGCCGACGTCTCTATTGTGCTATCTACGGGACCTAGCCGAGAGAGAGGGGAATTCTGAATTTATAGAGATACTAATGGGAGCTTGCTGGGAGTGAGGATGATGGGACGGATGCGACGTCCCCGTTATCGCGCAAGTCCTCACTGGCCGCGTGTCGCGTTTGTCGTCGACGGCCGCGTGCACCTTTGTTCCCAAGGTCTCGGGCACGTTCCGTACGAGCGAATCACGGATGACGGATTCATCTATATGAGTTTTTGCTTTTACCGGTGTTTTTCCGCGGTAGCCGTCGGGAGTATTGGTTGCTTTGTGAAATTATACGTCTCTTATAGAAACCATAATCTAAGGTCGACAACAAAAAGGAGAAAATGGGTATTTTTTCAAACGAAAAGAAGGGAGCTTTTGGGGATTTTTAGCTCAAGTGAAGCGTGATTCTAGCGACAACAAAATAGAATCTGCTCATCAAAATTGAGGGTGAGGGGATATATTGCTCAGTTGCACCTTCAAAAATGCCCTCAAACTTGAGGTTGCGATTTAGTTGAAGAATTGAGCAGTTGTTAGACCAACGCAGATTTTCGGTGAATATTTAGCTTCGTCAGAAAAGCGTTGTTGTCGTACGGACCAAATTTCGCTATTGGATATTCAGATGTATATTTGTCAACTTTACTGTTATCTATTTGTCTCTTTTGACATTTGTTGGCCTCCTTAATATGTTTCTTTCTTAATTCTGGGGAAGAAAGCCTTCTTTACTCTTCCACTCTCGCTATTTTCTTATTTCGAATCTTTTTCAACGAGGATATTGATTTGATTTTTATCACATTTCTATCTCGAGTATCGATTCTTTCCATTTTTCACGGCATTGGAAAGCGTCTCCGCCACGTGCCGCAATTTTTCGCTCATTAACAATGACGCCTCTTCCTCCCACGATGTCTCCCGAAACAATGCAACTTCCGCGAGAATTGAACTTCCAATCGTCGTTACGTTGAGTTAAAAATAACCGCGGCGATTTAGCGAAGGCGTAAGAATACCGGTGGGTAGAAATCGCAGGCTGGTATGTTAATTTGGTATGTTTGTCAACTCTTATCGGACGAGAATGAATAATTAGACCTTGAGTAGTAGGGAGTTTAACAAAACTAGATTTAATCCGTTTTCACCTTGTGGGGGCAGAAAAATGTTCCTCTAAACTGTCGATTACCTGGTAAATTTATGGAATTCCACAAGTAATTTCACGTTGATAGAATTATCGTAGAATAGAGTAGGTGTAAAATCGAAAATCAATATCTAGAATAATTTTGTTTGAAATATCTATATTTCATTATTTTTTTGCAAATTTATTTTTTTTTTTGTGACTTTTTCGTGCTCTTTCCCCTCTACATTATATTCGCAATGATTTATTTTAATATTATTATTTACCTACTTTATGCTGTATCTAATATCTCTTTATTTTTCAAATGTTGACTCAAGTGTCGGTTTCAAATGGTGTCAATTCATTTTTACTATGCATTTTTTTTATTCTAGCGTTATTTTCTTTTAAAATGATGGTTCAAGTGTCATTTTCTATGCATCGTAATTTAAATTACAGCGCAGCAGACATTTTATTAGTCTTTATTACGCCTCTCCATTTCGTTCTTCTTAGTTCGCTTGGTTTGAGAAAACTATACCATATAAAGTGGATTTTTTCGAAATGAACTCGCAAAAACTTGCCTCGCGCAAAATGCTCAGGTTGGTTCGTAGTTTGTGCCCATTTAAGAGCGGTACCTGCACTTCCAGCCGGATTAAGTTCGCTCTCCATGTATGGCGATCAGTTCAGCTGTAAGAAACTGAAGTAGTGCGATGAAAAATGCAGTCGCATTCCATATGATCCTCCTGTTGATGAAAATGCGTCCAGGGACAGGTTCGTCGTGTCGTTGCCCCAGGTCGAGCTTTTATTTTATCTTTCCTCACAAAAGAGCTTGAGATTCTATTATTTTTCCCATCCAGTATTTATTTATATGGCTAGAAAAAAATTGTTGAACATAGAGGTTCCCCTGATGAACATTTGTGTTTGGATTTTTGTACTCTACAGAGTGCAGATTAAAAAATAAATTATCATCAGAGGATAAGTCGCAGTCTAGCGAAACTGTGCTGGTAAATGGAGAACATCTCGCTCAGCAGGTGTCCTATGTCTCAAGGCCGACTCTCGAGTGGCCTGTTCGGGCCTCTATTCGAGGTTTCTTCATACCTTGCGTCCCCCATCGGACTGGTTACACCATCCACGAGCTTGATCTTGTATGCCTTAGATTCTAACCGGTGTCCATGTTACCTTGTAATTACCTAGAGACTTCGAGCCGACCTAAAATCAATCTCAGATCTTTGTTTCAAATCCGTATGCAAATATGAACATTCTGATGCGATACTCGATCGAGTTTTGATTTTTTCATCCTTCGCTTTTTGATTGACGCGGACATTTTTCGTGCCTCAAATTTGACGCGGTTTTTCTTTTCTTTTTTCGGTTTCGATAATTGCTAGGGTTTTATTAAATGTGTTTCACTATACCATGGATCGGATAATGTTTCGAACACGTGAGGGGAACATATCGTTTGAAGTTATTGCCATTTGACTTCGTCTGCGACTGTTTGAATCTTCAAGCCTCGTAGCCTTATTTATTTGTTCGGTTTCTATCTTCGCGACCTCTTCGGTCGTTCACGACTTGTTTATTCCGCACTTCGCGGCACCATTTGGTTTCCTGCGTTGATCCAAAACGGATACATTTTGTCCCTCCTCGCTCAGTTTCGCAAGCGGTCCAAATCTGGCCTGGGATAGTGTTCAAGAACACTCTTGAATAAACGGGGATCAGAAATAGCTCAAAGGGAGGGATAATTGGTTCCAAACTGAGGAAACTAGTTGACAAACTTAGTCCATTTCGGCTGCCAAGTTTGTTCTCTGCCCTTGAAGCTTTTTGATGTTTCTTTTCACGCGGCCCTCTTCTCCCTGTCAATCCCTTTGATTTTAGTTTACATTCTAGCTTCGAAAGAAGAACTACTATGACGTACTGTTGAGTTTCAACCGTTTTATAACCTTCCCGGAAACCCGTTATTTTTAATGCTCCTTTCACGAGCAGTTTCTTCGAAGTAGTGTCGTTCCTCGGTGGTCTATAAGTATTTTCTTCGCAATTTTTGCATTTCGTGATTTTTTTTTTTTTTTTTGCATTTATGTGCGGCCGTTTTTACTCGGATAACGCTCCACATTTTTGGAGTAGGTATTTCATATTTTATTTTGGAGAATTTCTTGATCAATTTTGAATGTTCGTATCAAGTTTTCGACGTGTTAATTTTACCTAACTGTTATGAAATTAAAAATATGAAAATCAGTGGTGTTCATAGATCGCACAATGCAAAATAGAATATACTTTGAAAGCTTATATCTCGAATGCACAGTGCGTTATCCAAAATTCATTAAAAGCTAATTTTGCACATTCAATGAGATAAACGTTTCTGAAAATTGCATTCATTTATCACTGATACATGGCAACTTTTGTCACTTTTTGGCCATAGACAGACGAACGCACAGACAGTAAGTTTTTTGTCCAGAAAGTGTTCCTGAGTTTTGTACTCTGGAAATTTTTCCCGAATTCGACTTTTCAGACGATCACAGTACTTTCATTTACTGAGCAAACATGGTAGTAAAAAATCGCCCACGAAAATTCACGGGATTAAAAAATCATGAAAAAATTCACTCCCAAAATGATTTTTTTTTTTTTTGAAGTGCTTCTATTTATTTTGCTCGTTTCTCAACCACTCTCGCTTATCTGTCCTTCTCCGAAAATATTCAAATCGAACCATAGCAGGAGATTAGAGTTATGTCTTAATTTTTGTATCCTCTTCGCACGTACGGGACTAGATATTTCAATTCCTCTCGACCTCGGTAGCATTACTTCTGTAGCATTATTGTTGCTCAATCGATTCCCATTCCAGACTTCCTCTTCTTATCCACGTCCAAATCTCATGTCCCTGTATTTTCGTCGGTCCTTGCGGACGTTGTTTCGGTCGACTCGTCCGCCCTTCACGCCTGGAAAGAAGGTTCAAGGACTAACTCCTGGTTCCCTCGTGTTCTTCGGCCTCCAGCACTCAAGAGCGAGAGATTGGATTTCAGCTTCAAGATCATCGTCTCCCTGTATACTGACGTCTATACTGCACGGCGAAACGTCGTGATCCCCTACATCTGCTCTTGAGAATGTCATTATCTTGAACATTCTCTCAGTGCGAGGGGGTTATCACTTTAAGTTAGCCCGAACTTCGCTTTTGTCTCCTTGAACTACCGCGTTCGCATATACATTTGGCCCAGATGGCCGTTCATTCTTGACCTTTAAATGTCCGTCCTATAATTCGACCGATTGGCAATGAGCCTAGAGGGAAGCAATTTTCAGCCTGTTCTGCGAACGCACTCGAAACTTGTAGGCATTCGATGCGATTGTTTTTTTTATAATGATGAAATGTTAGCTAAGTTTAAAAAAATTGTATTTCACACTCGTTTCCCGGAATCGCCTCGCGTACTATCAATTTGATCGACTCGATCGAGGAAAGTGCAACGCTTCAGCGAGGTTTCTCAACAAAGTCTTATCATTTTATTGTAGGTGTTGGCAGATGATTGAGTTATATCTTTTGATAGCGATATCTCTCGAACACTCGTCCGACCTAAGCGAACATGACGGCTTTTGATTCTCGAGATTGTGAGTCACTTCCTATTCGCGGTTGTCAACTGTCTTGGAGTTGTCAGTTGCGATCATGACTCTCCGAATAGTGGTTTACCGCAGCGGGCGAAAATTCAAACGGTCGAGGTATGTTTGTAATTTAATTTTAATTCGGTTCCTGTTTGGTTTAATTTTCATTTGTACTTTTCACCTCCATGTTTACTTAGTTAATAGAAGTATTATGGAGGTGAATTCGGAAGGTTTTTTTGGTGCTCAGTTCAAAACTCTGAACAAGTGTCCGTCCTTCTATGTTCAGAATTGACAAAAGTTGCCGCATCTCCGTGAAAGGTGAAAAAATCCCCAGAAATTGTTCTCCAAGGCAATGAGCTAAATCATTCGTTTGCGGATTTTGGATAACACGCAGTGCTTCCGAAATATCGCGTTCGAAGTTTCTTTCAATTTTGATTTTTACAGGCTGCAAAAACCAATGTATTCAAACGCTTAAGGTCGAGAAATGTTCGTTAGCGAGTGAATGACGCCTGTTTTTCATCGTTAGTTTTTTTTTTCTCTTGATGTGACCGATTTCACTGAACCTTCGCTGTATCGCTTGACCACCTTAATTTCCCTAATTCTTGCATTTTTCGGTTTTCGAGGATATAACACCTGTGTGTTATATGCACAGCTCTGGTTTCAAACTACTTATGTGGCTTAATTACTACTCTAACTACTCTCAAATTACTTTAAATGGCTTAGTTTGAAGAGATTAAAGTCAATATAGTTGTTGGAAAAATTAATTTTGTAGTATCAACATTTTATGAATTGCCTTATTTTGCCAATAAGTTTGTTCATAGTTTCCTACATTTTCTCTGGTGGAATCGTTCATGAGGTCTTTGTTTTGATCGGCGTAAAGGAGTAATTGAAAGT
The DNA here is from genome assembly GCA_037159825.1 of Tupiocoris notatus. Taxonomy (NCBI): domain Eukaryota; kingdom Metazoa; phylum Arthropoda; class Insecta; order Hemiptera; family Miridae; genus Tupiocoris; species Tupiocoris notatus. Next base: position 55,383 of record JASJUZ010000160.1, on the reverse strand, counting down.
CGGAAATATAAATAGAATCATCTGCTCCGTTTTAAAACATATGTCGCCTCGACTATAGTTTGAAAATGTATATGCCCGCTCTCCGAATGGAGGGCTTCAAAGCTGTGACGAGCTGCAGGTCGTAAGGTCTTGCATTAGGAAGCCGCCCAGAGTCGCCTTCTCCTTGATTCTGTTATAGCGGGGGATATCTCAGCTTCAGTCGCGACTCGCGTTCCGTGTCGACGAGTGCCAGGGACGGCCAGTGAGCTCGCCGCCGGTTTCTCGTCCGTGGTACGACCAGTGCTCATTGGTCGGTTGGAATTTTCCTTCAGAGCGAACCAGAGATGACTGTCAGGTTATTCGGAGTGTCAGACAATCGCTGAAGACTCCTTCAGAACCTCGCAGCTTCTTCCTCTTTCCTCAAATGCTCTTAAGCACTACAAGATGTTTCCTCTCCTACAAAAATTGTTTACGCTTTTATTTTCCCAGTGAAGTTACCACTATGGTTCTCGAGTCGATTTTATTGTCATTTTCCGGTCGCAGATTTTAGCCTGATCAGTTTTAACTTTAATTATGTCGATGACCTCTTCGCGACCGGTCGCCCGTATGAAGCTGAGGCGAAAATTCAAAAACGACGAAAACAACCCGAACAGTTACAATGTGAAATGCGGTTGGCCGCTCAAAAAACTGCCCCGCCGGATTTCTGTTGATCGTCTTCCTTCTAATACGCCGTAAGTGTTACTAGTTGGTCAGGCCTCGAGATCTATTTTAATTTTTACTTTTCTGAGGAACAAATTGCTTTTTCTTTTAATTCTCATTTTCACCCGTCATTTTCAGTCATCTGTTCCCATGATTTTCTTGTGATGACAAATGTATCACTGTTATTACAACGATATTTCAGTATAACCAGCATTGACTGGTCCTCCGTTCAACAAGACCAATAAATTATAACCTGAAAAGATGACGAACCAGCGAAATTTATACGATATCAATTGGAAGACTACTGAAATCACTTTAATTTTAATATCGGTTCAAGCAATAACTTCTTTCTCGCTACTAATTGCATCATGGAAGTTTTTCAATGAGCTTTTCAATCTTTGTCGATGATCTATAAAGATTTTTATCGCGCATTGTTTCTATCTTCGCTATCGACAGTCGAATCTGACGACCTTGTCGGTGATCAACGGAACGCGACGGGTCGACATGGACCGTTAACCGTGTCCGCTGTTTGGAACCTGTGCTAATTCCGGATTATCGCGATCTGTCCATAAAATTGCTACGAAACAGTAATCTTGACTATTGTTCGCAGGATTTCCATGCAAATCTTTCCCCCAAATTTTTCGCCAGTGTTGCCTAAGCTTATTCGTTTTATTCTTTAAATAAATGTTCACTTAGTAAATGGAAGTATTCTGATCGTCCTAAAAGTCGAATTTGGAACTGAGGTGAACAATTTCTAAACAAGTATCTGTGTATCCGTCCGACTGTCTCTTTGTGGTAAAAAAAAGTGACAAAAAATAGCTCTATGAAATTTTCAGAAAATGTTCTTCCAGTAAATTAGCAAAATTAGCAACTATTGAAACACACGTGCCGTGTAATGTTTTCTAGGCGGGTAAATGACGATTGATTTTAACGTTAGGGTCACATACCGTATTTCGCGGTCGAATATCGATTGTATTTAGAATGTTTACGGCCTTATTCATACATTTTCTGTTTCGGGGTACCGTGGGTAGTTTTTTCATTAACATTTATTAAAATGGGGCTTTTGTTTGAGTTTCTTGATTTTATGATTGGTCCTATCTGTTACTGGCTCAAAAAGGAATGCAACGTGCGATCTAAGCACCCCGTTGGTTTTTGAAAATTCCCTTTATTATTCACTAAAAGTATAATTGAAAGAGAAGTTTTTTTAATATTTCTATGACCGCCCGTTTTATCTATTGCACCAAAAATATCCCCAAGTCGCAAGTTCGTTCAATGGTCGGTGAAACTCTCCATTAATTGAATTCAACCGCAACTTACGGCGTGTTTGGAACACTTGAAAATCAGTTTGCTCAACCTTTGAATATGCTAATCATTGTTGCTATAGCCGCATGAACATTGCTCAACCCGGAGGTCTTTATATTATACTTTTGTCCGTCAACTGATTTACGTGATTGATAAACCAATGTCCCAACTGCAGCCGGTCTGTCGTTTCGTAATATTCTACAGCGACGTTTACCTTTCGAAACCCTTGACCATTTAATTTGAATGTTACAACTAATGAAGCTTGGACTTCGATACGTTGACGTACGACGATAGAAAGTGCTGAGTATAATCAATGTGTGTCGAGTAGTTCAAATTAACAGATAGTAATTTATTTAATTTTTTTTGTTTCAGGTAAGCTCCTACTTTTGTACGCTTCAGATTTCCCTCGGACGTGAGTAATTAGAATAGCGTAAGCGTTCTTCGCTGATTATCAGTTTCCTCAACGCTTTGTGTTTCCGATTCTCTTTCATTTGTCCTTCTCAAATGTCACGCTGGCTGGGAAATTTTCGGGGAAGATTCGAAGCTGTCCTAGGTATGACGAAGGTCCTTCGTTACGCGCGACTTTTTCTAAAGACGAACGAGTGTTCCCTTGTTCGGGATCTCAGGTTCGAAGACCGGGAAGTTTAATCGAGCCGAGCGACCCCGTGCGGGGAAGTTTTATCGCCCCATTGTTTCGACTTCAACTTGCTAACGAGACCTACACGGATCTCCTATTCTTTCTTGTCGTTTATCGTTCGGAATTCATTTTTTTTACCGCTGTGTGTCATAAAATGCGATAGCGGGTCGGCGAACTTACGTCTTTTTAAAGTTGAGGATTGCATTTAAAAACCGCGCTACCGGAAATGATTTTTAACGGCATCATGTGGTACATTTGTCAAAGTTGAATTTCTGTCGACGGTTTCGTTATTCGGGAAATAGATGAACAAGGTCAAGAACGTGGAAGGAACAAGTGCACTGTCATGGCCGTGTTCGATATCGTGCTCGAACAGGTACGACCGGGAGAAAACAAATAGCAAAGCGATGTGGGTCAGTATCATTAGTGTTGTGATTGGCCGACCCGGTTAGCTCCCGGTACGAAAGCGAAGACCCTGGAGAAGGAAGCTCCTGCAGGACCTGTCGTGATTGCCGCCAGACCGGCCGATCCACTGCGCAGGATTTCTGACCAGACGCCCCCAATAGTCTTGATACCCAGTTAACTTTCTCATGTTCGTCAAATACAGGAACCTCTATCTATTCCTTATTTTTTCTTTTATTTTTCTTCGTTTTGCGTCCATGTTTTTTTTTTGTTTTCTAGAATAAATTTTATTCGAGTTTCTTCATTAATACAGCGAAATTTTCCATTTCTTTGACATTTTTATTTTGTTTTGCGTTGCAAATAAAGAGACTGTTGATTTGGAAGCCTTCTTTTGGCCAATGAATGGCCTCATAATCGTAGTCACGCTCTGCTACCATACAACTTGGGGAATGGGAATGTTATAGACATTTTTCCCGGAACATTTTGATGCCAACTAGGCGGCTTTATTTTAATTTTCCTTTTTCGATCTAATGAGCCAGTGATATAATAGTTTTTTAGCCATTGGATCCATCACAGACGCTTTCAAATTGGAAATAAATACATTAAAATGGATGCTGCCGAAACTCTTCGAAATTTTGAACCCTCACTGTCTATTTTGGCGAAAGTACTTTATGGTTTTTGTATAGGTATTTTTGGGTCACGGTTGCAATCTAGGATTACATTTCACCCTGCTAGAAATTCTGCGGATTTTTTCCTCTCCTTATAGTTTTCTTCAGCTCCGGCTTTCAAACGGTATTCGGTCTGGGTAGCTTCCGTTTCATCGCCGGGCTGTGCTAGTCCATTCCATTCTATTCAATAAACCGCGCGGTTCTCTCGCGGAAGGTCGACGAACGGACGCGCATTTTCTTCGAGCGCATTGTCGGCGAGGTGTAAAAAAATTGGCAGACCTTGAGAACGGAGGAAAATTGCATTCCTATACCTCTCATTAGCACGATTGAAGCTCACTAGTTGTGTGCGTGTGGTAGCTGACTGGGTAGCTACTTTAGCTGGAAAATCAGTATATGAATTGCGTTAGGGTACTTAAAAACGGAGTATTTTCAGTGCTTTTTTTACTTTGAAATTCGCGTAACGAGTGAGTGAAATCGAGCGAAACGGTCCACAATTTCGGCATATAGTTTGTAACCCTTTAGCTACTACCTGATTCAAGGGACTCGAAGCACTTCGCATTTGCCAATGCCAATCGACCTATTAGATCTCGAGTATTTTTGCCCGCATCGTTATTAACCGCATTCCTTTGCGAGTCGGATAATTACCGTAAAGTAATCATGGAATGCAGGCTACGTCTCTGCTGAGAATGAAATTCAATTCTCGACTATGTACATTTCCTGATCTGGACAAGTGATAATTCCTTTTGCAGGGCGTTTAATTAAACCAGATAACGAATACGCGTCAATGTTGTCTTCATTTCGAGGTAGAAAGGTCACACGGTAATCTCTATTCTATGCGGATCCAATTGTTCATTCATGCAGATCCGAACGAAAATCGACCCGTGGACGAGTACATTCCAACGCAGCCCCGTGGCACGCGATGAGAGAGGCATTCCCTCACGGCCTAAGATCGTGGTCTTTCGGTGGCATCATTGGCTGAAGAAAAGGCAGATCATTCTATAATGGCCCCGCAGTTGTGCGGAGCTAGCCTCTACTCTGTAAGGTCACCCATTTATTTTCCTAGATGACGACAAGAAACGGAAAAACTGTATAATATGAAAGAATAACCCTCAAGAGTATTTTCAAGCGGTAATTAATTTTTAGATTTACTTTTCTTTATTTTGCGAATCCGGAGGAAGGTTAGGGTTTACATTTTTGAACGCATTGACTAAATCACACTTCATGATTTTTGTAAAAAAAAAAAAAAAAAAAAACTGTTTAGGTTGGTGAATTAAAAAATAAAAATTTTAATTGTAATTAATCAGATGATTTTAATTTAATTTTAAATTTTTCATATATGTAAAAAAAAGCAGTTTTTAGTTTGTACCTGATTATTTATCAACACAATCATCAAGTACCTACCATTAGTTACTGACTGTGGTAAATAATAAATATTATTTATTACTTCCTCTCCCTTTTTACACTCTCCCTGTCTCGCTCTCCTTTTCACGATTCGAAACTTCACGAAATTACCAGTTTTCCGAGAAGATACGGGTTTCTATCTTCTCCGTCGAGAAGAAAATAACAGTTGTTGCTGTAAATGAGGGCTTTTTCCCCGCATGCCAACCGTAATAGCTTTGTTTTCTTGGGAGACCTAGAGCTGCGGTAAATGGCTGGCGGAAGAGCTCGCTGCTCAATGATTCACTTGGACGAGTCTTGAGTGTTTTTGAGATTCATTTAGAGCTGCGCGTTAGTCATTTCTCAGTGTTGCTTTGTTCCCAGTTAATCTCAGTTGAAATATTATTTTTCAAGGTACAACTGACGTTTTTGCGTTTTGGTCCGTCCATCTCCATATGATTTGAGTTAATGTTCATCTGGTATAACTCTGAAGATGGCCAAGCAAGCGAAAACCTGAACGAGGCCTTATCTCCCTCATCATACAGTAGAAAGGTTTCTCATGATTGATTCTGCTTGGTTTTTGTAATAATTTAGGAATTATTCCGTCTTCTATTAATTGATGTAGTATTTATTTTTATCAGTATTTCACCATATAAAGCGGCTCAGTGGTTTAGAAGTCCTTTTTTTCAAAATTGTTGAACCGGTTGAATTTTTTTATACTGTGAAGTCGCTGCTTAAATGCCACTGACCTCGATCCGTCTTCGTGGTTGTATTTTTCACTAATTGCTTCGGTCTGTCGTTATTTATATGGTTGGAAATTGCCGTTGAAAACGTCGAGTTTCGTGTGGAACGAACGAGCGAGAAGTTTTTCGAAGTGTAGTCGTAATTCGGGATCGGCTAATCTGTTGGAGTCGTGAACAGAAGAGTCTTACCTAGTTCGTGATGAAGTGCACGTACCTTAACGGACCGCAATCGTTACCTCATGGGCTTAGTTCCAAATCTAGGTTTTCTCAATCGAAGTAATTTTTTGCTCCTGGTAGAGCTTGGTACGAATTCTAAATGGATTAAAAATGGTAGCATTATTCTAAAATAGAAGACGATAGTAAAATTAATTTTAATTAATTTAAAAATTTAATTAATTTTGGACTTATCAATTTTTTAGAAAAAAATTCTATTTTCGACTATGAGGTTGCCTGAACTCTTGCTTCTTCAATCGTCAATAAAATATTTTCAAACTTATTTTCTAACATTTATTTATTTTTTGAATTGCAGGTTATATATTTTCTTTATCATGTACTTGTCTCTTCTCATAATTTAAATATATTGCGTTGATGTTGTCTCTTGAATCGAAATTGCAGCGCACTGTATTTTTGACGTCAGTTGTTTCCCCTGGCACTCAAAAAATGCAGTCGCAGACTCGTTTTGTTCCAAGCCCTCGCATTCTCTTTTGTTCCATCTGCCCTGTGCTCTTCATCAGTTGCTTGTCTTTTGTGAAGCCCGCTCTTCAACTTTGTACCGCTCTTATTCTTATTCAGTCTTTCAAATCCGAATCTCCCTGTCTGTTCCTGTCTTTTACTCATGAATTGCCTGATCTCCTATTTATTCTACCGTTCAATTCAGTTGAAGTGAGCTCTTTGAATAAAGCCTGCATACAGATGAGGGCACCTTTTCCCTTTTAGATCGATAAAATATCCTTCGGCGGGTAGAAAAGTGGCCGATGTTGATACGTGACGTGATATTCACGCGTTCGAATTTGTCTTTCATGTACGCTACTGAAAAATTTTCTTTTTCCGAATAAAAAAGAACCAGAGAATATTCATCATCATGGAATAGCAATTTATTAATGACTATTCAATCGATCGGAATTCGTTTTTATGTGCGATAAAATAAACGTATTTTTATTTTTACGAGTATTATTTTTTGAGCGATAGTCTTTTTTAAAAATCATATTTCACTCAGTGGTGATCTAATAAAATTATTTTCCTATAATTTACATTTTCTTTAATTTGTGCTTTAAAAATATCAAAATTGTTTTTAGTTTTTGTGGATCAACTTTTGAAAGTTAAATGAAGTTGGCTCCCTAATTGAAAAAATATATGTGTATTCAATTCAAAACTAAATTGAGATGTTTATGAAAAAAAAAGTGAAAAAGACGTTCATTGTAGCTCTGTCTTGGAGAAAATCCTATTTCGTTCGCCGCATCGCTTTCTTCGAATGCAATTTTCTTTCTTCCAATCAATTAAAAGCCGAACCTTGAAAGAAGAAATCTCTGTCTGCCAGCTCCTTCAGAATTCTCCAGTTATTTCATCCTTCGGTTATGAATTTCTGAAGAACTTCCTACTTTTGCGGAGACGGTGTCAGATGGTAGAAAGTTCTCATTTGACAACCTTTTTTATGATCAATTATCAGCTCTATAATTAATGAATTAAATTTGAGGATACGTTCGAATTTTTAGCAAATGTTATGAAATTCTCACCGTTGCTCAAGCGTCAACGTCTTGTAACAAGACTGTATTGACTACATAAATCCCCTCATCAATTTTCGTAATGGTTTGTTCCGAGGTGAGAAAAAAACTCGCCTAGTTCTCATGTTCAACGTTAATGCGAAACCGTGTTTACTCTTCGTAATATAGCGCAGGGAAACTTATTATTCAAACTGAACGCAATAGGGATCCTTTTCTTGACGAATAGTTAGAAACGTCGGAGGCTTAGTTAGTTGAAACATTGTAGGATAGTTATTTGCTCATTTTTTACTTACTTAATTCCTAATTACCTACAATATTGGTGATACTATTTAAGATATTATTATTATAGAATATATTATAGAATTATAGAATATTATTATAGAATATTTTATTAATAACGCTTCAAAGGTCAGTGTTTCAGCTTACTTGTTGAACTTATACTCGGATATTTTAAAAATCGTTTCCACTTTCCTATTGATTTTAATATTTCTTCCGTTCGAACCTGGGTTTTAAATTTTGTTCTAAAGAGCACCTATTTATTCCGAATCGAAGTGTTTTAATAGAACCGTTTTCAGGAACGGCCGTAAAATGGCGAAGTCGGTGAACCCGTGTTGCTCATTCGATAGAGCTTTGATGTTACCTTGAGGGTAAACCGCTATTAATAGGTCGGGGCAGACTCGAGCGATTTTAGACGGTTAGCTCTGATTGGCAAGGCCTAACATGGCCAGCGCCTCCGGCCTTTTTAGTTCAACCGAGTGGCGAATCTGTATAAAATGGGAAGCTAAGGACCTGGCTCTTGGCCATCTCGGAAAGGTTTTCCTCGCTCAATTTGCGGTTTGAAAATCGCCACTTTAAAATGGCTGAAATCTCACAAATTTCAATTGATTCACTTGAACGGTTAAACATCGCCAATAATTGAATGACTGCTCGAATCACTCTATGGTTTGATAATGTTGAATTTGATGAAACAGCTGTACGTAGGATCGACCTCTTCCTTCAGAAAAGCCATGTGTTCTATTTTATATCGCCTCTCCTGGGGGAAATAAAACGCGTTCCCTAGCAACGAAGCCAATCTCATTCCTGTCGCAGATGAGCGGTAAATAAAGTCCTAAACCCGTAAGCCCTTCGAAAATACGACGACCTACGGGAACCTTTCGGTCAAAGGGCTGTCCTCGTGACGTCACGGTGTTAAACTTTAATCAACCTGGTGTAAAACATCGTCACGTATAAAGGTTTCTGAAAAGGCTTCAGTTATAGCTGTTTATAAAAGAGAGGTGGTCGTAAAAGAGGATATTCTTGTATTTAATTTTATGTACAAAATGTTAAAAATAAAGCTGCTCCTTTAAAGCAAGAAATTATACTTATAAAAAAATGGCCCGAAATCTTGTTATTACTTGCACTTAAAATAATACCAAGTACTTTCAAAGCGAGATATGGCTCTTTTTTGGTTTTAATCAATGTTACCCTATTCCATTATATTGACTCGGGTATTGAGAATTACGTTCCTTTCCGGACGATTGCTCAGGTCATAAGAAATCCCTAGGTGGGCTGCGACGGCCCTGAACCACATCTAATCAGCGACTTGTGACTCCTTAAAAAATTCATGGAAATGAATAGCTCCGAGTTGCTTAGAATTCGAAGTCGAGTTGAAGAATAAAAGTCATTAGCGGACATTTCCGACATTTGCCGACTATTCGAAACAATTTTATCCCAAATGAATGTTGTACTATTCAAAATACGTGCAATATTCGAATTATTTTGGAAACATATTTTTAAATTAATTTTCGTTCTAAATCTGACTCTGTAACTTGTTGATCAATTATTGCGGATAGAGGAAAATAATATCGTCTTTGAAACTCCAGCTCCTAATTTTTTATATTTCATTTTTTAATTTATTTTTAGAAATCCGACCTAGATATTTTCTATTCTATCTAGATACTTGAAAGACCAATACATCAGTTTTTTCCGCGTTTTTCGACGAGTTGCGAACTAAAAATTTTTCTTGAAAATGAAATATTTTTCTTAATTTCTTGAATGAAATATTTCTTGTGCATTTTGATTTAATTCGTCTTCGTTGATGCTAGTCTGCTGAAACGCCGACATACATCCGGATCTTCTTCCTGTTTTACACGAGTGCCCTTATTTTTCTGTCAAGCTGGAGTCATAAATTTTACGCAGTCCGTGCTCTATCGAGATGAAACAACCGTCGAGGCGTGATCTTCTCTTCGGTGCGACACAAAGGAGTTCTTGAACATTTCGGTGTTGAAAACTGTCGAAACTAGCAGTTTTACCAGTGGTTTTGAAAGTTACAGTTCTATCCGATTTGTAGATTTTCGTATTAGATGTCTATGTCATAAATCGTGGTTCAAAAAGGACAGCATTGATTCAATTCAAGCTAGCGCGCAGGTTGATCTGCGTTTTTGGTTCTAATTCGGAAAAAAGGCCCTGTTATGTTGAAGCTGTTTCGTAAGGGGAAGTTCGTCCAAGGAAACACGTGTTTTTAGATTTTTTCTTGAAAATTCTTACTCTCGGCATTTATCTATAGGTTTTCGAACGTTAAATCGTCGAAAATTTCAAGGTTAAAAAAAATCGTAATGTTGATAATGAATGCGAGAATATAATGCTTTGGAAAACCGTTGGGATTATTGAAATCGAAATATTTCTCTCCTATTGCAGTGTGGGCAATCAGCCCTTTTGGAAGGAAGGAAGACATTTTCTGATTGCGGAGAGTCGAAAACGTTTTAAATTGAATGTAGGAAAATTTTCGAATGCCTTTTCCTTCACTTTTGTTGCTGGAATAACCGTTTTTCCCTTCTGCAACCTTACTTCGAATCGCAGGTTCTTCAAAAGGCCACACTACTCAGATGGTAGAGAAATCGACCGTCGTAGCTTGGGCGTTCTCCGGTAGATCGCTCTTCCTTGTCAGTTTCTCTCAGCTAGGGGTGATCTGGAATATCGAGCTGAAGCACCTCGATTGAATGGTTGTACATAAAAATAAATAAATAAATAAAAATACCTAATGGTTGATTTAAATAGAAAATATATCGTGCCTGTAGTAAATTATTGATTTTTGAGCTATTATTTTCTTATCACGACCTAATTTTAATTTAGAAAAATATGCATTTTTTAACATTGCATGAAACACAAAATAAGTGTACGTTTTGAGAATATCTCTTCTCTAACAATTTTTAGTGTCATTCTTATAATTATTTTCTTCGCCGTTTGGTGAAATTTTCTCACGTTGATTCGAGTATATTCTTCTCCTGGCATTTTCGTAAATTAATTTATATTCAGCTGTACTATGTTACGAGTAGGAAAATCGAGCTTTCCGCCCGTCCGAACGCTAACAAGCGTCAGGCGTTGTCAGTTGCGAGCTTTGATAACTTCTTCTCGTCTGGCACGCTTATAAACAACGTTTGGCTATTTCTGCTTTTCGGTTATCCGTTTCTTAGCCGGGAACTGATCCAATTTCCGTACTACGTTGCTCGCAGAGGTCACAGCTGCAAAGTGTTTCTCGAGCCCGTCGTAGAACTGAGGGCTCCTTTAGATTTTTGATCTTGAAATGTTTTTCAAAGAAACCGTTCAACAACCGCAAATAGTGTTTCTTGTCATGTATCAATGAGACTCTTTCCATCGCTTCCGTGCTTTCACTGCTATTAGGAAGTGATCGAACGTGATATTCTTTGAATTGTTTAAGATCGCCTCGTTTTACTTATCAAAATCATGACACTATCGTTAATTGAGAACGACGACTCGCCTCTCGAATCCGGCCGTTTACTGCAGATAATACCTGACGGTTTTATCTTATAAGTCGTTCTCGTCGACGGATAAACCGAGAAACTAATCATCACAAACGGGAAGAGAAATTAACGTTAATGGCCAAATCGTGTTCGGTGCTATGAAAAGAAAACACTGCTTCGGATGAGGATCGAATTAGAACGGTTGCTTTCAAATTTCTATTCTTAATTTCCGTTCGACCCGAAAAACTGACCCAATTTATAAATCGTAAATAAAGTCGAACGTCTTCCAATGGTGCTAACTTTAGCGCTCTTGATCCGAATCTGTCAAGCTATTATTGAAAATGAGTTTTTTTCAAGGTTTCGCCGGAAGAGTTTTGAAAAATCGGGACAACTTGTAAATAACTGTTGGCGTTTTCGTCTAAAATTGTCCTCCTTTTTTTAATATCTAATTTTCCACATTTTTCCCGCTGAACTCTTCTAATGATTTTTTTTTCTTTTTTGTTTCAGTTTAAGTGAATGTTATTTCGCTGGAAAAGGCGCCGCTGTCGTTCTTCCACAACATGACAGACTTCCACCGTCACCTGCCGTTCCCGCCCTGCCAAGCAACGGCTCCGACATACAGTACCACCTTCAGTCCATGTTCTACCTCCTCCGACCTGAGGAAACGCTCAAGATGGTAAGTTATTATGCACACAATTTTACATAGGTAATTAAAAAGAAATTTTTTTTTTTTAAATTGGATTTGTATCAATTTGCAAATATGTTTTCTTCGGACGGTAAGCGAGTTTTGCTCTTGAAATAACTAGGTACTTGTTTTTCGTTGTACATTTATTGAGAGGCTTAGGAGTTTTTCGACGATCAAAAGTCAAGATTTTCAAGTTTTTAGATTAAATTTTTCTTTAAATGTAGAGTTAAGAGCTAAGCTTTGTGATTTACATTTTGGTGATATTTATATGATTTAATAGAGGATGAAATGGCGTAATGGCATTTTCAAATTATTTCCACTCACTTTACTTATTTTATTTTATTATGGTTTTTCTTTTCTTTTTGTCGCCGATATTATTTTTTTATATATTTTTTTTAAACTTATCTATTTCTTGCCTGGGTCTAAGTATACCGTTGTTACGACTTTACGGTTTTATGACCGGTTTAACCCTCCGTTGGCTTGTAAATAACTGGAGGTCTTTTTAAACAGAGTGCTCTTCAACTTGTCCCTATTGATAACCTCCTGAAAGCTGGGGCTTATTTAGAACATCCCGAATGATTTATTTTATCCCTCGAAGCGTGTGAAGCTTCGGGAGTGCTACGGTCGCGATAAGGCTAGAGAAGAGGCGGTTTCTCATTAGATCACGCCAACACTGAGTACATGGTGGCAACTGTTCGCCCTACACATCCCTTAATTGTCGCTTAGCTGTTCGAAACTTTTCTACAAATGGTTCACAAAAAATATCGAAACGCTTTGAGCTTTTTTATTAATCTTCTGCTGTTCTGTTTCGTCCTCATTTCAATTACTATCCAGAGTTCTATAGGTTGTATGTGGTCGTGTGGCCTGATTTTGCCCTGCGCGTAGCCGAATCAGCAATAATTTTAAAGGGAAAATTTTTGTTTGTTTTTGGTTGCCCGTTTTTTTCCCAATTAGCCTTTCGATCATATTAGATTACCGTGCAATATTTAATTTTTTTGAAAATGTATAACTGTACTTATTCTTTTGTTCCTCGCGATTTGGTTCTGAATGATGCAAGCTTTTAATTCTGTAAGAACAATTCTAGTAATGGGAGTGAACCCCCGTTGCGAGAACTCAATGGAAAAACCATATTGGGACATGCCCTCGTTTTTATGTTGAACGCTTTTACAAAACGTTGAATGAGTCTCGCTTGACGAGTCCGAGACTATTGTACTCTGGGGCGACAGCCTGTTGAAAATCACGATGAAAATGTCGAAATGATATCCGGTGAAGCAGAACTGTCATTTTTCTCCATGTTCTTTTCAATAGAACAACGTTATTCTGGAGCGACTTTTATTTTATACCCGCGGAGTGGAAAAACGACGCGAAATCGCCGAATTGGAAACACTTCGCGATCGGTTTTTGAACGTTATTCGAATTCAATTTAGCTGGAATCATGTGAAGCACGTTTGGTGCATGAAAATAATATTCAAGCGGGGAAAAAATGATGAAAATCGATGAAAAAAGGCTTTACGATTCAATTATGTGATTATCAAAACAAATGGTGGTTTGGCGTACTAAGTTATGTGGGAAATTGATATGTTTTTTTTAGGAAAGCACACATAAGGATGCAAATATAATTTAGTGTTATACCTTGCGATCTGTAAGGAAAGATGCGATTGAATTGATTGTAAATTTCAATTCAATGTCAGTGTCATTCATCAAAATTGACGTTCAATTCAAATAGAAAAAATAAATAATTATATCGAATGAATACACATTCGTTTCGTCGTAGGTATATACGTTAAATATAAAACAGTCGAACATTTTGGAAAAATGGAATTTCTGGGCCTTATAATTTTCCCATTTTGTTTTTAAAATTGCTTAAACGAGATAGTTGCAATTTATTTATTATTAAATTTTCCAGCGTCGAGATAATTTAACGAAGTTAGTCTGATCTTATTTTCATAAATCGTGACGCTCGTTACGGCGATTTTCTGCACTCCGGTTAGGTCGGTGTTGCTTAAGTCTCCCCTGGTCGGGAATTCTCCTGTTTATACCTTCTTAATAGGAGCGGACTCTGAGATTTATGTTCCCAGTGCAAAGCTAATGGCACCAAAGCGACTTGTGGTTCACCGGCCGTGCAACAAATCAACTTGTTTTGTATTTCGAGCTTGACTTTTCCAACTAAAGGTTCCGAGCCAGACTTGAAATTTCTTCTTGTTTAGATTTGACGTTGCAACGCAATCTTTTGCAAGTTTTCCATGGTTGGTAATAAAACCGTTTGTACGTTCCGCAGTTTGTGGAAAAATTGTCCTGAATTTCTAAACCAAAAGGATTTATATACTTGTTGAAGATTTTACGGCGGTGACTCTATCGAAAGTTTAATTCCAACTTCTACGCCCTTGAGCGTTTTTAACTAATTTATTTACAACTGGTGAGATGTACGTTCTTCAAAATCGGCCATTTCCTGTCTCAAAAATAATTTTTCACTTCCAAGAAAATTCTATATTTGTCTCAATTGGAATTTTAATCCCGAATAATTTCGATACGCCTCTCTAATCCATCGAAGCTGGGAAGTTCTCTCGCTCAAATTGCTCTCCTTCTGTTTACGTAAACTGTGGGCTATTTGCTCTCGTAGGTGTAACCAGTTCGCCGCTATCCGATCACCCCTAAGCGTTTCATACTCTGAAAATAGACAGTACGAACGCTTTCTAATCCTGAATATTATCCGCAGGCGATACCTCCGTAGTTAGCAGACATCGGAAGCTTCCACTCATATGCAACTACCGGATCATTAACTTTCCCTCGCTGGCGATGGTAGTCGATTTATAGCGAACTTTGACCTGACGTGTAAATATCACCCGTCGAACAGCATCCACGTGATTTTGAGCGGTTGCATCATTATTTTCTTTTCGAAAATCTCCAAAAAATCGGACTTGTCCATTAAGATACTTGCTACGCCTAGGTTGATTTCAATTACGAACCAAGCAATGCGATTGTTAAAAATACAGGTACCTGGTGAAGTCCAAGGGGCAAAATATATTTTATAGGAAAACTAGGGCGGCGTTCTTCTATTTTTGTGCATAATAAGGTATTGAATTTTTGAATTCGTCGATTCGAAGGCTTGAACATACCAAACGATAGGTGATCCGATCCTCAAATTTTCCCTGAATAATATTTTAAAAAAAAAAACAAGGGTTTCTTGCCGATTCAAGAAAAAGGAACCAAACGATAGGTGATCCGATCCTCAAATTTTCCCTGAATAATATTAAAAAAAAAAAACAAGGGTTTCTTGCCGATTTAAGAAAAAGGAACAGTTATCTTATTTTTACTCAACAATCGCAACAGATTAAAAGTTGACATTGTCAGGAAAGTTGTACTTTACCAAGATATAACTTGGTGATTTTTTCGATTCCCGGATAAAATCTATAATGGTCCGAAATTTTTTTTTTAATTTTAATTTGTTTATACATTTTGAATTCAACTGTTTTATTACACAGGAGGCTTCTTTTGGATGCCAACACTCGTACAAAGCAAAAAGTTTGTCAAAAAAAAAAATCTTAACACCGCCACAGAATTATTTTCTGTAAAACGAGTTGTGAACCCAACGAGATTTTTAGCTCCGCAGGCGTGAAAAAAAAACTTTTGCCGAAGAATTTCTGTTAGAATTTTATAGGAACTTCCATGCTGAGTCTGAATTGGTAATTTAAACAACGAAACTCTGTCGATTTTTATCATGCATTTTTCCGTCTTAGAGTTTCTAGAGCTCTTCGTTTTTCAACTTCGAAAATTCATTCAAAATACTAACGAAATACTGACAACTTCGATTGTTTTGGTTCGGTTTCATTCTTACAAGAAATAAGACGTAGAGTTTGAATTTTTAGTGAAAAAGTTTAAATTGCGACTATTTCAAATCGACTTTTTACTTTTTTTAATTTCTGCATTTTTGAAATTTCAACTCAAAAAAATATTATACAATAATTTCCACTCTTGTAGGATGTAAATAAAAGAAAATTCCAAGATCTAAAACGAACATCGCATATTTTTCACCTCATTATTTTAAATAAATAATGTGGCGCCTAATTAATTTCTTCCTCGCGCGCATTTTCCTTTTTTATTTTTGTACGGGAGACGATTTTTGCTAACAGTTTTTCTGTTTCGACTTGAAGTAAACGTACCCACTCGTCTCGTATATAATTGACAAATTGCTCAAAATGTACCTTCTAACAATTTTACGATTCATTTTCTCTATGAGAGAACAATACCACAAAAACCGACTTTTCCAAAAAAAAAAAAAAAAAATTCTGCTACATTTTTATTTTTCGCTAAATGGCTTGGGGTTTTTATCTCAATTTTTTATTCGGCCCATTTTTTCGATCAGGTTCCTATCAGGGAAAGCAGGTCAAACGGGACCATAAGCTGGTTTTTGGCACCAGCCTCGAGCCGACCAGAAATAAATGCCGCTAGGGCAATGCGCCCGACCGCCTTATAAAGTCACGCCGTTTTCAATGCGAGTCAACCGCAGGATGTGTTTTTCTCTTGGACAATATACGGTAATCGGTTCGACGGTATCGAATCGTGATTAATCGAGTGTCGGCGCAGTTCTTTGTTCGTCGGCAAGGAAGTGATCACCTACTTGGTCGCCTCATTATTCTCCAAATTAAATAAGGATGCTTCCTGTTACGAGGAATCCGAAGAGCCTGAATCAAGGATAATTGTAAATAATGAGCGAAACTCAATCATGAGTCATTGAAATGCAATGATACTAAATTGTTGAGTGTTTTCACAATTTGTGTTTTGTTAAAAAAAAATAAAAATAAATTAAACAAAAACGATCGAATAAATATTTTGAAAAAAAAAGTTTTTGTTGCAAATTATTTATTTCACTAATTAGTTGTTCTATTTGAAGTATCCATATTGTTACAATTAGTGCATTTAAGTTTGCTGCCGTTTACTTTAAGTTTGATACCATTTTAATAATTAATTTGAGCTGTGCTTCCCTTCGCACATCGCGCATTTTTATGTCAAGTTCAACATTTATTTAGAGTAATTTTCCTTTTTTGTACTAATTTTTCTTGTATAGAGCTGAATCATACTGGTTGCACTATAATTTATAATTAACTTCATCACAGTACGACCGTTACGTTTAATGGTGAGCGAAACAAAACGATTTTGATCCTTATTGATCTGTCGTTCTAATGAACTTCGATTGATCCTTTCTATGGGATCAATTGGTTCGCGATTGTGCTCTAACGAACGATTGAAATCGCGATTCGAACTCCTAATGAGCCAATCTCGCCCGAGGTTCGTGGCACGGTTGATTTTCGTGCTAATTCATCTCCTAATGTTCGAGTCGACTTGATAAATGTGGCCACAAATTTAACAGCCAATCGCATCCCGTACAGTTAAGCTCGCCATTGACGTCACTAAGCCACCCGGACGGAAATAAACGAAGCTTTTTCGTATTTGATTCTTTCAAAAGCTGGAACTAGTTTCGATTTTCTGCACAAAGAAAACTAGTTGTTTTAGGACAGAGTGGAAATAATTAAAAACAAACGTAACTATCTGGTTTATTATTTTATCGTAGCAAAATAATTCTTCCGGCTTCGTGGTTTTTCTCAATTTAGAAATTTTCTATGGCATTGGTTTCATCATATACGAAACGTCTTTTCGCTGTCTCAGCTCCTCGAGCCCGGGTATTCACATCATAATGCTTGCTAAGTCGTTCAAACGCGAAGCGCTCATTTCGGTAGAACCACGGGAAAACGAATTTTTAATGTCTTCGCTGTTGTTTTCTATTATCTTTCAAAATCGCCGGGTTTTTCGACTACTAACGATGGGAAAATGTGGCTTTATGGAAGCTCGCTATGATTGTGCAATGCTGAAGAGCAACTGGCCTAGGCTTCTGAGATGTAACACCGAAGGACTGGTAATTTCACCTCAATTAGTCTCGAACCTCGCCCTCGTTCTATATCTCCAAAGCTATTATTTACGTAAGATAGTTAACATTCGAAGTTAAATAGATATTGATTTTTGAACGTAAGGCGGTGACAGAGAATATAATTAAAAATTAGTAGAATTAAAATGATAGAATATATTAGTTTTGAAAACGGGAAGTAAGAAAACCCTTAGTTTCTGTACGTAAAAATTTCATTCGTTGCGAATTTTTTACTGTTTTTTGCAGTCGATGGGAAATTGACATTGACGATTTTAGCGGGCATTTTCCCATTTCTTAGGAACGAGGGGAGTTGGGAAATTCTCCCAGACCGCCTAACCTAACGAGCATAGGGTTACGATGCTGATTTCTCAAGGGATAACCGAAAAATATGAGGATGGCTGAAGTACCGTACAAATTGAATTGGCAGATGCTGCGGTGAATTTTCCGGCGAAGACGCAATAAGTTTCTAGCTTATTCAATTGACTCTCATGAGTTTCTCATTCGACGAATGGCATTTTTTGTGCGTTTTAAATATTTTTATCGTGTAAATTTGAATTAAAAAATATTTTTGGAATTCGAGGATGCTTCAGTAGTTTGCTTTTTTTCATTTTCTAACGCAAGAAAAAATATTTTTCTCTTAAAACTTTTTTCTTAATTAAAAAAAAAATTATTAAAACGTACTTGACTTGTTCGCTTCCAATCTTACAACTTCCAAGTTGTGGGTCTATTTGGTTACTCTCTCCGTTTAGAGTTTTTCAAGACAACTTGATTTATTCCTATCTTTGTTTTCAAAGCCCACAACCGACTTGGCGAACGTTGCCCTTGACTTTTTTGACCCCGCGCTCGGTTCGCCACCCTGGCGTCGTTTGTTTCAAATCTCTTATCCCCAAAGTTTATTTGCGAGGTAAAGAAGTCGCAAAAAATGGCGATGGTTGAGATTTAATTCACGAAAAACATATCCTGCCCATGACAGAAATTTAATGCAATTAATGCTGCAATTTAATATGATAGAAGATCCATCGTTGTGGGATTATTTGGTTGTCAATGATCATGGGTAGGATCATACAACAACTCACTGCTTCGTCACCAAGCTTTTGGGGAATATATTCTCATCATCAGGGCTTGAAACACTTGAACGTTCCAACAGTTCCCCCTGTCAATAGTGATTTTAAATTTCAATAATCTGGTACTACCGTTATGTGCTGAAAATTATACAAAAATATCAAGAACGGTGCGGTATCTGTACTATTTGGTACGTATTAAATCTAAAATTTCACTGGTCCTAGTATAATGAACTCGTCTTTTGAGGGAAAAATATAAAAAAATATTCAGCTATTGGTAATATCAGTCAGCAGATGAATTAATCAGTTAATGCCATTAATTTGCATGATTGGCTTTGAGTTGACGTGCTTCAAGCCCTGATGATTAGAATATATTTCCCGAAACTTCGGTGATGAAGCAGTGAGTTTTGGTTTGACCTACCCATGATCATTGACAAAGATATTCAATGCGGTGTTTGTAATTTTTCAGGGGAATTTTCGACGTTTTTACTGTTTTATTTAATCTACTGTAGTATCAAATTTTTAGAACCATTTTTTTCGTTGGTGTTTGCGATGGTATACTATAATATTAATAGTGTTCAAAAGAGATAAAAACCTAATTGTTTCTAGATTTCCAGAAATTACGAGTAAACCGCTTCTACGGTCTGTGGCCTAGAATTGCAAAGAAGTTAGAATGAAATTATGAACAGCGTTGACTTCTATAGGCGTTTTGTAATTTTAAGGTCTCGGAAACGTCCGTACAAAAAATATCCTTATTAAAATGCAGTATCCTACCTTCCACGTGGGCGACACATTCCGCCTTACTTCCTTGCTTTTCAATTCTAGCACTATTGAGATCCGGGTGCCGTTTTTAAATGTCCATTTCACGTCCATTTCGTCCTACGCTTTCTATTAATGGGATTATATTGAAAACTCGCCGATTTTTTCGTACGTTGATTCAATTCAGTATCGAGCTATGATAGAGAAGGTGCAAAACTATTACAGAATTTTTTTTGTGAAAGCCATTACAATATTCTTCATAAATTAAATGTCACTAGGTATCTTTTTTTATTTTATATTTTCTACATACTTTTTTATTTATTTTTTTGTGAAAGTCATAATGATGTTTTACGATAATATTGAATGTATACTTATATTGAAATGTCTACATTGAAATACACGTTTGCTCAAATGCACCAAAAGATTTATACTCGTAAATCCAAGGATAAGGGAGCATGTAATTAAATTTTTGGCGTTTACTTAGCTGATTTTTTTTTTTTTTTTCTTGTTCCAGGCGGTTAAACTTGAGTCGGTACATCCTGGCAGGACCAGGTACCTTGTCGTCGTGAGTCGAATGGGTCGAGGCGGAACCGAAGAATCCTGTCTCCTCGGCATTGACTGCAACCATTCGACAACGGTCGGCCTCGTTCTTAAAGTGCTCGCCGACACTGCCATCACCCTTGACGGCGACGGGTTAGTATTAATTTATTCCAATCTCACTATTATCTACTGAATTTCGTGGCTGAGCGGATAATAATGACTGATGATAATGGCAGGGATGAAAGCTTCGAACAGTTATTTCCTATAAGTGCGTTTTCAGTGTAGCCAAACTGTCTGGCCTCACGAATCACCGTTAAGATTTCGAAATGCCTATTTAGTGATTTCCGCGTATAGCTTTGAAGATTTTGATTACTACTACCGCCAATCTAGGAATATTAGAGTGCGAGCCCTTTCGTAAGCGGTGAGGCGAGCCTGGGAAAATAACAGTACATAATATAACGATTTCACTACTATAGCTGTAGTTCTTAATAGTTTTATACCTACAGGCAATTGGACGGTTTGTCGGTAACAATTTAATCACTAGGCAAATGAAACACACTAGTTGATTGGCATTTTATAATTTTTTTCCGTAATAATTTAATCTGCGTTTAAACAAATGTAAAATTTCACTTGTCGTAAAGGTAT
The DNA here is from genome assembly GCA_037159825.1 of Tupiocoris notatus. Classification (NCBI taxonomy): domain Eukaryota; kingdom Metazoa; phylum Arthropoda; class Insecta; order Hemiptera; family Miridae; genus Tupiocoris; species Tupiocoris notatus. The sequence continues at coordinate 34,508 of JASJUZ010000160.1, read as the reverse complement.
TGGTGGTATTAGGGGCGGTATTTTGGTAAATATTGAACCTTAGGAGCTGATTATGATTTAAAATTGTAGCGATTTTAATCCACGATGGACGAAAGGAATATGAATTGAACGTATTTCGGTACCGTTCTATTTAGTTCATTAAGCAAAAATTTAAACACTTTTTTTTTTTAAATTGTGGTTTAGTTGTGCTATTGATTTTCATTTTATTGTATTATTGCAATTTTTATTGACTCTATTTTTCTCTCGTATTTTGAGTCGGCGAGACAGACTTGGTCAAGGTTACGTATAAACGAAGGAGGTTCCACACCCTGTTTTCACGCAAGGCCGATTTCTCAGACGTTGGCCTCTTTTGCAAACAAATCGTAGTAGTAACTGTCTATAGTAAAAACAATGGGAGACGAGACTTTCATGTGAAACGGATATTCTTTCACAATGATCAAAACTAACGGGAGGAACGCGGCATTGACCTACTCGTCTGGAGTATTTCTGAAACACGTAAAACGTCTACGGATTTCCGGCTGTCCTATAGTTTTATTATGTTCTTGGAAAATGATGGACATTTTCGAGACGCTCAATATAAGAATAGCAAAAATAAAATAAATTTATAATATTGATAATAATGAATATTTAGGTTCTCGTTCGGCGGATGAACTCGGTTGAGTGAAATATTTTTATGCCGGCGAAAATCTTGAACGAACCATAATCAGAACAGAATAGAAAATAGTTTTTGGTCCCAGTAATTGTGAAATCGCCACGAATAACAATTTTATTAGCTGCAGCAGTTCTGCAAATATTTTTACTGCCTATCTCAAATTCAAATTGGTTGAAACGCTTGTTCTCTGTTAAAAATGCAATTTTCCAAAGCCTCTGAAGGTGTTCGTGAGTTCCTACGATATATCGGATTTCAATGTTCTTCCTAAATATTTTACCTACATTTTCCATAAAATAAGGTCAACGATTGTATTCATTTGAGCGATTTGGCACGTAGGAACATAAAAAAACGACAATATCGAGGGTTGTTTGAAGAAAGGCGGCTCTCGAGGTCAGAAACGGTGCGACCAGCCATATATGGACCAGGCCCGCTACGAGACAAAGCGGCGTCACGATTTCAAAACGGTTGCCCGAAGCAGAATCCGTCGGTAGACATAGATGATTTTATTTTGGATTATTGAGCCATCTAGTCAATTGTTATTAGAGTGGGAACGAAAACTTCACCAATTCGTTGTACCTTTTTATAGTTTCCGTCTAGTACGAGGCTTAATTGTCTTTAATAATTGTTTTAAAGTGGAAGTTCAGTAGTTACATTACTTTCATTGAATCCAAAAGTCACACACGTCACATGTTGGGTCTACTTGATAAAAAAACTCCTCTTTTTTAGGTCTGTTAAAAATGATTTTGAGTTTTTTGTTTTCTTAGCCTCTTTCACAACCCAAGTTCTTCGATTCCTAAAACAGATAAATTGTGTTTTACATAATATATAATACTTTTTTTTTGTTTCAGCGGTTTCTCAGTTTGTGTCTGCGGGAGGCAACATATCTTCAAACCAGTCTCAGTGCAGGCTATGTGGTGAGTACCTTATTCTATAATGATCCGGCTTATAATTGAAAGGCTTGTTCAGTTTAGGACACGGTTCGAAAGGTTTTGAGATTAATTAGGTCGCATATTATGGTGTAGGTTTTAGAAAGCTTATGCAGTTAAATTTATTCTTCAAAGGAAACGAAAAATTAAAATTTAATGTTCATCACTTGGAAATAACTTGTATTCCTGGAGTCTGTTGGTTTTTCACATCGTATTGATTTATTTATCCCATCTCGCCGAGCTCTTACAGCTTTGACCTGGGAACCTCGTGACCTCTTTCGATCCGTTGTCGATAGTTAGGTCATTTTTCATGGACTTCATAGCGTCCCCAATCTGTCGAAGATGTTCGTCGATAGCAGTACTGTTTACGACTATGTTAGTGTTGAAGCCTTTCATACACTTTAAAGTACGACTAGAAGAACCGTTCGTGAGTGAAATGATAGTTTCTGTTTGGAATTTCTCCTTGATAAAGTATCAAACGTTGTTCGGCCACAACTTAGTACTATGTCAGTTTTCAAAGAGTTTCGTGACGATTTGAATTGCAAATGCAATTTATTGTCTCTATAAATATGCAAAAATACAGTTGGAATTGTTCCCTAGTATTACAGTATTTACCTCCATGGCTAAGGGAATCCTTTTTGGTTTATTATTCAATAATAAATTATTGTAATCGCACCAAAAAATTCTAACCCCCGATAAAATGTGATGTTTTATGTTTCAATCATGAATAATCCAAATATCCAATAAAAAACCCGTCCGTCCGCCGTCAACATTTTTCTGACGAAACTATAGCTAAATTCTTGAAATTCTTACCAAAGATTAATCTTGGTCTAACATCAGCTCAATTCTTTAACCAAAACAATCTCGATTTTGTAGCTATTTTTTTAGCGCGTTTTTAGGGGGGGAAATCTCGTATTTTCCAACTGAGGTGTATTTAGTGTCAATTTATATGGATTTTTTAAATGCTGAGTAGAATGAGACATAGCTGTGCTGATAGCTTTAATAATATTGTCGAATTATCGCAGCTTTTGTGTAGAATTTTTGGTACTTTTGAGAAACTTGGTATGACTTGGGAGTTTTGGGGCTATGAAAATTGTTCTATACTCGTTGAAATACTTGTCAAACACTCTCTTCAGCTGTATTGTGGTGAATGATTGAAATTTTATTTAAATAATAGTGTAAAACAAATTAAAAATTTCGATAGTTGCTGAGGAGCTTATAGTTACCAATCTGTTGTCAGATGAAAGCGTACTCATAATAATAATTTTTTATGGCGTATGATTAATCATCATATGATCGATATGATCACACACTGTAAATCCGAGTTATTCTCACACGTAATGCACATCATGATATCCTTAGCTTCTTCGTGCGCAGCGGACGTTTCCGTTCTAGCGATTCCCTGGGGCAAATGCAAAAATCTCAAGTCGAATCCAAACCAATCTGAAACTCGTTACGTTGCAATTCGCCGCTCTCCGGGAAGTTCTTATGGTTCTAATTGTTATCTTTCCCCGAGGGACTCTCGAATCTTATGTAAATTCACGTTGAACTCGACCGGTAAACGGGCGATCACGCTTGCGCCGGCTCACGAACGACATGCGACATGCGTTCCGCCTTTCGACATTGGTCGTGGTGAAAGCTCATTACTTTGCCCGATGAACATTTGCAAAACCGTTTAGTGCCTCGGTCTTCCTCTGTGCGAAAAAATACAATTTCCCTCCGTTTCGCTCAGGGTCGAGAACCTAAAAACGTCGGTCGTGCCGTGAAGAGGCGTAATTCATCTACTCGCCGAAATTACATGACTTGGAACACCAATATTGGTAAGGAATTGATCCCCAGCGCGATTAGTCAAATTACCGATTTGCCTTGTTTAATTTTATTCTACAAATCTCAACATAATGACGACCGTTACCTATTCATATTACATCTCATCACGTCCGAGCATGGCATCTTGGATTCTGTAGTGTCATTGAAGCGGTGATTCACAAAAGGCCCGTAGACCTCCTGTTGCGAGCGTAAGCAGTTTTCCGACTCGCATTTATATCGCACGCCTTCTGTCCGCTTTCGGCGACGGCAGATGCGCGATCGTAAACGGCATAGTTACATCAATTCGATGCACCCTATAAAACCAGACCACCCACCTTTTGTCCAGACGTATATTGGCTTACGTACTCGAAATTGGACGTAGTATGAAATTTATGAAACTCGATGGTCTTTTTGGTTTATTATTCAATAATGGAGAGTTTTGCGTTTATCGGTGTTTTTACACGGTGGCCTTGGAGAGAATTGGTTGATGGAAGAACACCGTGGAAAAACACTGGTAAAAGCAAAAACTAGAAACATTTTTATATCACCCTCAAAATTGGATATTTTACGTTTCAAGGCGCGTGGAAAACTGATTTACATAAATACATTTAATAAAAAAGATGCGAATGATTGTTCACTGGTTCATTTTTCTTTTGCGTCCATCTTCATTTGAGAAGACCAATATACTTGTTATAGAGCATAACCCAAACTTTTGTGAACGTTTTGATCAACAAACATTGATAACAAAAGGCGAAGTCCTTAGCGACTATCGTACTTTAAAATATTTATATTTTTTCCAATTGCTTAATTTACAGCAAAATTAATTGCCGAACAATAAAGCTAATGAGAGGTAATGACGAGCTTTCCAATGAGTATAGAACGATTTTTAAGCTCCACAAATGTTAGAGTTACATTTTCTCGCCAAATATCTCAAAACGAAAAAAGTGTATTTGGTATCAATTTCTACAGATTTTTAGACGCTGAATCGAATGAGACCTTCGCGAGGTATATCGCTATAGCTGTAAAATAAAAATGATTAAAACTACCATAGTTGCTGCAGAGGTTCTCGAGTTATAGCAGCTTTCATGTAGAATCTCCGAGATTTTTAGAAATTCACCATGACTCAAGAATTTTTGAGTTACTAAAAACGGTCAACTCGTTGGAATGGTCGTCAAACACTCTGCAGCTGTACCGTTGAGCGAATAATTCCGCTTTTAATTTGAAAATAAAATTGACTAAAATTACTATAGATGCTATGGAGTCTCCTTTACTATTGCCAGTTTGCTGTTAGGTGAAAACGTTCGTAAATGTTCGGACAAATTATTATCACAAATGGATGATCTTCTTAAATCATTATTGTAGCAGTGGAATACTTCCACTGTACAATAATTTGCAGCGTTTTTTACTTGATGACAATAATTGGTAGGAAGTTTTTGCAACTAGGGGTTAACTTTAACGGCTTTCACCTGGAAGCGACCCTTAATATCAATCAAGCGAATAGAGCGGTGAATTTTCTCTCAATTATTGTACAGCTCTACTGCCATGTATTTTTTTTATATTTTTTTGCGGCATCCTGTACGCCATTGAAATTTTGAGAAATCTAAATGATCATACATTACACTTATGAGAATGTTTTATGAGTCATTCTTTTTTATTAGGGGAAATCCTATTCGCATAATTGCTAGATTGGTTTTTTAAATTGATGACTTGTGTCTAGCGAAGCCTTGGCCTTTGTATTTATCGGTGCATTCGCGCTCTCGCCTTGAAATTATAGTTGATTTTTTATCGCCTTACTCGTCTTGTGATTCATGTTGAATCTGTGCCAAATGATATAACTGTTGACATGAACGTTAAAATTATTGCCTTTCAAGACAAACTGTATCGCTCTGTTGGTATACATTTTTAACCGATGCACAATTTTTTAAAAAAGGTTTCAACGTTACGTTCGTTTTTTGATCAAACGCTGTCCCACTGAGTCTGTTGGGATAAATGTGTAGCTGAAGAAACTCATTGGAGCATTTGAAATTGGTTATACAATTGTCATAATTATGATTTATTCAGACTGCATAATCCATTCTTTCCGCTGTGAAACTTTGTAGGTCACATCATCTCAATTTTTGACCCTCCTCTTGGAAGATAATTTTTCCAAAGACTCAAAAGAACTAAGCATAATTTCAAATATATTTTTTAAATAGTAACGTTTTATAAGATGATCCAAAAAAATGTCTTCCCTGTGAAATAATACAATTCTGCTTTATACTCATCTCATATTTATTTTTCATCATTTTGACTCATAATTGCGTCATCTCGGCGTTGAAAAATAATCCCATTCACCTATGAATTATGCATTTGACTTGGTTTAGGATGTGCTCCTACTGGAGAGAGCGGCTCCTAAACCGGCACAGCCGATTCGCTTTGCAGGGCATCTTATAATCCAAAGCTGTTTATCTTCGAGTCTTTGATAGTTACATTGCATCCCAAAAAGGTCCCAATAATTTTATAATATCGCCATATTGATTTAATTAGTATTTAATTCAATATTTATTTTCGCTCGACCTGAATATAAAATAAAACGTGCGAAAATCGATCGAATATCAAATGACAGGAAGTTCTGTTCTGCTACAATCATGTTAACGTTTGTACCTCGATATACTCGGCCGATACTTGCTCACATTTGTACCTTGTAAGACGTCAGGTTGTTGTGCAAAGGCCAAGGTCGCACGTAGTTGAACTTTTTGCCCCTGTTCGTAAAGTAGATGACGTCACGCTTAACCGGAGATGCATTGTGCAGCGAACAGGATATTTATTGGCTTTATAATGTAGATTCAGAACCTGGTTTAATAACGAGGAACGATCTTCGTCACAATCTCGTGATGGTAGAATTAATTTGAAAAATAATTATCTAAGCTTTAATATTGAACGGATATAATGTTGATAAAATCGAAATAAAAAAATTTCCGGCGATTTTCAGATTTAGTGTTTAGTACACAAAAAATAATCATCAACCTAAGTAATTTCCGGAACATGGTTTAAGTTTTCACATGGAAATATTTCGAAAATGTATTTTTATGTTTAGCTAGCGTGCTTCATAAATAAAACCGGTCAGTCGCAAAACTTCAGGAAAGACTTGCCACTATTTTTTTTTATGTTTAGGATTAGAATACCTGGCTTACTATTTGAAAGAATTTGTGAACTGGTTCTCATTCGGTTTTAATTCCGATAATTAATAATTCCGATTTTTTCTTTAAAGAATTATAATTTGAAAATGTGAAGTGAACAACCGAATTCCATGCAATTTAGTCAGCGTCTTTATGATGGATTTTTGTAACATCTATTTAATTTGAGCAAAAAATGATAAGTGATAATGTAAGTGAATATTTGATTCCCATTCTCCTACACGGGCACACTGCATAGTTACGGAGAATATTTCCAGACTAGTAATTGTTGTGATCTATTGGTCAAAATCCAAGTATTATTGATTTGTTTATTGCTGCATTAATAAAACTTGTTAGGAAATTTTTTTTTTAAATCCATCACTTTTCATTCAAGTTTTCTCGCTCGATTAATAATGGAAATTTATTGTAATTTTTAAACCTTGAAAATACAAATTAAATGAAAATTTGTGATGTTTCAAAAAAATATTCAACATCAAAATAATAATTCGCACGATGCTAAAACTCAAAAGTATAAAACACATAATTTAAAACGCTTCAAAACTATTTATTTCCAAATTATTATTTTTTTCAGCATTTTGGTGGATTAGTACTATTTTTTGTTTTTGGTTTGCCTTCTATAAAAATGAAAAACTCGATAAGGTAATAGGGCGTCTCTGTATTTGATCGATCCCCATCAATGCCATGTGTCCGACTTCGTGTGGTTTTGTTGGAACACGTTCCTTCGCGTACCTCTGTAGTTTAATGAACCGAAACCATTACTCAATGTTCCATGTAGGGGTGAGCCTCGGACTCTAAATTCCCTCGACGGAGAAAGACCTAGTCTTCTGTCCGCCGTCCATTAATCAATCCTTTAATAGGCTCGAATCGTGATTCCCCTTTGTTCGTGCATCGTTCGATATTCCCTAGCCCGAGCTGTCGGTTTCCCGGCAAACCTGAACATGTTCTACGTATCGTAATTCATCTTTCGGCGAAAATGTGTAGGGAGATCTTATTGAATCCGTTGAGCAGATGTAATATTCCTAATATCGAATATTCCTCTTACAAGATGATTTTTAATCTGAGGAAAAAACAATAAAAATCTCATTTAAAAAATAAAAACATATAAAAATCTCATTTAAAAAATAAAAATTAAAAACATATAAAAATCTCATTTAAAAAATAAAATCAAAAATATATAAAAATCTCATTTAAAAAATAAAAACATATAAAAATCTAATTTAAAAAATAAAAACATATAAAAATCTCATTTAAAAAATAAAAATTAAAAACATATAAAAATCTCATTTAAAAAATAAAAATTAAAAACATATAAAAATCTCATTTAAAAAATAAAAACATATAAAAATCTCATTTAAAAAATAAAAACATTTAAAAATCTAATTTAAAAAATAAAAACATATAAAAATCTCATTTAAAAAATAAAAATTAAAAACATATAAAAATCTAATTTAAAAAATAAAAACATAAAAATCTCATTTAAAAAATAAAAACATATAAAAATCTCATTTAAAAAATAAAAACACCTAAAAATCTCATTTAAAGGTTTTTCAGATTGATTATATTTGTGTATAGTTTGAGAGAAGTTTTAGAAAGTTAGTGGAAAAACTATACTCCCTGGTGTAGTCTCCAGAGATAATATTTTCGGCGAATTTTTCGTTGCTTCATGTGAAATTGTCCCTTTTCTGCTTGTTTTGGCAATTTTCCAAACCGCTGGATTTCGTTGGAAATTTTCGCTAAAAGACTTCATAACCTGGTTTTCAATTTACATCACTTTTCGTGAACAAACCTTATGAATCGCGCTATCTTTCCCGCTGCAGCAGTAATATCCGATTCCGCCTCATTCCCTCCCACGATATCGAAATTGCTGTTCCAGATGTTCGTATCGTTGTTCTCCATTCGGAGGCTGGCCAGATAACGAAACCGAGATTCGACTGTCATGGTCGCTTCAGGAGGCGACCTCACTCTGGGGGCCAATTATTTACTCGTTAGTTGTGAATCGTCATCTCCTTGGTTATGATCATTATCGCCGTTCTTCCTCTAAGGACAAAAGCCCAGTTGGAATTGATCACATTAGTCAAAATATACCAGAATGTCATTTGATTTAGTGGTAAACGAGAATTGCATTTAGCGGAACGAAGAGTTTAAATTGATCTTTGTATGAAATTATTGAATTTATAATCTGCTACCTCTCTTTCGATTCAATCGTTGAAGTATGCGGTCTATGAATACGCGTTTCTCTCTTGTTGCGATTCGATCTCAAGGACAGCCTTACTGTAATATTTCGGCCTATAATTGAGCTTCTGTAGCCGATTTAACTGCGAAGAACGAACCGCAAATCGTTCTTTGTTATCCTACCAAAGCCAAAAGCGATCTTTGCGGTTATACTTTGGCCTCGTCTCTCGGTTTGTCAGGTATTCTATAATGATATAGGCAGGTCTGTTTTCCTCCTGGGGCCCTTTAGTTTGGAGGATGACCGCCCCAGGAAATCCCGACAAGATAACTAGCGCCGCCCTTTATGATGGCGTGAGACATCGCCTCTGAAGACGGGCCTTTGTACATGGGCCGTGAATTGATTTATCTCGTGAGACGTCTAGTCTTTTTAGCCTAGCGCTTTATCATAAGCACCTCTTCATATAGTCATGCGCGTCTCAGTCGTTTTTCTTTTCCAAGAGCATAAGATTCAAAAATTCTCCAACACCGTTCAACTGATGAAATATGGACGCTATCAATTGAAGACGTAATTGATCCTTAGTGTTCAAGTTGCTGGATTAAAGTATAAGAGATTAATGAGTCGATAAATTCTTGAGAATTCGTAGATTACCTATACAAAAACGTAGGTGTCGTAATAAGAAAAAAATGTTTTTAGAAAGAACATGCCACGCGAAAAACCGGATGATCACTCAAAGTCAGAGATAGCATCTGTACAACGCTGCAAATTATTGTACTGTGATTTGTTATTTATTTTGCTTCAATTATGATTTTAGAAGATCCACTTGTGATAGTAATTATCCCGAACATTTGTGACCGCTTTCAGTTTATCACAGATCGGTTAATACAAGGAAAAACGTCATAGCAACTGGTCTCAATCGATGAGCGACAAAAAATCTATAGAATGTGATATCGAACACACCCATCAATCTCGGCGGACGGCGTACGGTCAGAATTTTTGTTATTTGATAATCGGAGTCTAGTTGCCTCTAAACGTAAAACACCAATTTTTGAGGGGAGGGGGACAATTTTTTTTTTTTTTTGGCAATTACAATGGGTTTTTATTTAAAAAAAAAGTTTCAATTGAAGTTATAATTCTAAAGTTATAGTTATAGCTATAGTTATAGCTATAGTTCTAAAGAGGTTTTTGAGTATCTATTCTTGTACATCTTTAAAAACATTATTTCCATTTACTGATTATCACAGTAAAGAAAATAAAAAATTGATGCGAGTTCTCCATTATTCGTCATTATTTCTCTTTATTTCGGGGACCTTTCGTTGCTATCGAATGTATAGGACGAATTCGAATGATTATAATTGGGATATTTCGATATTGTGAACATGCCAGGTTGGCAGGACTGTATGTAAGTTGCATATTCTTTCCACAAATTAGACAAATCAGTTGATGAACCGTAATCCACGGAATGCGTCTATCATTATCCTTCCACTTCATCACAATTGGCGACGAGGAAAATCAAGTTTTTATCCATTTCCATCGCGAAATTTGTTTCATAGTTTCGGCGTTTTTCGTGGAAGTTTAGTAGTTATTCCGAGTGTCACCAGTTCAGTCCGGTATTTTTGACATTTTCGCTGTTCGAATTTTTTTTCTTCAAACCGGCAGATTTCCACGTTGACACTACAACTACTCAGCGAATTTCGGCCAGCGATTTCAATCGCCGATTTATATTATTTATCCTTACCGCACGCTGTTTATTGGTCAATCAGTGCGAGTGCTTTTACGGCGCGTTTTTTTTTTATTCAATATCGCTCCACTCGTCGTTTTGCCAACACGTGTGCCCTCATCGGCGCGATATTTCTTTCGAATTTCAAGTGGGAGGCCCACTCAACGACGTGATTTATTTTTATTACTACGTCCAGAAGTTCGACGATCATATTTTTTTTTGCCCTTTTTCTACGAGTTCGAGCCGGAGAGATAAGCGAACGTTTCGTTCGTTGCCCCAATGTTCGGCTGTCTACAAGTTTAGACAAACTCTTCCGTCGCAATCATGCCAGCTGATCCGCCGGCTCAACAACAACAAGTCGTCGTTGTTCGCCAAAGTTTAGGCGATCTACCACACTTTGACGTTGGCGAAAAATTAAATTCGTATTTGGAGCGATTCGAACAGTACATCACAGCTAACGAAGTTCCTACAGCTCGATGGGTATCGCTACTTCTTACATCAATTAGCTCTCGTGTTTATGATGTTCTTCGAGAATTAACACATCCAAACAAGCCGGGTGAGAAAACATTTGCCCAACTTTGCGAACTACTACGTCAACAATACGTACCAGCTACTTCAGTGTGGAGAAGTCGAATTCAATTTGACGAACTCAAACAGATGGAGATGGAAAAGATCGCAGATTGGCATGTACGTGTTAAAAAACAGGCAATGGAATGTGAATTTGGACCCGACTTGAATACCCATCTAAAGCTACGTTTCGTTGCTGGATTAAGAAGAGGTCCCGTTCTGGACCGCCTTTGTGAAGAAAAGGCAGACGTAAGTCTCAGATCTTTATACGACACTGCAATTTCAAAAGAAGCAGCAATAATTGATCGGAAGTCCGCCCCAGAAGCTGACCTACACATTATGAGGAGGAAAAAACTCGGAAAACCTCGAAGGGAAAAAGACGACAACAGAAAATTGAAGTCCGACAAACCTACTACGAATGTTTTGAAATGTTTCGCCTGTAACCAAGGTGCACACGATTTTCGTAACTGTAAGTTCAAGAAATTCATTTGTAAAAAATGTTCTCAGAAGGGTCATATTGCAACTGCTTGTCGTATTAAGGATTCTAAATTCCTTGATGGTGATTATTCTTCAGATTCTGATCTTAGTGGAATCAATATGATTGAAAATCTCAGTTTTCATAATATTCGTTCGGAAACAGATAACGAGGATTCTTTATTTTATGAAATGTTTCTTGAGGACGTTAAAACAAAATTGGAAGTGGACACTGGAAGTGCTTTGTCCATTTTACCTTATAAATTTTATCAAGAAAATTTTCAACAATTTACTCTTACACCAACCGAAGTAAGGTTGAGAACGTACGATGGTACAATTATTTCTCCTGTAGGCAAAGTATTGTTAAATGTCCGAAACGGGTCAATTAAACGACCTTGGTCATTTTTGGTTGTTGAACGGGGTTTACGCCCTCTACTTGGTCGAGATCTAATGCGTTATTTGAAAATCGGAGTAAGTAATGGTGTTATAGCTCAACACTCTCTAACTTCTAATTGTATTCAGGATGCTACAAAGAGAATTTTTAAAGAGTATCATGATTTATTTGATGGCAAACTAGGTTTATATAAACATGCCAAAATAAGTTTGCAGGTAGCCGATGATGTTGTGCCAAAATTTTTCAAGTCTCGCGCAATTCCGTACGCATTTAGAAAAGGAGTCGATTTGGAATTAGACCGATTAGAAAAAGAAGGTGTAATAAGTAAAGTAGCTACGTCGGAATGGGGTACTCCATTGGTTCCTGTTTTGAAAACGGACAACACCATCCGTGTTTGCGCGGATTACAAAGTGACGCTAAACCCGCATTTAAAAGATGTTGAACATCCAGTACCGACTATAGAGGATATTTTCACCAAACTGCAAGGTGGACAACAATTTTCTAAGCTAGATTTTTCGTCGGCTTATTCTCAATTAGCTTGCGAAGAGGAAACCGCTCTATTGATGGCGTGGAGTACTCCGAGAGGTATTTTCAAAGTGAATAGATTAGCGTTCGGGGTAAAACCCGCCTGCAAAATTTTCCAAGCAGTAATCGATAAAACTTTGATGGGCTGCCAAGGCACTGCATGCCTTTTAGACGACATAATTGTCACCGGTAGCACTTTCGAAGAACACACTAACAATTTAAACGTTGTTCTGCAGAAATTACGTAATGCTGGTTTCAAATTGAACCAAGCTAAATGTAAATTTTTTCAAAAAGAAATAAAATTTTTAGGGCACATTATCGACAGTGTCGGTCTCAGGAAAGACCCTGAAAAATGTCAGGCAATTTTAGAAGCTCCGAGACCGACGACGGTTACTGAGTTAAAAGCTTTTATTGGAACAGTTTCCTATCATGGAAGATTTCTTAAAAATTTATCCTCCATTTTGTCTCCACTCTATAAACTTTTGAAGAAAGACACAAAATTTCAGTGGTCTTCAGAGTGTGAATCATCTTTTCAAATAATTAAAAAAGAAATTTCTTCCAGCAAAATTCTGGTCCATTTTGACCCTAAATTGCCCATAATATTGGAATGCGACGCCTCAGACTGCGGTGTTGCGGCTGTACTTTTGCATCGTATGCCTTCGGGAGAGGAGATGCCGATTTCCTTTGCTTCTCGAATTTTGAAAGAAGCCGAAAAGAAATACGGCACTGGTCAGAAAGAAGCTTTAGCAATTTATTTTGGCTGCAAGAAGTACTATCAGTATTTGATGGGACACAAGTTCGTAATTCGAACTGACCACAAACCACTGTTAGGTATTTTTGGTGCGTCGAAGCCACTTCCTCAGATGGCGGCAGGCCGAGTACAGCGCTGGGCTCTTTTTCTATCGAATTTTGATTTTACTATCGAATATATCAGAGGCACAAAAAACTGTGCTGATGGTCTATCTCGACTTCCAATACCCTGCAAAGAAGTTGAAGGTGACGATTTCGATTATTTAAATTTTATGGAAGAATTTGTTCCGGTGAATCATTCTAAAATAGTGCTAGAAACTCGGAAAGACCCAGTACTAAGTAGAATTTACAGGTACATTCTTAACGGTTGGCCTTCACTCCTCGAAGATGATTTCAAACTTTACGAAATTAAAAAAGAAGAATTATACATCGAAGATGATGTAATAATGTGGGGGTATAGGATCGTGATTCCTTACAAGCTGCGAAATTCTTTATTGACCGAATTGCATAGTTCTCATTTGGGTGCTACGAAAATGAAAGCACTTGCGCGTTCATACTTTTGGTGGCCAAATTTAGATAGGAGTATCAATGAAATTTCTAAAAATTGTAAAATTTGCCTATCATCTAGACCAGACCCACCAAAAATTGTGGCTGCAAGTTGGCCAGATGCCCAGGAGCCTATGAGTCGCATTCATTTAGACTATGCCGGTCCGTCGTTCAAAAACAAAATGTTTTTGATTATTATAGATTCTTATAGTAAATGGCCGGAAGTATTTGAAGTTCCTAGAGCAGATACTGCGAACACTCTTGAGAAATTGAGAGAGGTAATTGCTCGATTAGGGTTACCCAAATGCATTGTTACTGATAATGGAACTGCTTTCTCATCTGGTGATTTTTCTGATTTTTGTAGTTCAAATGGAATTACACATCTTTCATCCCCTCCGTTCCATCCATCTAGCAATGGATTGGCGGAGAATTTTGTGAAAACTTTCAAAACTGCTTTACAGAAAATGGTAAAAGATTGTAAAAATGTTAACTTCCACACCAATCTTCAGCGTTTTCTGTTTGCATACAGAAATACGCCTCACAGCGCGACTAACCGATCGCCTTCCGAGGCAATGTTCGGTAGGAAAATCCGTAATCGATTCGATCAATTGTTTTCCTCAAAGAAAGAAAATTGGAATTGTAAACCTATTGTGCGTAGTACATGTAACAATGGTTTCAAAGTAAATGATCATGTGTATGTACGCGATTATTCGCGACCCAACAAACGCGGATGGGTCAGTGCTAAAGTTGTAGAAATTTTAGGTGTTAACTTGTACATTTGTGAAACCAGTATGGGCCAGGTTGTGAAACGCCACTCAGAGCAAATGATTCGAGCGGGTGAATTCTTTGAAAGGGATTATGTAAAATCGCAGACGATTCCAGACGATCGTAATTTTTCAGTTTCATTACCTGATATTGAATCGGAAACTCAAAATGTTTCACCAGCACCTATCATTTCACCTACTATGTCACCTATGTCAGGCTCTAAGAAGAATTGTATTACGCCAGAAAAATGTTCTGCTGAAAAATTGGTTGAAAAAAGCATAGCAGACCGTTCAGTCACTCCATTGGCATTAAGAAAGCCAAAACGAAATGTAATGAAACCTAAGAGGTTAATTGATGAGATAAAAAAATCATAACTGTCTTTTGTCAATTGACCATGGTGATGATTAATTTTGTATCAATTGCATAATCTATTACTTTTGTAATCCCTGAGGATATTATATTTTTATTTCCTGCTATTGAAATGTTGATGTCTACATTTCTTTTACTTTCTGCATACTTCTATAATGAATGATTTATTTAAGGGGGGATGTATTGGGATATTTCGATATTGTGAACATGCCAGGTTGGCAGGACTGTATGTAAGTTGCATATTCTTTCCACAAATTAGACAAATCAGTTGATGAACCGTAATCCACGGAATGCGTCTATCATTATCCTTCCACTTCATCACAATAATTAATCTACATTGTTTATAGAATCAATATTCACTATAAACAAGTTTTTCTGTTAGGTATTTAGTTGTAATTTGAAACTGTAATACTGCAGATAGTCTCAATTCATTCTAGTTATTGTTAATAATTGTAGTGTAAGTGTAATTTATAACTGTACAAATAGGGAATGTACCACGAATAAAATAAATTAAAAAGTGAGTAAATAAATTGTTGCAATGGGAAAATAAATTTCAACTTCATCATACAGCTTCTACCTGAAATTATGGGTATTTTTAGGATGAGAGAGGAGATCCGTATTTTCCAAGGTTTTTTTTAACACGGGCGTGTTTACTGTAAATTTGTTTAGATTTTTTGACGCTGACGCGTTAGGCAATTAATTTTACTCTAAATTAAGTAATGGAGAGAAATAAAAGTAGGTATTTAAAATGACGATAGTTGTCAAGGACTGCCCTTAGTTACCAATATGTGTGTAGAACGTCCAGAGAAATTTTTGTTCAGTACTATCACAAGTGAATTTTCTTTCCAAATCACCATAGAAGCAAAGGAATAATAAACCACTGTATAATAATTTGCAGCGTTTGAAATATCTATTTTGTTCTCAAATAATTTAACTATTTTCAACGTTGGGTTTCCAAGTGATGCAGTGTTCCACCTTCCATTGTTGGCTGCTTGTTGCATTACGTGATGGCATGACATGAGATCTGTTCTTGAATGTGAAATAGCACAACTGACGCTTCTGCGGCTTTCATGAGTCGTCAGTAAATTGCGAACGGCAATCATTGGTTAATAACGATTGCTACCGTATCAGGTCAAATATTGGTCGGTATTTCTTAATAATGTTCTGCATATTACCTACAGAATACGTCTATACGTCTCCCCATTATAATGCGATATTCCTCTGTGAGTAGCTGGTATTCATCTCTTGACAATTTAAATTACGCAACACTTCATACTTATTTTTGCCAACCGTTTCGATAATTCTTCCAATTTATGGCCGCGTTGTCGGCATGAATAATTTGATAGAGTTTCTCATCCTTGCGATTCAACTGTCAGATGTAGTCGTTAGAGGTCTCCGGCGGTCAATTATACTTTTTTCGAACTATAAACCCGCATTCGCCGAAACGTCACGCCCACATGTGCTATTAACATTTTTAAGCGGACGCATACATCACGATTTGCAGACCTCCCTCGCTGATTCATAATTGATTTCCTCCGTGGTTTACTGTTTCATCGATCATTTCAGTCGGGTTTTCCGCCAATCTTGTCGAGATAACGAACAGGTCGGGATGCGAGTAATGTGCTCGTGATTCAAGTTTAAATAGTATTGAAAAAAGAATAGAACAAGATTAAATCACGTAACGTATTTCTCGTTCGGCTCCTCTTATTCGAACATAATAGTGTTCATTGCAAGGAGTAAATGTAATATATTCAACGCTGTTGGAATTAAAATTTTTAATCTCTTTTCAATCTTTTTTTCTTTTTTTTTTTAAATGCGTCACATATTTTCAGTAGATATATTTCTACGGTAACTAGTCATTATTCGAATCGATCTGCCTAGTATCTCGCGACAACCGCCGCTTGTAAAATCGCCTCTTCACAACCTTCGCAGGAAATCTTATTCCATAAAGTGTGAAAAGCGGACATTGTTTCAATTGACTCGTGTCCAACATTTCTCTAAAGCGAAGGACACGTTTTCCGTTTACCGGTAAAACAGCTTGAGCGGCTCACAGCCATTGAATTAATGAGGATTTCTTGAATGGTTATTTGCAGCACGAGAAATTATCCTTGGGTTGGAAAAAAAATTATACCGTGTTGCCTGTCACTGTCCCCTCATCGTGGTTTTAAGCGTAGACTTGACTTTTCCTTATCAAGCCTTACCTGGAATTAAAATTTCAACTTGAAAATATTTTCGTAATTTTTTTTTATTTTATAAAATATAAGTTTGTGTAAATTTAAACTCGTTTTGGTCCGAAATTTATCATATAATTATTATTTATATTTTTTTTGTTTGCCGAGTGATTTAGTGCTTTATTTTTTTATTTTATTTTATTTTTTTTTTTTGCCACGTGTATTTTTTTCAAATTCAGCGACACTCCAATCGTAATTAACTATCAGGCTGGAAAATCAATTGGCTTCTTCTCATTTGAATAATATGCTCGAAAACACCTCAGGACGCATTTGCCTGTTCGAGGAGGTTTTCATTCCTACATGGCCTGTTTGTCCGGCCTAATGTTCGAATCACGAGACCGGCTGGAAGGCGGTCAATATCCGTGTCGTCTGCCGCAGGCCTAGCGTTTCTATGGTTACCTCCAACAACACGGTTCTGCCTCTTCCTTTTCAGGACAACTGTTGATTTTAGAATGCCCTTATCAAGGCCGTACAATGTTGCTTTAGGCTGAAATAATCGAACGGAGCGGTAAATAGCTAATATTTCTAAACGCGAACGGAAAATGAAAATCTTACCGCTTTCCTAAGCCATTTGCGTCGACTGCAAACTTACTATTTAGAAAAATGATGATGAAAATAATGATAAACAAATTAAAAATTAGTAAAAAGAAAAAATTCAAATTTTATTACGAAATTAAATTAATAATCTATATTTCCGAAAAGAAGTAAATATTTCTATAAAAATTCCAATTCCAAGACACTAATTACCAATAAATGAATGAACATATAAACATAAATATGTAAAATAAATTATAAAACATTTCTAAAAAAAAAATTTAAATTCTAATTTTATTACGAAAATAAATGAATAATAAATCAAATAACTCAAATAATGAACTTACTTTGGGGGAAATTCATTAAGAAAATAAATAAGTAATAAAGTGGGCAATAAACTTACAATTTGGGAAACAGTTATTAAAAAAATAGTGGGTACAATGATTTTAATTCATCGCAAAAATAAAAGAGAAAATTGAATACATAAATTTGAAAAAAATCAACTGTACTGATAAAATTTTAAAATAAAGGACGTTTACGCTCTGCCGAACTTACCGCTCAGTCTCGAACAATTTACGCATGTTTTGGTGATTAATTTCCGCTGGTATATGAATTCATCCGGTTTTAAATTTAGCTATTGTTTCTTGTTGATTTTCACTGCTTCTCGGACCGATTTAATTGATTTGATTAACTTTCATGGTTCAATCGGTGTCAAATCAGGTTTTTGACCCTCGTGTTCGTCAATATAGACAGCCTGGCGCCTGGGCGGGTACGTAGGCTTCTCACGCGACCCGAAACTCCTTCGAGACTAGGACATCGATCATCATTCCGCCGCCGATCATCGAGTACAACACTTCATGTAGTTCGGGAATTCGGCGGAATCTCGAAATCAAGTTCAATTGTCTGGAAGTGTTAAATCGCAGTTATGGTTGTTCTCGAAAACCCCAAACACCCGTCTCTCACTGTTTCGAGAAACCGGTGGTTCAAACGGAACAAAAAGAAAAGGTGGGCGTTTACAAATTTTTGCACTGTTGTCAATATCGAACCACCAAAATTTTACACAATGGCCGATTTTTCCAGAGTTCCTATTCGGGGAGAAAATGTCGTGTAATAATTGTTTTCGACACTGAATTTTTCGTATGTCTCAATATTTTTCGAATTAAGCCACTGAACCAACTCTAAATATCAACGCCGAAAAAAATGGAGACACTTTCTTCCGCATGTAATTAATGTTATTCCACTCCTGCAAGCTCTTTTAATAGTTTCCTTATCACTTCTCAGATTCGCCTATCCCTCGATCTGTGAATGTTCCCACATTTGCATAAATGAAATTTATGCAATGAATTTCATCGCGAGTGAAATCGCCGCTAGGCGTTTTTCTGCTTTCGGCTCGCGCTACGTGAAACGAGTGCTAATTAGTTGAGATAGCGACCAAGTGTTCTATTTATCGTGTTTCGCCGATTTCGAAAACCTTTTATTTTTTGTGGGATATTTTTAGCTTTTAGAAATACTCTTGAATCTTTCTCGCGCGAAGCAAATTAATAAACTGATTTAATTTCGTATTTCAATAAATTTCAAATCATTTTAATTCAATACTGTTGGTTTTTTTAAATCGATTTTAAGTTGAATTCCTTCTAGAGATTTATATTCACTAACTGATTTCTTTAGCGATTGCAAAAGTGCTCAATTATTTTGCAAAAAAAAAAATGGAAAACTGTGGTGTCGAAAATGTATTTAAACCAAGACTAGGCATTCTTTCAAGGCATTTTTCCAAATTTTGGCTCCGCCTTAAATTTTCTGCGAAAGCGCGTTTCGAGCAGTAAAACGGTTTTACTTATGTAATTATTTTACTTGTCGATAATTTTTCAAAGTCGGATAGTTGAACAAACACGAAAAATTGAAACATGTTACGGTCTATGGGTGAGAATTCTCCCCTAATACTTCGAAGGTCGATACTTCTTTGTCGTCCTGTCAGGCGGAAATGTAGCAACCGCGTCCAAACAGATTTCAAGCTGTAAACGAACTCTACCTATTTCTGAAATGTGCCTGGCTAAGTGAGAAATCGATTAATCCAACACCAAGGTTGGCGATTTTCTTCGCTGCACATGGTCGCATTGGCTTTGGAATTCTTGTCCGATTTGAATCCTTGAATCCCTGAATATTTTGTATATGTAGCTAAAATATTCAAATGTTAACTGGTGATTCATAAAAATGGAGAAATCTATCTATAGGTTGTTGTTGTTGTTTTTTTTTCTCAAAATTTTAACCTTTGTATAAAAAAATTCCACAGCGTATACGACTTCAAAATCGTTTTTTTCTTCTTTCTCTTCTGAGGTTATTGACATTTAGAAAGCCAACGTTTATCGGTTACTCAAACGATGTAGAAACTGTATTTCTTTTGTACCTTCCAAACAATTTTTTTCAGTTGAAAAGGGATATTTTTATCCTTCGAAATACCTAGCGGTGTCAGTATTTCTCTCGTTTTGGTATATTTTTTTTAATTTTTTTATTTTCTTTTTTTTTTTTGAGATGACGGACGGTAGCTGAAATACCGATTTCAAAATACTTACATTCATACAAGCGTCGAATAATTTAATTTCTATCGAACCTTTAAATCTTCAAAAATGTATTCCTTTTCTTCAAACGGTTTCGCTCTCTCCTTTCATTTGGTCTTTTTACGAAGCAGTCGTGTCACTAGAAGTGGAAAATTTGAATACAAAAATCGTTTCCGGAACAATTGCGACAGTTGGGAGTCGCAGTCGGTTCTCACAAATCGTCCCTGCGTGGCGATTTATTTTTAGAGGTGAGCGCAAGCCATCGAAACGAATTTGCATAGTATGGGAGGCGACCGGTGCCCACTCCTTGACAGTTGCCGCAGTCTCCGACCTGAGTATGTAACTATGGCAAATATAGGTGTGCGTATGTTTCTTCGTGTATCCATAAAACATTCAGCATCCGTAGCCTGAGGCTTTCAACGTGTAAATTCAATTATTGGAACTCAATCGAATTTTTAAGTAACTATTTTCCATCACAAATAAGGAATTTATAAATAAACGGAGGAAAATGAACGCAATAAATATGATGAATGCAATTGTTACAGTTAGATAGTTAGGATGCATTAGTTAGAACGAATGCTTATAATGAACCGTGAGAAAAATGTAATTTTTATAGTAGCGGCCACCAAATTAGGCGGATTGGACTTCTTGCACTTAAATCTTGTCTCAGTCCCGACAAGGTACCAGAAAGTATCGATATTTTTCGATACCATATTTTGAAAAGTATCGATACTCCGATATATCTGTCAAAAGTATTGATTCCAAAGAGTATCGAAACCATAGATATTTTGCAAGTAAAATTGAATTCGAAGATTCAAAAACGGTACACGTATTCGTAGCCAAATTGAAGAAAGTCCTGCAGGAACCAACATTAATTCTGGATTGCCGTTGATTTGTACCTATCTGCTTTGTTATAATTTTTTATTTAATTTTGTGATTTATTTGAAGAAGTTTTATTCTATTTCATTTTATTTTTTTAACTTGATACTAAGTATGTTAGAAGAGCTGATTATATTATTTTGCAAACTTTTTTCGCCGCAGTGCAGTAATTTTCTGTACAAACAAAATGTAAGAAAGGACCTATTATGGTCTGCATTTTATTTGTTTAATAAAATATAATCCATCAATCACGAGAAAATTTCTGCCATAAGGTTGAGGTTGCAAGTTATACAATATATCGATGTCATTGGGGGAAGGAGTAGATCTGAAGGGATGTATCGTTTCAATCGATCTCAGACGGGTGTGACAAAGGAACTGTTTTAGTTCTCTAATAATTCGCTGTATTTTGCTTTTTCATGAGTACCAAATAATATCGAGGGAAAAGTATCGAAACAAAAATATCGGTACCCAGGCATTTTGCAATTGTATAGTACCTCAGCCTTTACCTCTTTCTCGTTTTATCATGCTAGTTCCTACGGAAAAAACGTACGGACCGTTCGCAGATTGGAAAAACATTTTGGCATTTTTTTCAACCCGCGTTTCAATTGCAAAATGTTGACAGGAGATATTACCGGTTTTACCTTGACTTCTACAGTTTTAATGTTCGACTGGAGCCATTTATCCTATTATCTTGGTCGCCATCGTAGGTGGGTAGAATTGCGGCGCCAGTATTATGTTTTTATTGAACACATCGCGTTTCATTGGTTGTAAACCGTAGAATTTTTTAATGTATGTTTTCCTAATAGATTCACATCTTCGTTAAGCATAGCCTCTGTAATTTCGCTTCGACGAGTCCCTTCCAAAAATTATTACTATTGTTGACAGTGTCCTATGAACAGGACGACAATTGAAATGGAAAGATTTTCATAAAAAATGGAAAAATTTTCGCTACTTTAAGAATGAAAAATTCCCTCGGCTTCTTCAATTGTTTAACCTATTGGTCGAAGTGATTTGTTATTTTTTTCTATTCCTAGGCGTTTTGGAATTAATTTTTGAGAATGTGTATCGGTTGAAAATGTTTGTATTCAAATCAATTATTCAGTTTCGTTCGATTTATTCGTGACGCTCATTACTTGTTCTTTTTTTCCAGGTGAGTTCTATACCTCCAAAGTATTTCGGCTCAAAATTTAAGGTAAGAACTTGTGAGAAATCCGACGGTAAGGACCGAATAGCAGTTTTGAACATTCTTCCATGACCTCGGTGCCCAAGCCTGAAATGGTCTTCTAATTTCATTATTTATCTCGTTTCTTTTTTTGCAACCTATTTCCCTTTCGAATGCGATACTTTCACAAGCGTTAGTCCTATTGTTGTCATACGATCTTTATCGATTCCAATTTCAACAATCGCGAGCCTCGCATTGTCTTTCCCTTCTGCTGAAAATTCACGTTTTTCAAGTTCCTCAAATCATCCAAGCTCGGGCAACGGGTTTTGCATGTTCGCATAAACCTCAGCTCGGAGCTGATGTATAATTATTAATTTAACAAACGTCTGTGCGCGTCTCGGGTTGCAAAACGTTCTCGCAAACTGTTGATCAGTTTTGCTTGTTAGACCTATTAAACTTAACTTCATCATATTAAAAGATGAAGGGTGAAAACGAGTCGATTTCGTTTCTTTTAATAATTATCGTTATTCCGCATCGGGTGAAAATTATTTCAAGTAAGGCTTCGG
Organism: Tupiocoris notatus; assembly: GCA_037159825.1. Lineage (NCBI taxonomy): Eukaryota > Metazoa > Arthropoda > Insecta > Hemiptera > Miridae > Tupiocoris > Tupiocoris notatus. The sequence continues at coordinate 11,741 of JASJUZ010000160.1, read as the reverse complement.
AACTCGTCCTAGTTTTATTCGTTTCCTGTTCGACAGCTATTAGCGCACCGGTGTAGCAAGATTAGATCACTCTCGAAGTATCCTCATAGCTGTTAAATGCATCCGTATCCTGCGTAGTTTACGTCGCGTTATAAAACGGACTAATTCAATCTTGCAGTTTATTCTCCTGTAGCACCGTTATCTAATTTTGTACGGTTTACAATTATTATTTTATAGATCCGGCTTCGTTATAAGTTTTAATCATGTTTCCTTCTACCCGAAATGAGTTGAGCAAAATGAGAATGGAGAGTTTTAGTGAATTTCGCGTTTTTTGAAAACGTCGAAGTTTTGGTTACTTTGTTAAATCTTATGTCTCTAATGGTCACAAAAATCCGCCATACACAAGGCGGTAACCATAAGAAACGTATGGTTTAATGAAGTAACCAATACTCCTACGTTTCAGTTTTCAAAAAATGCAAAATGCACTAAAACTCTCCAATAACGCGGATGCACGGTGTGATCGTGATACGGTTCGAAATCTTCGAATTGAAATCTATTCGCACGATGGATCATCTCAAGCGTCAGGGATTTATTGCTTATTTCATTCGCTCCTTAATCTTCTCTGCATCTTTGTCTCTAGTCTTCGAGCCCATTCTATGGGTCGCAGTTGATTCTCCTCTGTACGTGCCAAGTTTTCTATTTAAACATCCGAAACAGGAAGAGCGCCTTCCGCGTTTCGTGATACGTGCGCATTTTTTTCACTGCAATCTGCGCAGTTGTGTACGAATGTGGACCCGATACAAACGAGGTTGTTGACTTCTGGCCTTCCTTATCGATTCCCGTCCAACTGTAGTAGCCGCGATGATTGCGATGCACGGAACGTTTTTTTCTAGCACCGCCGTCGCCGATCGTGTCAACTTTTTAAAACGAAACTACTTCTTGTTTTGCCTGGTCGACTGCTTCAATGATTTCGAGATGGTAAATTCGTAATATTATTCCGCAACGGCTCGAGAACTGTACGTTCTTAGAGTCGTTTAACGTTCTTTCGAAGAATATTGTTCGATTTTTCGAGATTTGTATCGTTTTGCGAAACGTCAACCCGTTGGATCGGCTTATTTTATTTTTTATGCAATTATTCAGCTATTTAGTTACTTAATTATTACCGTTATATTCAAAGGCTATATTGACTTTTTTCATTTGATTGTCGTTTTAGAATGTGCCATTGAACAAATTGCTACTTTTTCGTACTTTCAATGTGTAACAACAAATTATAGCATATCTGAAATCCAATAGCCTTAAAACTTAGCTAGAAAAAGCTATTTGGGCTTCTGCTTCCCTATTTTTCTGCGTGTGGACCATTCGAACGATTTCCAAACTCCCATCGTTGCATTTCTCTTCTTAACTTTCCCTTATAGCGACTTTACGAGAGCATTTGCCTTCACATTAACCTCAGAGGAAGTTTTTTTTTGTAACTAGGCGTTAGACCATCGGCTTTCTGTTCTTATCCCTTTAGCGGGGTCGATAGCCTTGCTTTCCCTCTGCTCAGAAATAATAACTGCTTACTCGAAAAGAATAATTTTTCTTTTATCCCTGATGATCGTTTTTTCTAATAAGAAGTACGAAAATGGGGGGGGACTAAGAATACTTGAGAATAGTATATACAATTTTTTTATTACTATACTCAGAAACACTTTCTGAATAAGTGTCTGTGGTCAAAAAATGATAAAAGTCGTTCTATCTCCGTTAAAAATTAATGAAACTCAATGAAGTCTTTTAAGTTTTCCCAGCGATTGTGCAAAGTTTGTCGTTTCCAAATTTTGGATAAAAAACAGTACTTCCGCAATATAAGAGTTTAACTTTTTTTTATATTTTGATTTTTACAGGGTATAAGAGTAGTAAATATTTTTATTAAGAGTAAGCATTTCGTTTGTGGTCCTAAAATGTTCTCTATGGCAAGCAGGTGACGCTTGATTTTTTTGGATATTGGGTCACACACTGTACATCCACGTTATGAGCTTTTTTCACGAATTGGCTAGTTTTGATTTTTACATGCCGGAAAAATCAATATATTTGAATGCTGGAGGACTTTAAATTTGTGTTTATGACAGCTGAATATCGCTAGATTTTTATTATTGGGGTCACACACAGTACTTACTCGTAATTCGCATTTTGAGTTACTTCATTTGTGCACTATTTTATATTTGGGTCTCCTTGCTGTAAAAATAACTCTATTCCACAAAATTTGTTTTGTATTGATTGTGTCACACACCGTACTTCCGCTATGCCTTTTTTTCGCTGTTACTGTTTTTACAGACCGCAGAAAAATCAATATCATTTCATTCAGATTCATAAATCCCATTTTACAAAACTTGGATTGTATCGTTATTTTAGGTTCACATACTGCACTTCCGCATTATTAACCTAATTCGTGCGTTTTTCTATTTTTGGGTTCTCCTTGCTAGTTTTTCAATAAAATTTGTATAGAGAAAACGTTGCGTCATTAGTATGAGCTTCTTGATTTTATAATTGGTTATATCCGTTACCGACTCGAACTGCAAGTACTGTGTGATCTATACACACCGCTAGTTTTATTTTTTAATTTATTCCTTTTACTTGTTTTGTATTTTTAAACAGTATTTTTTACTTCCGTTCAAGGTTCTCTTTCCCTCGCCTAATTCCCATTCCATGGGCTCGCCTTTAATTTTCCGTAGATAACGTCGTTTCATTCATTTCCCTTGTCCCTTTCTCGAACAAAGTTTCCGTAATATCTTTAGTTCAAGCTTGACGCTGTGCACCTCTTCCACCTTTGTTAAGTTGAGCAATAGTAAAGTAGACGCCTAACAATGGACGGACCTTTTTGATAATGGAGAGCTCTTTCTATGCAATTACACACAACTCAAGTCACGTATAGTACTAATTTCAGTACTCGGCTTAAAGTTAGCTATGCTTTACATGGCTTAATTACAGTCTTGCTTTACGCACGTGGTCTTTTCTTCCTTTGATGGCTCATCTTCGAAATGTTTTGTTGCCTGGTCCTAAGTATCATATTCACTGTCTATTAACATTGTCTGCCTCCTTGATATCTATGACGCAATGCGATAGAGGCGCCGCAGGGTTGAAACTCTTTCAATTGGTGTCGCAAGAGTTCTCAATTATTTTGGTTAGTCGTCGTTTGTAATGCTCTTTCATCGATTGGCGCCTCAGAGGTCCTGGAATTGTTTCAATTATCCTTCCCTTATGTAACAAACTCGTGAATTGTCAATCGACCTCGCGCGTGAAGATTTTTTGTCTCTTTTCTTCTCGATTATTCAGTCTCCGAAAATTGTTCTTTATTACTTCAAATCGCGCAAGGTTTTGGATTATTGTTCAATAATGAACCCTTGTAATCGCCAAAAAAAATTTCTAATCCCCCTCAAAATTTGATGTTTTACGTTTCAAGACACGTAGATTCCGAATATCCAATAAATAAAAGATTCTGTCTGTCCGCCGTCAACACTTTTCCGGCCCAACTATAATAGCTACATTCTTGAAATTTTCATCAAAAATCAATTTCGGTCCTTCGACGGCCCAATTCTTGAACCACATTTCTAGCTCAATTTTAAGGGTATTTTTGGGGGATTTTGAGGGGGAGAAAATTAATATTTTCCAAGGGTTTCCGGAAAATGTGTATTTGGTATCAATTTCTATAGATTTTTGGACGCTAAATCGAATGAATCGCGGGGTCGATAGCTATATTGGTTCTCGAGTTATCGCAGCTTTTGTGCCGTATATGAGATATTTTCAGAAATTTGACATGAGTGTATCACTCGAGAGTTCTTGTGGAGCTATAAAAATCGTTCTATACTCATTGGAATCGAAATCAAACACTCACATCAACTATTCCGTAAGGCGAAAAATTCAGATTTTAATTTGGAAATTAAGAAAATGAAAATGATGAAAATTACAATAGTTGCTACGGAGTTTTCCCCTATAGTTACCAATCTTTTTTCGATGGGTACGTTCACAAATGTTCGGAGTAATTACTATCACTAATGGATAATCTTCTTAAATTTTTTTTTTTTTGTGACCTATATTATTTCCTATTGTATCTCCATAAAAATTAATCCCTTTACCATTTCTCGAACAATGTTTCTTTAGCAAGCGGCGATTCCGTGAATCTGACCTAGTTCCATTGTTGTCACCTACAAATCAACTGTTGTTTTCCTTGTTTACAGCACATCTCCGCGTTCGGACGTGTGACATTGACTTGTATTATCATCCTTGACCGAATTATCCCACAAATATTTCGGTAATCTTGCGTCAATTATCAAACAGAAAAAACTTCTGGATCCAGATTCCCACGAGTTTTCACCGTGAGATTAAACAGTCCGTTGCTATGCGGGCGCGTATTACCGTTTTAGGGACGTTTATCGTCGATTTAGAAAGCCAACTGATAAAACTTTGAGCGCTGAGAGCCTCTTCTGTTTTGATAAGGCGAGCTCTTTGTTATTACGTTCGAATGGCCTTTTTATCTGATAAATCGAAGGGAGAAAGCTTTTTGTAGGACAATGACTCCCTCTCTGTCCTTTGTCTCACAAAGCCAAATTCTCTAGCTTTCTTTTCCCTATTGACGACGAAATGGGGCCATTTAATAGGAGCCTTTGTCAACTATGAATCCATCTTGAAACAATCAATCAATCCATTTATAGTAGGAGACTTAGAATATTCTTGGTTTCTATCTTCGTATTTTTAGGTGTTTTTAAAAATTTATTATTGATTTTTTATATTCTTGTGCAGAAAATATAGCGTTGTTGGGCGTAGATTGGTCGGTTTGGAGGTGGCCAAGATGCCCTGAATGGGCAGGAATGTTCAAGCAAGGCCGTCCACCTTTTTACCTTCCCCGCTGAGCTGATCCTCTCCTCCGAGTCACGGAACTTCGTAATTCCTTTATTTATTGCCATTTTTTATATAGCTGCTTGTTAACTAGTTGTAGCCGCTCTTTGTCAGCTAATCGAACCATTGCTAATGTGTAAATCGATCTATTCGTATCATTACTTGCTGCTCAATTATGGTGGCATTAATATCTCTGCTACCAGTACGTGCTATTGTTCAATTCTTTCGGTTTTTATCGCTTGCTCCTAAAAAGTTTGCCTTGGTTAGGGAGAAAATTTTTGTTTTTTAAAATGTCGAAAACTTACACGAAACAACGATATAACTTCATAAAGAAATAGTATTAATAATTATTATAATATAGAGTATTATAATTATATTAATAATATACATTTTTCCGATGGACGTTTTAGAATTCGTACGAACAAATCATATTTTAGTTACTTAGGTCAATAAGTATTGGCAATCCGTTAGATTTTATTGATCATTTCTGGCCATTTTTCGGAATTAAATTTTGTTGGCGTTTCTGCCTGCTCAATATTACGTCCCTGAACTTCCCAAGATGTCGTTGTTGACATTCTTCCATTTTCCTCGTCTCCAACGACTGTCACAGTATTGTCATCGCTGAACTAGTTCTCTCCGTTGATTCCGATCCGTTACGCGTTTCAATTGCGATTCTGTCCTCTCACGCTGTCTGTGTTTCTCACCTCGAACATTTTTTCCGTCTCCGATCGCCTGCCGAATTCATTCAGTCATTCACTTTGTTTCACGTTGCATCGTCTTGTCACCGTTTCCAAAAAGCCGCTTTCTCCTCTAATTTACCTATCCGACGGTTGTCGTTCGCCGTGGCCCCGATATTGTTTTTGCTAACGATGACTCGTTAAGATTGTCCAGTTCGAGGCAGCCGGTTTTTTTTTTTTTTTTTTTTTTTTTTAAACGATGACTCCTGCGTTAATTCAGTTTCTAATTTTAGCACGCTTCTTCGTCGTGTTTACAAAATAATTGAACTCATGATCACTCGGAATTCCATTTTGATTTAACGATTCAGCGAAAAACTTCAAACTAAACATCTCAGAATGTATTTAAAATAATTTTTTGAATCTAGACATTGGCTCTTGTTTTAAAAATATTTCCCCCGTCTCATTTTTCGCATTTTTTCGACCAACTCACTTCGCTTCTGTATGACTCGTTTCCGCTGAACGGAAATTCCATGTACGCTCGGGAAATTTCTCCGATCCCTGTTGGCGCCATGAATGCTATTTATCCGTTCGATGAATTCCCGCCACTGTTCTACCCGCTGGCTCCAATTCGTTGAATAATTAAGGTTCCGAGTCGTCGTGTTTCGTTTCGTATACGTCAAGTTCGATCAGTCGACTTCAATCCAGGAAACAGTGTTGTCCGAGGTCACGAATTTTTCTCCATAGGTTGGTTTGTTTCGATGTAATTTTTGCCAGCATTTAACGCTGGAAAATTTGCAGCGTGCTGACGTCGGATGCGAATGCCTCCTTTCAAGTACGTTACACAATTTTTTCTCAAATTTCTGCAGAAATTCCATTTTGTTTTTCGTATTTTCGGCGACGTAATTTTCATGCCCCCGTTTGGTTTCTATATAAATGTCTACTCCTATATATTACTACTCCTATAAGTATCTGGTTGGTGTATGGTTAAGCTTTTTCATTAAATTTCACCCGGCGTTCGCAAAATCTGTCAAGCCCCTTACACGATTTCCTGAGCTGCAGAAGTAGCACGAAATATGTTCACAGACGGTTGAAACAGGTACGAGACGGGAACACGGAAATTCGCTTGAGTTATACGATAAGCAAGTATTAGCACTGGGCTCAACGGTGTGAGAATTTCGCGTGATATCAAGTTTGAAGCTGAAACTTGGCGAGATCGATTTGAAATATGGCGTGCTCTGTTTGGCTTGGGTGCGCCTTATTCGTTGGAAACTTGTATAACTCCGCAACCTGAGTTCATATTGGAACGAAAGCCTGACGACGTCATTCCGTTAGAATTGTATGACTTGAAATATTTTCGCTCTCGTGTATAATTTTATTGTGAAGGAAACGCTGCAAATGATATTACAGTGGTTTATTATTCCTTCGCTTCAATATTGATTCAAGAAGACTATCCATTTGTGATTTTAATTATTCCGAACATTTGTGAACGTTCCCACCGAAAAACAGGTTGGTAACTATCGAGGAAAATTCCATACAAACTATTGTAATTTTAATCAATTTTATTTTTTTTAGATTCCTAATTAATAGCTAAATTTTTTGCCTAACGGTACAGCTGGAGAGAGTCTTTGACGTCCGTTCCAACGAGTATAGAACGATTTTTACAGCTTCAAACATTCTCGTGTTATACTCCAATGACGAATTTCTGAAAATCTCGAACTTACCTCACGATAGCTGCGATAACTCGCGAACCATTAAAGCTAACCGTTATGGTCTCATTCGATTCATCGTCCGAAATTTACATTAATTTATTTAGAACACGCCTATATGTTTTTAAAAACTATCGACAATTTTAGAACCCCATAAATATTCTTGAAATTGAGGTAGCGATTCGGCTAATGAATTAGGCTACTTTCAGGTAAAAATTAATTTTCGATGAACATTTTAATTAATTAGCTTTTATATTTTAGTCGGAAAAGTGTTGACGATGGGCGGCCGGAAATTTTTCTATTCGATATTCGGATTGTGAGTACCTTGAAACGTAAAACATCAAATTTCGAGGGTGTGTTAGAAAACATTTTCTCGTGCGCCATTACAATGGTTAATTATTGATAATAAACCGAAAAATAATAATGAAGTAATAAACTATAATGACCAAATTATAAATAACTAATAAAAAATAATAATAATAAATTATTTTTAAAAAATGGCGAAGAAACAATTTAGCAACCAATATCTTCTCTAAGATAGTTAAAAAATTAGGTGTTTATTAACATTAGGGGATTATTGAAACATCTTTGGAACAAGCAATGAAAAGAAACTGTATTTCGTATAAAATATATTTGTAGAGTAGGTACTTATTACAGAATGTATACCAAAAGTTTACAGTCTACTAAAGGTTTTTGTTTTTGGATTTTGCTCAGTGTGTTGTTGCTCAGTGATGTTTTCCTCGTGTATATTCCTCAACCCTCTGCGCATTCGGACCACACTTTATTATCCCTCCCCTCTATAATTCTTATCTCAGTGCTGGCTCGTTTGCTGCAATAATTCTTCTTCGTGGATTCGTAGACGACAAAAACGCTCGTACAATTCTTTCTTTTTTACTCGTTCTACAATTAGCACCGACGTTGGATACGCAGTTTCGAAAATAACGATTTTCGTACGACGCCATAAACTTGCGTTGGATGACGTCTGTATCTCGCCTGTGTTTCATGTTTTCCCCACCGTTGACCAGCTCAATCAATAGAAGGTTTTTGCATTTTTCAGAGCTAACGAAAAATTCATATCCGATTTTCTGTTCGCTCTTCTTTGACCCGTTCTGTAATTATTTCTGACAGCCGAAAACCCTAATTTCGAAGTTTCAATCGACTTCGAAAATAACGATCTGCGTTATGATACATTTCCATGTCATCTTTTCCCACATCACGTTCTTACCATTGCGCTGGAGGACTTGCCTTATTCGATGTGCACCACGTGTCTTCTCCACGTGTCTTTTTCGTGCCCCTGTCCGTATTCCCAAGGCTGCATATTTTATTCAGTGGACGTTCTACCCCTTCCAGGCCCTTCGACTTATTAGAGGACGGTTCCCCTTGCGATGGCTCGTAAATCACATCGCCGGCGAAAGAAAAAATTTCCTTCTACAGTTCTTGAATTTTCAAGGTTCAAAAACGGCTATAAAGTTTTAACGTCCGATCTGTTATGCACGTCAATCACGCAACGGCTACTTTACGCCGTCAACAAAGCTCGTCGTAAATTAATTCGGTAAATTAAAGATCGAACAGTTTTTGTACGCATTTTAGTACGACCTTCGTGACTCGTATACGACTTGCATATCATAATAACTTTCAACCCTTGTTACTGAAGTGAGGACGAGTATTTTACTGCGCTTTATCATGAATCGTAAATGACCGGCTGTTTGTTAGCCTTTTGTGCTTTCAAATTCGTCGTGGGCAATTTGTCTACATTTACTTTCGCTCGCAATTCGCCCTGTGACTCTCAGATTCGAAATGGAGCTCCACAAAAAAGAAAAACTCGACCTTCCGGCCTTTTGCCAAACAAACCGAGCGACTTTACGCGGAAAATGAAAGCTTCTCCTCGGCTAAATAGAAAGCGGCAGTCGTGTTTCTATTCAGACTATGGCCGTTTCACGTACGTGGCTGTAATCGGAAATTCACCGTACAAAAATAGGCGGAGGTTTTCGAAAGATTTCCTGCGAAGGAAATGAATTTATCGTTATGAAATAAACAATTAATTTTTTTTCAATGTTTCTCCAAACTGTTCTAATTTTTTAAATATTTTTCTTGATTCGGATTCTATTTTTACCCAGCCTAATCATTTGATGGGAATTTCTTTGAAAATTTGTTAGTCGTCGGTGAAATATTTAAATTCAAACTTGCGAAGGTTGACACCTGTGATGAAATAACTTAACTTCTTTGTTGCCGAAAATGAGATACGTTTTTTGGCCATGAAGCTGCGATTCGTATGATGTTGAACGAGAGCTGACTCAGCAGCTATTATGCTTTCAAATCTCGTTCGGTCAATTTGGCTGAAGGAGTGACTCAACTGGTTTTTAAAGAATGGCCACATGCCTTAAGAAAATAACTATTAGTTCACGCTTAATGTTTTTTTCATCGTTACAATTTTCAAAAGGTTCATTATTCAAAATTTGATACTATACGTTTCGAGGCATGTAAAACCCAAATATCCAATTAAAAAAAAAAATCGGAAGAAATTATAAAACCTACATATCAACTTGATTTCATTCAATTCTTTAACCAAATCGGTATTTCAATTTTAAAGGTAGTTTTGAGATGTTTGGAGGAGGAAAATTCATATTTTCAAATTATTTTGACGGTTTGATATAAGTTTATGTCAATCTTCTGACTCTGAATCGAATGAGACCATAACGGGGTTGATGACTTCAATGATTCTATCGCTTTTACGTGAAATTTCTGAAGTTTTGAGAAATTTCGCAAGATGCTAAATCTTCATCATTTTTGTAGCCATAAAATTCGTTATATACGCCTTAGAATGCTCATCAAATGCTCTCTCAAGCTTCATCGTTAGGCGATAAATTCGATTTTTTTAAAGTAAATAGAAAAATAAAAATATCTAAATATACGATTCTCACCTAGGAGTTTGCCCTTATAGACCAATATAATATAGCATATTATGTTCTTCAGTTAGAAACATTCACAAATGGTAAGGATAGTTACTATTTACAAGTGAATGGCTCTAATTAAGGCTAATTAATATTAAATCACTGAAAAATGCTTTGCAGAGGTAATTTGTCGTGTAATTTCACCTGTATTATTCAATCGAACGTTTTGTGCGTATTATTGAAAAACCTACAAGGTTGGCCGTCGAAAAATTCACGATCACTCTCTGCTGCCAAGAAAGTAATATTTTTAACCGGATTCTTCATTCAGCAGGAACGGGCGGTTGTAATGCTCGAAATAGATAATCTTGACGCGCATCTATTTATTCTTTCGCGCGAAATGAGGAAAATCGCCGCGTCTATAATTCGACTTCGTTCGAAATTCGTTCTTCATCCTAAACATCGTTTTCCGCCTGCTATAAAATCCCTATTTCGATATGCAAACGTCTTGTGGCTGTTTTTATATCGCGATGAAAACGCAACAATGAAAAACGCTATGAATGGCTCGCATATAAAACCGCGATAATAAAATTTTTACTTTTTCATTGTTCGCTGGTTGTTGTTGAGCATTATCGAGTTTGGATGACGTTGCGTATTTAACTCTGTCGGAGGGAGGATTTTTCGTCATGTTGGTGAAATAGCTATTGCTTTTTACGTTTGGATAGAAAATACTAATAACCGTTGAACGGTTAAAGGGGCCCGTTTGGAAACCTAATGCCGTGTTGAAGTCGTGGCGCGTTAGTTCGGTCGTTAATCGTTAGATTCCGCGTATCAAATTTTCTTCTTCGTTAAAGAATAATTATCTTATTGAGGTGCTCTCCGCTTCTTCTGCAATAAAGATAAAACTCTATAAACGTCAATTTACATTAAAATAGTAATTAAAAATAGTTCTAATTAAATTAAAATATAATTAAAATAGTTCTTCGACTGTTGAAGCGTCGCGAATCTCTTCTTTCCTAATGTTTTCCCGCTGAGCGCGCATATTACAAATTCCGCGCCGGTGATGACTATGCAAATTATCAACGAATAAATTGGCTACTGGTCGCTTGAAAATTCGACATGCTTCTCATGATGCGATAACGATGCGTTTTGTTTGCGCGTCGTCACATCTCGACTAGGTGTACATCCTTCTTTCTAATTAACCGATGTCCGATTACCGAATGTTTCTTGACGTTCTTTTCAGTCTATGAGCGGTCTAGAGAGCGTGCTACGCTCAAACGTCAGCTTCAGAGCTTCAAGAAGTCGCTTAGCTTTGTAATAGGGCACGGGTATGCCCTTAGATGGAAGTGTTTCAGTCAGAAGCTCGGTCGTTAGGCCGGTACCGACTCCGAACGTGCAGTTAACCTCGACAAGATCGTTGTACGTTTACGGCGCGATCCGTCCCCAGCATTTTGACCGGGAGGTGAACGCTCGGAAATTACTTGCCCATCAAAGGTTCGAATTTCACCATTTAAGGCGGCAGAATCGTTCGACCATTAGTTTCCTGCATTGAAGGTTGTTTCCTTTCTTCCGTTTGCCTTATCAAGCCATCAGTCGCTGTCTTGTTTGTCGATTCCCTT